>JBBDHG010000262.1:777500-1120000 GCA_037951165.1 Lophius americanus | reverse complement strand
GGGAATGTGAGAAAAGTTCTTTCCTCAGCAGGTCAGAGAGGTTTAGAAGTTTCCCTGTGAGTTCTGTCGCTGCAGAATGTTTGACCCCGCAGGTCTGACCCACAGTGGCTGCAGCCATGTTAGACAAATGAGGACATGAGGGCTGTCAGTACCGCTCCACGTCAAAGCCGGAGAAACTCCGGGCTGCTGTGGAGGAAGATGAGGAAGATGAGCAGCAGCGCCGGTCCGCCTTCCTCCACATGCATCACCATTTCTCTCATAATGCTTCACCACATGGCGATAATAAACCAGGATCGACAGGATGTATCAACTCTGTTGGGCGTTAATGTTGATTTCCCACATGCACTTTCTGACGCACGTGCTCAACAAGGTATCTGATGACTTTGTCGTCCTTACCTGGGCGCACGGTTCTCAACCGGATGGGACCTTCGCAGCACTCGATCAAACCTAAAATGTCATAGAGGGGTAATCCAGAGACGGGCAGCCCCTCCACCCCCAGGAGGATCTCCCCCTGGCAGAGTCTACCCTCCCGGTAAACCACAGCATCCCGCCTGACCTCCCCGATGAACGGGAATTCTCCGTTCTCCGCTCCGCCGCGCAGCTCAACGTTCAGCTGCCCGCGCGCGTCCCGGACCACCGCGCACTCGTTCACTTTGGTGATCCAGTGGTTCTTCTTCTCAATGACTTTGGACATGGTGCCTCGGCTCCGAACTACATCCGTTACTTCCGCGGAATGGCGTAAAACACATCCGATGCATAGTACGGAGACGGTCCCGCTCGGAGAAGTTGAGGGTGGTCGGTTGTCGTTCCAGGTCTCGCCCTCCTCCGGTGACCGGGCATGCTGCTCCCGGCGCGGGTAGGCTGAACATCCACCGGGACCACGATCCGGTTTGTTATTACTGCTGCTGTTGTTTCCTCATCTTCCTCTTCAACACGGGCCCTGTGCCGAGGTTTAATCCGCTCCGATTGTCCCCAACACTCTCCTCTTCCTCCTCCTCCTCCTCATTAATCTCCTTATTCTGCCTCCCGCTCCAGTGTTTAATCTTTATAACTTTCCGGAATAAAAACTCTTAAAGTCACTTATTCCGCGGTGAGAATCTCTCTGCTCACACTTACAGCTGCGCCTTTAAGAAGGTAAAGCTCTCTCTCTCTCTGCCTCTCTCTCTCTCTACTCCTCTCACTCCACCTCTCTCTCTCTACCCTCTCTAACTCTACTTCTCTCTCTCTACCCTCTCTAACTCTACTTCTCTCTCTCTACCCTCTCTAACTCTACTTCTCTCTCTCTACCTCTTTCTCTCTACTTCTCTCACTCTACTTCTCTCTCTCTACCTCTCTCTCTCTACTTCTCTCTCTCTACCCTCTCTAACTCTACTTCTCTCTCTCTACTTCTCTCTCTCTACCCTCTCTAACTCTACTTCTCTCTCTCTACCTCTCTCTCTCTACTTCTCTCACTCTACTTCTCTCTCTCTACTCTCTCTCTCTCTACTCTCTCTCTCTCTCTACTTGTCTCTCACTCTCCTCTCTACTTTTATCTCTCTCTCCTCTCTCTCTCTACTTCTGCCTATCTATCCCTCCTTTCTTCTTCTTCTCTCTCTCTTTCTCTGGCTCTCTCTCCTCCCTCTTTAGCTCTCTCTCTCTCTCTCTCTCTCTCTCTCTCTCTGGATACATGGAACATGTTATAATGTATTATTTTCAAGGTTCATACCTAAACCGCATAGACTTTAACTAGAGGAAGAACTGGATTGATTTTGGGAACTTAAAACGGGCGATCCCTCCCCCTCTGCACCAATATAATGTATTATTATTATTATTATTATTATTATTATTATATGATGGCTCCCATACGGAAATCAGGACCTACGGAATAAAAGGGCCTTAATTTAATAAGTTGAATATTTTTTTAAAATATTTATACTTTAAGTTTTACAGTGTTAGCTGTCCTGCTCAGATTCACGGAGGGAGGGAGAGAAACCTTCCCGCTGAAACCCCCCTGAATATTTATATATACATACACATGTATATATATATATATTTATATATATACATATATATATATATATATATGTATATATATATATATATATATATATATATATATATATATATATATATATATATATATATATATATATATATATATGTATTTATTATAATGCTTTCTTTTTCGGGGGGAAAAACACAATTTTTCAAACCTTCAAATTTAATTTCAGGATTTTATTCAAGAGGACTGCTTATACAACGCAGGGGATTGGGGGCATTTTCGGGAATACACCTTTTCTGTCGGGGACGACCGTCTAGGCGTAGTTCATAACTGTATATAATCAATCAAAAATAAAAATATATACGTTTGTACAAAGTTCTTTACACCTCCAGAGATAACGGGTCTGCATGTAACCCCCCCCCCCCCCCCCCCCCCCCCCCCCCGCATTATTATTGATCAAGATGATTCATTTGCTCCACATTTGGACTAAATCAGATCAATGGTCCCAAAATGATTGCCAAAAAACTTTTACAGGTAAAGCGCCCCCTAGTGTCAGAAATATACAACTGTCTTTGACCTAAATCGCTCCAGCTCTTCCTCGCACTGAGGTCTATGCAGGTACCAACTCTGAATATGATCCATGATGCAGTTTTTGAGTTATCGCGTTAACACGAAGGATCCGCGGCAGCGGAGGCTATCCACAATATCCCCCAGACTTTTCGGGCATTTAAGTCCCGCCCACCCCCAGCTGATGTGTTTCCTTATTGGGCTGCAGGGGGATTGTCGTGTCACGATGAGAAAGAAGGTCTCTGTCAGTGAGTGACCAAAGAGAGGAAGCCCCGTTCTCTCATTTACCACGAGCAGGAAACGGTCCAGGATATTTCTCAGAGGAACTTCCTTCTGCCTCGTCAAATTCTTCGTATCGTACGATCGGGTGGAACTGCGGCTAGAGCGGGTCATAGTCTGGATAACTGACAGAAGAAGAGGGGGCATGAGGATGACAGAAAGGTCATTACTAAGACTTTGCAGCAGCTTTGTACAAACGTAAAGGTCGTCTCAGTAAATGACCCAACTGACAAAAGTTCTGACGTTTGTTTTATTGAATATTTATCGGATCGGTTGTTTTTGCTTCAGTTTGTGTGAATCGACGGGACGCGATGTGTAGAAACACAAAAACTTCATTATCACTAATATAGATTAACCTTTTATAGATTCCCGCGGAAAAATCATTTCTAAATAATCCCTCCTCCTCGGTGGCCCCTTTGACACATGTGGTGTCCCCCAGGGCTCCATCCTTGGCCCCTTCCTCTTTAGCATATACATATATATAGATATATATATATTTCACACTGTTTCATTCTGTGTGTTTGTGTGTGTGTGTGTGTGTGTGTGTGTGTGTGTGTCTGCTTCACTCCAGACCCCACAGTCCGGATCAGATTCATATGAGTAAACTATATGAGAACATATATAGTTACATACATTTTCAGAGATCAGCGCTGGACGCAGACTTTCCGTTTCGTTGGACAATCTTGTTCGTTTATTGACTTTGTCTCCAACCGCTATCAAAAGAAATCCAACCAAATGGATTCCAGTCAATGAAAAGAACCTTTTGTCAGTGTCTGACAGGACAAATATCTGGAATAGCACTCAATATCTGGGCCACTTGCAGTGTGCAGTGAGCGAGGAGTGATCAGGTGAGAGGAGAACACATGTTTCCGCAGAGAAAGACGAGCGCTGTGTTTCTGCCGGCTGAGATGAAGAACAGTAACTAGAACTCCACCACAGGCAGCGGAGGCAGTGGAGGCAGTGGCCTGAATAGCAGGGCATGAAAGGCAGCTTTCCATCCCATTTCCTCTCAGTGTTCGGTGCTCGGAGTGTCCGCTGTGACCCAGCCGAGCAGCTTTTACCTCTCCTACATGTCATTCATAAATATATGTATATACATACATACATACATATATATATATATATATACATATATACATACATACATATATATATATATATATATATATATGTATATGATGGGTATGTCGGTAATAATGGCCGTCGCTCCATATGTTCTTTTTTTGCTCTATGCTGCTGGTTTAAATGATTCTGAGATGACATCTGTAATATTTGACGTTCCATTATTTGCTGTAAGTGCTGCAAAGAGGAATAACTTTAAACCGATGACACACATCCAGAACATTAACTGATCCAATGCAAAGCCTCCGTAAACGAATGCTGTTACGGTAGCCCTCACAAAAAAAAGTAATTTAGAACTTAAGAACGGAAGCGCATTGCATTCACCAAATTAAAAAAAAATTCAGACACTTTATCTCGATAATTAACACACTTTATCTCGTAATTACGAGATACGGATCTCATAATAACGAGAAAAAGATCGCGTATTTAAGAAAAAAAAATCTTATATTTATGAGAAAAAGATCTTTTTCTCGTCTACTTCGTAAAAAACAGACACGAAGTAAAAGTAAAACGGGAATAAAAAAGACGGCAGATAAAAATCCGGGATCGTGGATCAACCAGCAGAACTGGATCCACGGATCTCAGACCGGATCCGTAGGGAATTAAACCGGCAGCCAGGTGAGTCCGCCGACCTGTTCTTTGGTGCCTGGTAAAATCCCAGCAGCACCAGTTGGAGTCTTTGGAGGGAGTTCTGACTGATGCCAGTGTGACGTGGGTTACAGGATGGATCCGTGAGGTGGATACTTTGTGCAGACCAGCGTGGGACCGGAAAGAAGAACTTCATTTTGAAGATCTGGTTCTGCTGGAAGAAGCAGGACTGGACAACATTTTTGATCAGTTTGATGTTTGGTTCGGTGATCCGGGCTTACTGTGGAGCGGGCTGGGGGGATGTACTTGACCCAGATTTGAGGTCCAGTGCTGATCTTACAAGCTCAGATTTATGTGACGCTCCTTAAATGAAAATGTGAGGTAATGTTCAAAAAAGCTGTTTTTTTTAAAAACATTTTGTTGTTGTTATTGTTGTTGTTGTTGTTGTTGTTTTAATGAAGAAAAAAACAAGCTCCTCCCCATGACAAAAAACACGACTTATCTTAGTAAAAGATGATACATACAAGATAAATCTCTCAAAACCAATCAATCCAGTTCTTCCTCGCACTAAGGTCTATGTGGGTGTAGAATTTCAAAATGATCCATGAATTATTTTTCACACACACACACACACACACACACACACACACACACACACACACACACACACACACACAAACACACACACACACACACGCACACAGACACAACCCCCCCCCCCTCCCCCCAGAGACAAGGTGAATTCAATCGTAAGGATTTCATTCACCTAAAACTTGATTCATCGCTAACATGAAATATAATCATGTGATAAAAAAATCAGTCCATGGAAAACTTCAGGTTTATTCCCTAATTAATTCTGATTTCTATTATGTTCGTTTTAATGATAATCTAAAACTTTTTACAATCATTGGTGCCTTTTATAAAAGCGGTTTGTTACATTATAAATATATGATTCAATAATTTCACCATAAATCTGGATTCTTGTTAAAACACTTTGTGGAGAAAATAATTTTCCTGCAGTGTTCCAGTGATGCCAGGAGAACGGGGGGCCGGTGGAGGGGGGGGGGTCCTGAAACTGTCTCTGAGGCTGGCGTTGGGGGCCTTTGCGGCCGTGGAGCTCCGTCCAGAGGCACACATAAATAATAAAAACGGCGTCCAGGGTGGGTCGCATCCTTCAGCGTGTTTCTTCTGGCGTCTGATTATGTTCTGGGCTGAGTGGAAGCCTCTGGAGAACTCTCTCCTTCTCCTTCTCCTTCTCCTTCTCCTTCTCCTTCTCCTTCTCCTTCTCCTTCTCCTTCTCCTTCTTCTGCTGCAGCACAGGCGGCGTAGCCCATAATAACCCATAATAACGCAGGACGCGAGAAGCTCCGCCTCCACGTTGGTTTTCCTGTGTCCCGGGTGGTTGTCGGGTAGAGGAGCAGCTGTTTGGTCGTTTTGACCGGAGCGTTGGGGTTTGGTGTCCATGTGATCTCCTCTGTGATGAAGATTCCTAAGATTCCTTTGATGTTAAAGAAGATGTTGTTTTTTTAAATCTTTGTTTGTATTGTTTTTTTGATTTGAGGACTTCCCCTGAGGTCGGAGGCTTCAGACGTTTGATTTCCTTCTATTCTAGGTTGTTGTTGGTTTTTTTCTTAAGTCCACACCAAGAAAAATCATTTCTCTGCATATTTTACTGTTTTTACACATTAAACAAATGTGTAAACTTTGACAATTTTATTAGATTAGCTCAACTTTTTGGTAAAAGCATGTTCTTAGAAAAAATATTTGACCTTTTTTTTTTTTTTTGGATGGTTTGATTCGCAAAAAAAAATGGCTCCTTTGAGCCGTGGTGTTCCTCAGGGCTCCATCCTTGGCCCCTCACTCTTTAGCACTTTGAAATTTCCCCGTCGCTGAAATGTGCTCTGTGAATAAAGTCGCCCTGCCTTTGTCTCTGTACGACGTCTCTGCGATCAAGAAGTCTCTATACGATGTCTCTGCGATCAAGAACGTCTCTGTTGTGTCAGCTGCGAAGTTGATTATCGTATTTGAGCGATAATTGTGTCAGCCGCACATGTTTAGCCACATACATGCTAACCTGGTTATATATAATATATTATTCCGAAAACATGTAAATACAAGGTCATGAGACGTAAACGTAGACATTTATGTTTTTATTTGTTAACTGATAAGAAAGAAAAAGACGTTTAACATCTAAAGATGAAAAACTTTCATCTTTCCAGCGAAACACAAGGCTTTGATCTTTTTGTTACTATTACATTTCAGCGTAGAATAGTCATAATTGTCTTTCTTAAGGTGAAACAGGTACATAATATCCTCTGAAATGGATCCGAGTCAATCCAACCGTAGTCGTATCGTGTTGGAGGCGGAGATTTACCTTATATTTACATTTATACAAACAATATTTCATCTACACAAGAATACGTAGAAATACAACTTCATATAGTCTTCATTTATTTATGTTTTTGACTTCTTAAGTATCAGATTCTGTTTTATTATATTCTCCCAAAGTAACAAAAGCACAGACTGTCCAAAATTTAAAAATAAATAAAAAATACATGAAGAAAATTGGCAAATATAAAAACACACATAAAAAAAAATCACATGCAGGGTAAACCGCTGAGACCCAGATTCTAGAGGTCGGTTGACCCGGCTGTCGGTTGACCCGGCTGTCGGTGTTGAATCCAACATTATACTGAAGTCTATAAAGAACATCCTGATATACGATCTCTTCCCCTCTGACCCAGTTGGATCTAAGGCATTCTGGTTCTGATCAGGTTTGGGGGCTTGAGGTCTTTAACTAGTATTTTTAAAGTGTTTGACTTCGGGGCGTGAGATTGACTGACTGAACGACTCCTCCCTTTTCATTTGAGTCACTTAGAGAAAAGTTCCTTTCAGGCAAACAGAAAGTGATGAATCAGTTACTGGTACCAACAATCAACCGTCAAAACCAACGACAAAAACACCTGACAGAACTGACAAATGTCCCCGGGTAATGAATGCAAGTCCTGCAGAATTGTTTAACAGGGACCGCGTTCAGTTTAAGAGTTCTGGACATGTGAGGCGTGTGAACGCAGCGAGTCCACGATCAACACACACAAATGAAACATTAACCAGTAAAGAAAACATTCAAAGGAGAAAAAGTGATACTGCATGAAGAATGTTGGTGCTGAGAACAAAGAGACTAAAGGCTCGCTTTCGTTCGGTTACATCACTCAAAATCATTCCCTTGAAGTGATTCGTTACCAAGGAGGATCAGGGCCTGGCATACGGAAAACAGAAAACGACAGGAAGGAGTATTTTTGTTTCGTGTTTCATGTCGGGGAAAAAGTTGAAATCTGGGAAATAAAGTCAAAATAGTGAGAATAAAGTCAAATGTTGAGAATAAAGTAAAAATAGTGAGAATAAAGTAAAAAATAGTGAGAATAAAGTCAAAATGTTGAGAATAAAGTCAAAATATTGAGAATAAAGTCAAAATGTTGAGAATAAAGTAAAAATAGTGAGAATAAAGTCAAAAATAGTGAGAATAAAGTCAAAATATTGAGAATAAAGTCAAAAGGCTGAAAATAAAGTAAGAATGTTGAAAATAAAGTAAAAATGTTGAAAATAAAGTCAAAATGTCGAAATGTAAGTTAGAATATTGAGAATAAAGTCAAGTTTTCAAAATAAAGTAAAAATGTTGGAAATTAAGTAAAAATGTTGGCAATAAAGTCGAAATGTTGAAAATAAAGTTGAAATAGATCAAAGGAGAAAGATCTACATCAATCATGGTTTTCGTCGAGAATAAATTCGATGGGTCGAGAAAAAAAATCTAAATGGCGAGAATCAAGTAGAAATGTTGAGAGTAAAGTCAACATGTTGAGAGTAAAGTCAACATGTTGAGAGTAAAGTCAACATGTTGAGAGTAAAGTCAACATGTTGAGAGTAAAGCCAGAAATGACTTGAGGGTTGTAGTCGTTACGTTGTGTGGATGGACGCCTACAGAACCAAAAACGACCCAAAAGCAATAGCAGACAACTTCATCACATCCATTGGGAGGATGACGGGAGCGACTGTCGTATCACTGCTGCATATTTACTAACTGTCTTTCTATATATTATTAAACATAAACATAAACACAAAGGAAAAGCGTATTAGAGTCTTCTGTCAGTTAGATTTCAATCACTGTCCTGACAACCTTTTTCTTCATCCATTGCCAAAGTTTCCTGATGGTCATCGCTCCATCAACAGGTACGCCTTCAAAGATGTACCTTCTCTCAATTTTCACCACTCCCATCAGACTGACAACATGTCGTTACTCTCGAACAGATGGAACACCGCTTTTTGAAAGCTTCTTCTCAGTTCCCCCACACTGGAGCGAACCAGAAGAGTGGACGGACCACCGGGCAGCTCAACAACGATCTACAGCTCAGCGTAGAGATCTGTGCTGAAGGTACGCATCGGATTTACCTGACGATTCTACGGGCATTCATCGCTACCACCAACCCTTTACCACCATTGTTTCTCCGGGTTCATATATTCTGAAAAGTTCTTTGGCCTCTTTGGTGAATACTCATTTCTGCTCAGGTGAAGGATCTCCCTTCGTTCCTGGGAGGAACTATCCCGATGTTAACCCTCTGGAGTCCGAGGTCACGCTGGTCTCATCTTCAGTTCTATCCCTGACCCTTACCCCAATCTGCCTTGTTTCTGGATCCAGTACATCAACCGCATGAAGTCCATGCCTAAACCCATCCGTCCTGCTTTAGGATTAATTAAGCTCCATGGACCCATCCACTAAACCAGCGGCTGATCCGGACTCAGACCGTATAAGGGGGATGTTTAATCCTCCACATCCTTGCTTGGGAATTAATTTACTTCCATGGACCGAACCTCCTGAACCAGCACCTAACCTCTGAATGCCTGACCCCAACCATCCAGGAACCGGACCTCAGCAAAACCAGAATATGAATTCTGTCACACATGATCGTCATCCTATGGAGCAGCGAACTTTAACCCTCGAGTCTCTATTTCTTATAAAGACTGGGACTGGACCTGTTCATGATACGACCCAGTGGTAGCAGGTTTATGCTAAAGAGTAAGGGGCCGAGGTCTGAGCCCTGGGGGACACCCCATGTCAAAGTGGCCACTGAGGAGGAGGCTTATTATTTCCGTAAACATGTTTTACATTTCTTTTAATGCATTAAAGAAATAAAACATGACTTTTCCACAGTCCGTTTTTCTTCTTGGTGATGACATTAAAAGGATAAATAATAAGATTAAAAGGGTAAATAATAAGATTAAAAGGATAAATAATAAGATTAAAAGGGTAAATAATAATATTAAAAGGGTAAATAATAATATTAAAAGGGTAAATAATAAGATTAAGAGGGTAAATAATAACATTAAAAAGGTAAATAATAAGATTAAAAGGATAAATAATAAGATTAAAAGGGTAAATAATAATATTAAAAGGGTAAATAATAATATTAAAAGTGTAAATAATAAGATTAAAAGGGTAAATAATAAGATTAAAAGTGTAAATAATAAGATTAAAAGGGTAAATAATAAGATTAAAAGGGTAAATATTAATATTAAAAGGGTAAATAATAAGATTAAAAGGGTAAATAATAAGATTAAAAGGGTAAATAATAAGATTAAAAGTGTAAATAATAAGATTAAAAGGGTAAATAATAAGATTAAAAGGGTAAATAATAAGATTAAAAGGGTAAATAATAATATTAAAAGGGTAAATAATAAGATTAAAAGGGTAAATAATAAGATTAAAAGTGTAAATAATAAGATTAAAAGGGTAAATAATAAGATTAAAAGGGTAAATAATGAGATTAAAAGGGTAAATAATGAGATTAAAAGGGTAAATAATAATATTAAAAGGGTAAATAATAAGATTAAAAGTGTAAATAATAACATTAAAAGGATAAATAATAAGATTAAAAGGGTAAATAACAATATTAAAAGGGTAAATAATAAGATTAAAAGGGTAAATAATAATATTAAAACGGTAAATAATAAGAATAAAAGGATAAATAATAATATTAAAAGGGTAAATAATAAGATTAAAAGGATAAATAATAATATTAAAAGGGTAAATAATAAGATTAAAAGGATAAACAATAAGATTAAAAGGGTAAATAATAAGATTAAAAGGGTAAATAATAAGATTAAAAAGGTAAATAATAAGATTAAAAGGGTAAATAATAAGATTAAAAGGGTAAATAATAAGATAAAAAAGGTAAATAATAATATTAAAAGGGTAAATAATAAGATTAAAAGGATAAACAATAAGATTAAAAGGGTAAATAATAAGATTAAAAGGGTAAATAATAAGATTAAAAAGGTAAATAATAAGATAAAAAGGGTAAATAATAAGATTAAAAAGGTAAATAATAAGATTAAAAGGGTAAGTAATAAGATTAAAAGGGTAAATAATACGATTAAAAGGGTAAATAATAAGATTAAAAGGGTAAATAATAAGACCTTAAACTTTAAACCAGTACATTTTTAGCGAGTGAATGAGTGCGTTGCCTTTTTTTCGACGGCCCACTTGTCGGATGAGGTGGGGGGGGGAGTCATCAATACGTCTATTTTCTCATCCTGACCCTTGACCTTATCTGCCTCGTTGTAGAATTCACTTCAATAATGCAGTTTATGATTTTTATGAACACAACGGTCAGGGTTGAGTCAAGTTATAAATAAAGCAGAAAAGCACTTAGAGAGAGAAAATCTCCAACGAGGCGTACCGGTACCAGAGGTAGAAATGATTGCAGTTAAATTCATGAAAGAAAATCCATCCATTCATTTTAAAAGGTTTTGGAGGAAAAGAAACTGCCTCATCGTGAATGATTGAGAAAAACCTGGTGATGTCACAGCGTGAGGTCGTGATGCTACGTCACACTTATGAACGTATGAATGCCTCGGCTAGCATCATGTGACGCTTGACTGTTTCTGGGCCGGGACAGCAGAGGGTTCTGGTCCGGCCGAAGCCTCCAGTTACCTTCTTGTGCATGTGAGAGGGATTAGTGGAACAGAGTACGACGGCTGGTCAGCTGACTTCTTTTTCCAGCTGAAGGAGAAAATATCCTTCCCTGCACATACTGCATTCTGCCTTGGTTTTCAGCTTGGGCTTCTGATGAGTTGTCAGATCAAACGTATTGGAAAGCAGCTTTTCTAAAGCGCAATGGCTTCAGAGGGATATTCACAACTAAGCTTTTTATTACCTTAAAACCTTTTACACACTGATCAGCCATAACATTAGAACCACCTGGTTAGCATGAGGGCCACCGAAAACATCTCTGACACCTTTAGAGGTTCGAGGCCTAATTTGATGTAATCTGCAATTACCCGAGCGGCCTCACTCGGTGCGTTCATGCGCCGTTAGCGCACCAAGAATGAGCTAGCACTGCTACAAACCTATTGCGAGTAAACCAGAAAAGACAAAGTTTCGGATCAAACCCAACGTGTGACGTGTAAGGGACCGAAACGAGGCTCACTATGTTTTATTGTCAATTTGTAATGTCATTAAATCGGTTTAGGAAACACACTGAGGGAAGGACGCCGCCAGCATTAACTTCAACAGCTCAGAATACATACAACAATGCCGACCGGCCTTACTTGGACTACGATCCTTCGAAATAAGAGCACTTAAAATGCACTACTCATTATGGTTTTAAAACTTCCAGGAAAGAAAATTGGAATGGGCCAAGCATTTATTCAGCGGGTGCCCCTCTAACTGTTGTGGGTGATTGGTGTCTCTATAAAGGTCGTCTGACATTTTGTGCCGCCATGTTTGTGCGACAACCTGACAGACAAACCCAACACTGCCTCCTGGTGGTTAACTGTCGCATCCCCGTTGCAGAGAATGAGGATGATGACGATGGATCTACATTTTGAAACTACTGGGTTCCACTAAATCTTACAAACCGCTCGACCTTCGATGTCGGAATAAGGATTTGTTCAGGACCAGACCGCCTGAGAAGGCCGACAAACATGGAATGCAGAGTTTGCGTTCCGTTAAATCAGGAGAAACACCTCTGAAGGATCGGATCGGACCGCTCCAGTGTTACAAACTTCAAACGTTGTCTTTCAGACGAACCTGTACTTACTTTTTAACGAGTACAACCTTCGTTTGGGGTTTGCGTTCACAAACAACGAACGTTTGATCACGTGAGATCTGAGAGTGGCGAAATAAGGTGATGACAACACATTGTAAAAACAGAAAAACAGCAGAAATTCCATTTCTGTCCTCAAGATGTCTAATCATTGGTCATTCAAAGTGTCTGCCTGTGGGCGGGAGATAAGGGAGAGGGCGGAGGTTGGGTAAGAGAGATGAAGATAAAGAGCTGAAGACAGATATTTCCGTAAACGCGGACTCAAAGCTCTCAAAATGATAAAAGAAAAAAGAATCTATAACGACAAGAATTGTTTGTGACGATGATTACGGCCAACCATTAAAAATAGAACATTTTAAGGAAGGAAATTAGTTATATTTCATTCACATTTATCCGTATCCAACCATATCTCATATCGTATATCTTTATATCGTATATCGTATGTCGTATATTTTATCGTAAATTTTATATTCTATCTTATATTTGACATCGTTTATTTTATTGTATATCATATATTTTATCGTATATTTTATTTCTTATATTTTACATTGTAGATTTTATCGTATATCATATATCGTACATCGTATATCTTCAGACACTGACAGTGGGAGTGGGAGTGGGAGTGGGTGGGACACATAAAGGGAGTTGCGGTGCAGTGGGTGTTTTGTTCTGGCCCCTCGACCCCCCCAGTAGAACACGACCCCTTACATAAGGCGTGCGGCGGCCTGCTGCAGGCGTAGAAAATGAGGCGGCCTGTCGCCGTACATTGTTGTCTGGTTCTCAGCCGCGCAGCAGCGAGTAACATCCAATGATTCCGTCCTGAAGAAGATCTTTGTTGACTCATGATGAAAAACAAACAAACAAACAAACAACCAAAAAACAATAACGGCCAAGTTTGTCTTCAGGCGGATTCCCAGCGTGTTTGTGTTTGTGTTCGTGGTTCCATCCTGGAGGCCCACCGGATCCTCTGCTGCTCAGCTCATTGTTTCACTTTTACTACTTTACTGTTTGGTTCCGGTGAACATTTACCGCCACAGCAAACCGTGAGAGGAGGAAGAGGAGGAGGAGGAGGAGGAGGCCTCTTCAATGCTGCTTCTGGCTTTAACTGTTATCTCTCCTGCGTTTCTTTTTCAATCAGTGCAGCAGTGCCAATGAAAACCAGTCACTATAAAAACTCTGACAATGTGACAAAGGTAGAAAGTAAAAACATTTGCGTTCAAATGTAAGCTGTGAAAGAAACTCCCATTTAAATGATACTTTGAAATCTTACTTCTGTATTGTTACATTTGTTATAATGTAATTGTATTAATGAAATGTTCTTGCAGCATCTCTCTCACTTAGGAAGGAGTATAAGAGCTTAAGGGGGAAAATGAGAGGAGGAAGATTCATTTTTCATGTTTTCTTTAGATGGAAATGGCGAGAAAAAATGTCGATTATTTCAAAAAAGATGTTGAAATGACCATGAAAGAGTCGACAAATCGAAAAACGTCAAAATGTCGATAAAAACGTCAAAATGTCGAGCATAATGTCAAAATGTTGAGAAAAAAAAAAAGTAGAAATGTCAAGAGAAAATTCGAAATGTCGAGAATAAAGTCGGAAAAAAAAAAGGAAAATAAAGTTTAAATGTCGAGGAAAAAGTTGAAGAAGATGAAAAAAGTAGAAAAGTCGAGATTAAAGTCGAAATATCGAGAAAAAAATTTAAACCTTGAGAAAAACTAGAATTTTCCAGAATAAAGTTGAAATGGCGAGAGAATGTGGAAATGGCTGCAAAATTAGCAATGTGGATAAAAAAAGTAATAGCAGATGACTTCTTCACATCGTTAACCCGTCTGGGATGTTGCCTCAGCGACTTCGCGTTGACAGACGCACGGAATTGTCCGATCTCGTTCCACTTTATTCTCCATCATTCCACTTTTGTCCAGACATTTCCTGAAGAAAAACTTTCCTTCTCTCTTTTGTTTTCTGGTCTGTGGCCCCAACACTCCTCACCTGTTCTCACCTGAGGTTTCATTCACCCACACACAAACACACACACACACACACACACACACACACACACACACACACACACACACACACACACACACAGGCGACTGTGACGACATCAGCAGCTCATCGGGACACAAACACTGACATGAACTCAGTGATTTGGGTTCAGAGTGTCCTTCAGGGACACTTGGACATAAACCACATAGACTACAGAGTCCAGGGATCAGAAACCACTGACCCTCCGGAATGCGGACAACCACCCCAGCCCCCCGAGTCACGGGGGATTTAAGTACCAGTTGGTGGGAAAAACATGGAAAGCATTGGAATTTGGCCTTTTTCCCTTTGTCAGTAGTTTCCCTCTGCTGCCACGGAAGAACAGACGACAAGAACAGACACTTTCCTGACCCCTTTTATTCCCCACCCACTGACCTCTGCTGCAGTTTTAAATGATAATTATACACTCTTTCCACAACAACTCATCAGTTAGATGTTCTGAGCAACAAGATCTGAGCCAGTGAAGAAGACTTCAAAGGTTAGGGGGGGGGGACATTCCTTAGGGTAATGCCTCAAAGGTAACTGACCCAATCCATGGGGCGACTGGACTTCTGTTCTGCTTGAAGAAGACCTGATCCTGATGAAGACCCTCTGAAGTCCTCAACAACAAACAATGGAAAACCTTTGAATATTTTATTTCTGAATTTTAGTCATTTAATATCTTAGACACTCACATAACATACCAACACATGTTTTTATAACATGGGGAAATTTTGCATTTCATGGGAAAATAGTCCATTTTAATGAGATTAGTTGGACTTTTTGGGTAAAAGCATGTTTTTAGGAATCTATTTTGACCCTTTTTAGACTTTTTCGATCAGAAGCAGAGACTCAGGGTTTGGGTTAGGGTGAGTTTTGCGTGGGGTTGGTGTTCACAATCCAGCTGCCGGGCCTCTAATGGACCCAATCAGCTCCTTTTAAACCCAAAAAATCCAAACCCCTGATCCTTCCAGTCTGTATTTCCAGATGTGACGGTTTTGGGAAATTCTGGCAACTTTCCAAAATGTATTACTGGAAAGGTAGAAAAAGAAAAGTACGGGAAAAAAACGGTCGTAGAGACAACAGCGGCGACAACAATTGAACACTTCCACGTCTGAGTCAGCCCATTATGGCGAGGACGACACACAGGATGTTTGGTGGGTCAGAGGAAGTGAACGCTCGCCGTCCAGGAAGTCGCAGCGCTGAGCAATTAGAGGCCGACGCCATTTTTAATGAGGATATCCTGTGATCAGAATAATCCTGTCATGTGAGCCACGTAATGCCTTTGAATGGATTTGACAGATATGGACTTTATTCCCTCGCATTCATACGTTCGTCAGTCAATCGACGGTCACTGCAGAAATAAACTGAATAAAAGGGAATTTCTTTTCCACGGGATTTAAAACATCTTCTTACGAGTTTCTTTTCTCCAGAAAACCTCCTGTTACCCTCCGACATCAGAGATGACACGTGTTCTGACTCTGAGTCGTGACATCGCTGGACAGACAAACATAGGGTCCAATTTATCAGAGGGATAAAAACCTTATTTACTTTATTCCTGCTGTACCGTCACAGAGTCTTTGATCTATTCTCATTTGTTTATTCTGGGCCTTTAGACTCTATTCTCTTCAAGTTAAATGGAATATCTTTTATTCAGAGCGGAGACTGACTTTAAAGTATCTGCTGCTCTGAAACTCACTATTTACAGTTTTATTTCCTGCTTCACTCATTTATTTAGTTTTTTATTATATCATATTTGTTTCCTACTGATTAAGAATATTACTGTTTTCCTCTAGAGTTACTTTTTTCTCTCCCGCTCACATTCTTTACACCGAACACCACAGAAGTGCTTCAACTGTAAAAGCAGATCTTTATCCTCAGAGCGACGTTTTGACACTTAATATCGGGAAAATTTGCAAAAGTAAATAACAAAATTAATGATGGCTAATTTCCAGTTTGCTATTTAAGAGTCACAATTCTTCAAATCAGACTCACTGTGGTGACTTAAGGGGAAAAGAATAACAGAATAGAATGAGGCCATTGTTAATTGTCTTAGAGCAGGGGTGTCAGACGAGCGGCCCGCGGGCCAAAACCGGCCCGCTAGGGGTTTCGATCCGGCCCGCTGGATGAATTTTGAAAGTAAAAAAATGCAAAAAAGACACAAACTTGAGATTCATAATAAAATGCTATTCCTAAATCATCCACTAGGGGGCGAACTGTTTAAATCAGAGAAGAAGAAGAGGCACAGCTCTGGTCCTCGGACTGAACAGCAGAGCCGACCCTCGGCTCTGGCAGGGTAAAAAGCCAGCAACATAATTGCTAACGAAATAGCATTAGCATCAAAGCCGTAGTCCGACGGTGAGTTCGTTAACACATGCATGAGGAAGGCTGCAGAACTTGTGTCCCGAGAAGCGACAAACATTTGCCGACATTAGTCTGACGAGGAATTCTGTGGCAGAGAGGATATCGGAACTATCGGTAGATTTAGACACTTGAAACACAAAGTCAAGTCAGTTCTTGCGTTTTCTGTTGCAGTCGATTAGATGTTGACCGTCAATGATCGGAAGAAAAACCGGTGTTGTCAGAATATTCAGAGAGAATGTAGAAGCCGTTAATGGAGGAGATGGTTTCCGGACATTTCGTTGTATTTTGCACCAGGAGGCGTTGTGTCGCAAGTCGTTAAACTGGAAAGTCCAACTAGAAACAACTGATTAGCGATGTGATGCAGATTTGAAGGACAACTTTGCCTCGGTGGGCTTGGACACATTTTATCAGTATCTCTCGTACCCCAAATTAAAAATGCACAAACTTGTCTGCATGTTTGGGACAACTTACCTTTGTGAAGAAGTTTTCTCACTAACGAACATCGATAAAAGAAAAAATTGAGTCAAGGCTCCCACACAAGCACTTCAGTGACATTCTGAGATTGGCTGCTAGTCAGGACACGACACCTGATGTTGATGCACTTCAGCTTCAGGAGCACAAACAAAGTCGTCTAGACACGAAAGTCTCCTTTATAATGTTGCTTCAGACGCCGAGCGCACTTAAAGAATACGGTTCTGTGAAAATGAATTCTTGCTGTGGAATGAGTTAAAAAATGTGGAATTTAATGTAAGTCAACAGCTTCACAAGAAAAAAACATGGACTTATGTTATGATTGGACCGGTCCGGTCCACTTGACATCTAATTAAACAGTATGTGGACCCTGAACCAAAATGAGCTTGACACTCCTGTATCAGAGGCATCTGTGTGTTTTACTGCTGCTGTGGGAAATAGATATTAAGTTCAGCTTTCATTTCATTTTTGTTTTCATTTTTAAAATTTCTCTCACTTGTTAATCTCTATGAAACTTTTCACACGTGTGTCACCCGTAGACACACACACACACACACACACACACACACACACACACACACACACACACACACACACACACACACACACACACACACATAGACACACACTCCTTCAAATGAAATAGAATTGTAGCCCACTTCTGTCCTCATCTGAAGTCCAATGCTGCCCCCTGGTGGTTAAAAGTGACACATACAGCTCTGCAGAATTATTTGCACAAATCTAATCTATAACTAAACATAATTAATCGAAACATAACATTCTCAACATCAAACAAATATTTGCATCCTGAATTTAATATTTTGCTCCGCCCCCTTTTCCCCACCGCATCAGACTCTGAGTCTCCTGCTGTAGTGTGTGATGAGAAGTTCTGAGACCAGTCCTCGATAGAGAAACTCTGCAGCTGCTTCAGGTTCTGAGGTCCACGCTTGTGGACTCTCCTCTGTAACACAATACCACAGATGTTCTGTTTCTGTTGATGATGTCACTTAGGTAAAAGCTTCCAGGTGTGAATTGTTTGTCTCTACGTGTCGGACCTGTGATGAACTGGCGCATTATCCAATGTGTACCTCGCCTTCGTGCCCTTCTCCCACAGTCAGCTGGAAGAGGTTCTGGGGACCCTTCAAAATCGAACTGAATGTTAACTTCCATCATTTCCATTTTTGTCGTTAACACTGCAGAAACTACGAACATGAGTTAAACCCTTTAATGTCCTGCTCAACTGTTTGTTTTAGCTCATTTTGAGTCCCTACTTCTTATGGATAAACGTGAATAAACTTGTTTATAAGATGTCCCAGTGGCAGAATGTGTATACTAAAGAGTAAGGGGCCGGGGATGGAGCCCTGGGAAACACCACAGGTCAAAGGGCAGTAAGGAGGAGCCGTCAGACATTTTGGGGGTGAATTTAAAACATATGAGGACTTATTAAAAAGAATAATGTGATTTGATTCAACCAAAAATAGTCTGAAGGGTCGTGGTTATTCTGAAGGGTCGTGGTTATTCTGAAGGGTCCTGATTATTCTGAAGGGTCCTGATTATTCTGAAGGGGCCTGGTTATTCTGAAGGGTCCTGGTTATTCTGAAGGGTCCTGGTTACCAAAACAGTCAAAGATTTCTCTTTAAAATGAAGATGGTGAGAAAACCTGATTAAAATGAATTTCCATGAAAGTCTGATTTTTTTCCCTAACTGTTTAAAAACATGCCTGACTAAACAGTTTTAATATTTATATTAAATTTAGAGTGTCTTAGATATTCCATTTGTAAATATGCAAGAAATAAAAAGAAATAATTCTTCCAGACATTGTTTTTTCTTTCTGTGAGGACATTAAAGGGTTAATTTGAAGAGTTCAATTAAGTCATTAAAGGTTTCAAAAACAACATACTGAACGCTGTTTGTTTTTTGTTTTTTATAATAATAATAATAATACATTTAATTTATAATGCACTTTACATTTGGATCAAATCTCAAAGTTTTTGTTTGTTTTTAACTCTGAACCGGTGTTGGGACGTCTGCTAACATGCTAATGCTATGATGCTCACATGCTGTAAGTCTTTAATACACCGGAAAATGTATTTGTGTCAACAAAAACGATAATATTTTGCTGTATTTTCAAAGACGCGTTCAATTCAGACTCAGACTCGCCGCTTAAACTTAAAAACCCAACTGACGACGTTTTCCTCGCAGTGAGAAATCAGTCGTCTCCGTTTGGAGCAGCTGCAACTTCTCCTCAAGAGAAATAAAGTTCTTCAAACTGAGAAAATGTGAATAAGTTAATGTGAATAGGAAACATCTGTGAGAAGAGAACTCCTTCATTTACCTTTAATGTCTTTAGTAATATAATGACATAATATAACATGTAGTCGTGAGTCGAGGTAACTTAAATCATTATTAAATTATACCCCGTGTCACTTTGCTTCCTCCAAGCTTCACTTGAACCTGAAAATGTACCGGAGAACTGGAAACCTGGCAAACGGGTCACAGACCAGGCAGCATAGATTTCATTTATTCCACATTCTGGAGTTCTACCTCCCCCTACTGGCTTTGTGCAGAATTCAGAATGCCTCAATTAACTTCAATGAGAAAAATACTGTTAAATAAAGACAAATATCTCCTAAATGATAAAGGAAGTAAAGATTAAAGTAGAGATGTCCTTCAACCCGGTGTGGAGTTTTGGGTCAGAAACTGGCGGAGAACTTCTCTGTGCAACAGGGTGTCTGAAGGACCTCCAGATTGTTTCTGGGATTACTGTAAAGCTCTTCTGTTTGTTGTTTGGGCCGGCATGAGTCGGTTCTGTTCACGCTGGGTCTCATGTTGTGTAGAGTGTGTGGATTCATTTTTAATTTTTTTTACTGGGTTTAAACACAAAAAACAAACAGCGCTTTTACAAATAAATGTGATCTAACGGACTTAAATGGTAAATATGAATAAATGTATTCTGTATTACTTGTAACTAGGAAGTCCAAAATCTTCTTCCTAGGAAGTTTCCTCATCTCCCCTCTCAGCTCCGGGTTAACTTCTACAGCGGCGCCATGGAGAGCATCCTCTGCCACGGCGCCACAGTGTGATTCACCAGTCACACTGCGGAGTGCAGGAAAGACTTAGCGGGTCGTAACGCCAGCTCAGAGGATTGTGGGTAAAGAGCTCCCAAACAATGTACATGCTAACCGTCTACACAGGAAGGAAAGCGGCTTCAGTAAGGACCCCAACCCACCCAGGTCAGAGTCCGTTTGCCCCGCCCCCCGTTTATAATCGGACCCAGTGGTATGCTGAAGAGCAAGGGACCGAGGACGGAGCCATGAGGGACACCACAGGTGAGAGGAGGAGGAGGCGTTAACCAAAGCATTGGAGACATATCTTTTTCTCTGGGTGGGGACAGTAAAGGGTTAATCTGCATTATTTGGACTGATTCTGTCTGTCTTCACTTCCTGCAGGAATCCCTGCCTCAGTCCTTCGCCCATCGTTTATTTCTACCTCAGTTTTCATTCATTGATATTTCAGCGAGTCGTTCATTCGGGTTAAATCTCTACATTGAGCTCCGTTCACCACCTCCTCCGCCTCCACCTCCTCCGCCGGCCCGGCGCCTGCAGGGAGGTCTCCACCATATTGGAAGTAAAACATTTATTAGAAAACGTCCCTCTGTGATCTACTTCCTGCTCGTGTTCCAGTGCCAACGTACCAAATTCCCCCTGCATACAATAATTGAAATCCTGCTTTAATTATCGCATCGATATTCCCCCCCCCCCCCCCCCCCCCCTTTGTAAAATGGTGAACTTTTTTTGCAAACGTTAAATTAAAACATTTAGTCCCTTCAGATGTTAAAAAAAAAGACAAAAACAAATCTTGAGTAGAGAAGAATCGGAGCTCCGTGATTAATTGCCGACCCGTCCGGCGCGTAACCCGCCTTCCGGTCCGATGTGGGCCAGGATAGGCCTCCGCCTCCCATGACGACGTCATGTAAGCAATAAGACGTAAGACATTAAACATATAGAGAATTCTGTGGCTCGTATCGGAGCGACACAACTCACGGCTGAACTCCTGCGTCTTCGGGAGAAAGGCCGGGGCGATAAGCGCGGTTTCCTGCTCCACTACAACCGCTGCTCTGTTTCGTATCTCGCTTATCATGACGGATGGGTCGCAACCCCCCCAGGGACCCCTTGCACGAGGTTCTGCTGTGATCGTCTGCTGCATCTTCTTTTATCCGCTCTTTTATTTGCCGTTAATTAGCTTTCGTTGCCAGAGAGTTAATCCCGCTGAGGAGCAGAGGAGGATTTATGAACATGGGTGTTTGGGTTTCACCGCGGGCCACCCACTTATTATGAATGAGACCGGGAGGAGAAGAAATGTGTCAAGCTCAAAACAAGTCATCTTTCAGGAGCCGGTTTTACATTTCCCATGCCCAACGCCGCAGCAGACAGACCGCAGAGGTGGGAGGCCAGGCAGGAGTGACGCATGGGTCCTTCTAGGCGGTGTGGGAAAGAGATTTGTTGATCCATTTATCCAAGAGGCGCTAGCGTCAGATGACTCTGAGCGTCGGCCCCCTCCAAAGTGTTGTGAAAACATTCCCTAATTGTGACATAGTTTTGACGGTTGGACCGGGTGAAATATCTTCCTGGGCTCGAATGAACGACGGCGCCGTCGGAGGGGTTTCTCAGGAGGACCATCATCTAGCAGAGATTCCCAGAGCTCCTTCTGTTTTTGTGGTGTTTTTTTTTTAATCTGGCCTTAAGGTTTTATTCGTTATTCCCATTAATCTTTCTCGCAGAGTCACAAAATAAGTCCGTATATCCCTGTTTTTCTTTTTATTAAATCAACATTCATGTATTAGTGATGCTACGCTACTTTAGCTGTATTTAACTCTAAAAGTCTAGTTCTGTGTCTTTTTTTTTTTTTCACATTTATTTTACGGTTAGCGCCAGAATTGGTGGGAACCCTTTCCTAATAATAGGTGGACTTTGATGGTGCGGCGGACGAGGGTTTGTGTTTTGTTTCTTCCTGTGCGTGTGAGCTTGTGACCTTCAGCAGCCGCCTGTGAGGGAAGACAGACTGTTATGTTTGATTTGGACGTTATTTGGTAGTTTTGTGTGTTCTTGACTTTGACTGTTTATCTTCTGGTGGCACCTGGTTGGAACAAACGGAATGCCTCGTCTGTCTTTCTGGGAACCCGTCTGTTTGTTTTCAGCGGGTATAAAACCTTATCTCAATCCTCACACTAGACGGGGGCCGAGATGTTTCCAGGAGCTCCTTCTCGGGTCGGTCCAAACATTTACGAGGCCCGGCACCTGCTGGCAAAGTGACAAAGTTAGAGACGCGTTCCGTCAAAGATTGAAGTGTTTGGAGTCAATAAACCAAAATAAAGCTAAAAGACAAGTGACTACATAATATCTAGTGCTATCATCTATCATTATAACCACTATGTCATTACAACCACTATGTCATTAATACCACTATGTCATTAATACCACTATGTCATTATAACCACTATGTCATTATAACCACTTTGTCATTATAAACATTATATCATTATAACCACTATACCATTATAAACACATCATTATAACCACTTTATCTTTATAACCACTATGTCATTATAACCATTATACCATTATAAACACATCATTATAACCACTTTATCATTATAAACACATTATTATAACCACTATGTCATTATTACCACTATGTCATTATAACCACTTTATCATTACAAACATTATATCATTATAACCAATATACCATTATAAACACATCATTATAACCACTATGTCATTATAACCCCTATACCATTATAAACACGTCATTATAACAACTTTGTCATTATAAACACATCATTATAACCACTTTATCTTTATAACCACTATGTCATTATAACCATTATACCATTATAAACACATCATTATAACCACTTTATCATTATAAACACATTATTATAACCACTATGTCATTTTTACCACTACGTCATTATAACCACTATGTCATTATAAACATTATATCATTATAATCATTATGTTATTTTAACCACTATATCATTATAACCACTATTTTATTATAACCACTATATCATTATAACCACTATGTTATTATAACCACTATATGATTATATCCACAATATTCTTATAACTACTATATCATTATAACAATTATGTTATTAAAACCATTAAATCATTATAGCCACTATGTCATTATAACCATTAAATCAATATAACCATGAAATCATTATAACCACTATGTCATTACAACCATGAAATCATTATAATCACTATGTCATTATAAACATTATATCATTATAATCATTATTTTATTATAACCACTATATCATTATAACCACTATGTTATTATAACCACTATATGATTATATCCAAAATATTCTTATAACCACTATATCATTATAACGATAATGTTATTAAAACCATTAAATCATTATAGCCACTATGTCATTACAACCATGAAATCATTATAACCACTAGGTCATTACAACCATGAAATCATTATAATCACTATGTCATTATAGCCATTAAATCATTATAGCCACTATGTCATTACAACCATGAAATCATTATAATCACTATGTCATTATAACCATTAAATCATTATAATCACTATGTCATTATAACCATTAAATCATTACAACCACTATGTCATTACAACCATTAAATCATTATAACCAATATGTCATTATAACCATGAAATCATTACAACCACTATGTCATTACAACCATTAAATCATTATAACCACTATGTCATTATAACCATTAAATCATTATAATCACTATGTCATTATAACCATTAAATCATTATAACCACTATGTCATTATAACCATTAAATCATTATAATCACTATGTCATTATAACCATTAAATCATTATAATCACTATGTCATTACAACCATGAAATCATTATAATCACTATGTCATTATAACCATTAAATCATTATAACCAATATGTCATTATAACCATTAAATCATTTTAACCATTATGTCATTATAACGTCCTGAGCATCTTTCTTCTTTTTTTTAACATCTTATTATCGTGTTTTCAGCTTAAACAGCAAAAAGAAAACAGATATAGAACCTCCCAAAGACGAGACACATTCCTCTCAGCCCCTGAGAAACTCCACAAATGTCTGGTTTCTCTTCAGTAAGACATCTTCCGGCTTCCTACGAGCAGACATTGAGTAGAGATCTCATACGGTTGGGGGTTCCCAAAGAATCGATCCATTATAAATGCTCAATCCTCCCGAATCTGCCGCTTCTCGGTGTCACAGCAGGGAAACTGAAATAAGTCGCAAGTACGACAGACCCTGACGTATCGTGTTTTAGGTTCGCGCGAAAATGATTATCAATAATCTATCAGAACTTTCTTTGAATCTCGTTTTACGTCACAACGATTCAAGCACTACGATGGGCGCCGTCGTCAAGTTGGTCCAAAAACATCAGAGCTGTAAAAATCAAACGATCGTGTTAATTTTCTCCTCACAGCTGAAAAGAAATCCAATACTTTAGTCATTATTTCATTCTTCTTCTCAGTGGGTCCATCTGAGCTTCCAGGGTTTTTTCCAGTCAATCATTTCTGGTAAAAATGATTAAAAAAAAAAGAAAGAACAGATCATTTTAAAAGTTCATCTTCACAGAACACAAATTATGAACCTGCTCTGTTATTTTGAAGTTGTTGCTGCCGACCTCTGACCTCAATCTTAGCTGCCCAGGCCTGAACCTGATGTGGACCCCCGCGTATCTGACGGCTTGGTTGGGTGGTCGGTACAGAGCGGCCACAGCACCCACTCATGTCAGGTCAGATACTGTGGGACCCCCCCCCCGTCCGAAACCTCGCCATCGCAGAACCCACTCGCGTGGGATCCGTCTCCCTCCATCATCCCTTATCTCCAGCCTGGAGTTGACCTTCTAGATGAGTGTTGTCATTACCCCTCGGCTGGCTTGGGTGAAGATCCACGTTCAGACCGTGTTGAACTTTGCGTACGCAGTCGAAATCATCAGCAGACGTTACGCAGAACGTCTGCTCCGCAGATAAGGAATTTAATGGCCGTGGGAAAAAAAGACGGCGGCAGGCTGAATGTTGCTAAAATGGAACCGAATCTGCGGCTCCGAGGAGCCTGTGAAATATGGCCGACAGATGACTCTGAAGATAAAACCGTACGTCCTGATCTGCCTGCAGCAGCCGGAGATCTAAAACCACTGGTGAGGAGGTCCGGTGAGCGACGACCCACCTGATCTGACCTGACATCAAGGAGCATCCATCAACCCCTCCTAGAGCTTCTCACAGCCCGGGACCCAAGCTGCCCCCATCTCACCCACGTCAGCAATGTCAGGAGTCCTCCATCCCGGCTCTAGGTCTTTATTTCTTGGTTTTTTTTTAAAATCCCCCCTAAAGGTCAGAGTTCAGCACTCTCGCTGAGACCGTTTTACCCCAGGAAGGGTTGTGTGACCGAAGCAGAAGGTTGGAAGGGCGGGAGGTGGGATGCGGTGCTCCAGGAAGACTCCCAGCCGCAGTCGCTAGGCCGTGGGCGAGAACGTGGTGTGGGAGGAGATGGTATAAAAGGGTGGAGGTACCAGGCAGTCCAGGAGGGAGAGAGCGCGGAACCAACCTACAGGGAGGAAGAACCATCTCTGCTGAGCCTCATTCCTTCCGGGCCTTTAAAACCCAACTGTCTCCTGAGAAGTCGCCATGGTGCTGCTGGTGACCCACTGGATATGCTTAGTCGCTGCGTCGCTAACGGCGACCTCCGGCCACACCTTGAAAAGGTAAGAAAACACAACTCTTAGAATGTCCGACGCCTCCTCCCGACGTAAAGGAGGACAGATCTGCGTCGGATCATAACAAGAACCGGTGTTTTCATCACATGTGATAAATGTTTAGTTTAGCCAGCGAGGTGCTGAGAGCAGAGCCCTGTGTTCTCCGTGGGTCCACTTCCATCGCCATGGTGAGCACCGCAGACAGTATTCATCAGACGGGGCCGTTAAGACCACCATACTTGGAGAGCATCTTAAATCATCCGGTAGATAAATATTTCTACATTTCTGCTGGGCTTTCAGGATCAGCCTGCAGAAGATGCAGTCCGTCAGAGAGACCCTCAGGGAGATGGGCGTTTCTGTGGAGCAGGTGCTGACTGAGATGATCCAGAAGAGCCCGGCTGACGCAAACAATGGAAGCGTTCCCACACCTCTCACCAACTACTTAGACGTGAGACACTTCAATGCGTCGTAACGTTTAACACCCTTTTTTCTTCTTCTTCTTCTTCTGACAGGAATTACGGGTAGCGGAATGAATGGTCATAATGATTTGGCTGTTTTTAGGCCAAAAGCTTAAGTCAACAAGATCTGGACTAAGTCCTTGAATTCAGTACGAGGAAAGTATTCAGATCCTTCAAACGAGTAAAAATACAAATACCAGCGCTGCGTTCTAAATCTTTCGTAAGTGAAAGTAAGCAGCGACGCAAACTTTAAATATCTGAAGTAGAAACACAAATTGTGCAGTAAAATAGTCCAGTTCAGTGTTTCGCTATTATATAGGATGTTTTTGCAGCGTTAATGTTGCATTTTGCCGCCGCAGATGTTTAAGGTTGTCTTACATGGAAGAGAATAACAAATATCTGCTCACCTGTATGTGAATCCAGGCATTAGACTGATCCCAACACATGTAAGGCTATGTGGTAGCGGCTAAGCACGTCGTTACGCCACAGTGTGAGTTAACTTTTTCAAAAATACTCAATCATGCTGGACAGAATAGAATGGAATCTCTTTATTGTCATTGAAGAGTTACAACGAAATTAAGTTGAAATTTTTGTCGAGGTGCAAATAAACAATGAAAAATAAATAATAAATCTAAAAAAAAAAGGAAATCTAAAAGGAAGTCAAAAAAAAAACATTCACATTCTGCAGGTATTGCGAAATTGTCTTTTATTTCACGGTGAATACATTTATTTATTTAAAAACCAGAAACAGAAACAGAAATCAATGCATCAATGCCATATATTAAAATAAAAACACGAACAGCTCAAATAACAAATTACAAACAGTTTAATTCAGTTTTCCGATAGATATCAAAGCAGGAAGTTTTTTGCTACTTGTGGAAACTCAGAAGCTGCTTTTGTTTTTATCTGACAGACTCAGTACTTTGGGGAAATCAGCATCGGTTCTCCGGCGCAGATGTTCAATGTGGTGTTTGACACCGGGTCAGCAAACCTGTGGGTTCCCTCGCAGAGCTGCTCCCCTTTTTCCACTGCCTGTTGTAAGTGTTCCCACAGTCAACCCGGAAAAGAACATATTACTGGGTAGTAATGTCATCCCCGAGAAGAAAAACACAAAAACTGTGGGGGAAAAAATGTTTCTTTGCAGAATTTATTTTTTTTGGGGGCATTTATTCAATCAATATCTAAATTCAACATTAACTGACCGATGGTTTGGTCGAGCTTGTTTTTCTTTTTAAATCTGAATTATAAAATGAATCCATGTTTATAACATGACCCAGTGGCAGCAGGCATCTGCGAAAGAGTAAGGGGCCGGGGATAGAGCCGTGGGGGATACCCCGGGTCAAAGGAGCCACTGAGGAAGAGGCGCTAACCGTGACTATTAGAAAAACCTAATACAGAAGTAGGATTTTATTCTGGCATTAAACCATGTGACGACTTACTACGTTTTGTATTTTATAAACATAATTGGCAACTATAATTTGATTAGCTCAACCTTTTGCTAAAGCGAGGTTAGCGCCTCTTCATCGGTGGCCCCTTTGACCCGTGGCGTCCCCCAGGGCTCTATCCTTGGCCCCTTACTCTTTACCATAGTCATGCTGCCACCGGGTCACGTTATAAAAGAGATAGTGGCTCAAAATCTGTTCCACTAAACTGACATTAAAGACATTAAAGGGTCATTACACGTTTTTTTTGCTGTGAAGAATTATTTGAACTTATATTATCTGAACCTACGTGGAAATGTCAACCCAAACTGATCACGTGACTTAAAATCTACTTTTGAACCTCCAGATACTCACAACAGGTACGACGCGTCCCAATCGCATACTCACATCGACAACGGGACTGGATTTTCAATCCAGTACGCCTCCGGGAATGTCCGGGGGTTCCTGAGCGAGGACGTGGTGGTGGTGAGTTCAGAATCCACAGCGTATGTGAAGACGAAGATCGCCTCCCGACAACTTCTAGTCTCGGACCTTCATCTGGTTTTTCCCTGCGTAGGTGGGGGGGATCCCTGTGGTGCAGGTGTTTGCAGAGGCCACCTCTTTGTCTGCATTGCCCTTCATCTTCGCCAAGTTCGACGGAGTCCTTGGGATGGGTTACCCGAGCGTGGCCATCGATGGAATCACGCCGGTCTTCGACGGCATCATGTCTCAGCACATCCTCAACGAAGAGGTCTTCTCCGTCTACTACAGCAGGTGGGGCCCGAATGATTCAACGGGTGTGAAGTCCGTTTGGCGGCAGAAAAGACTCAAAGATGATTAAAACAAAAAACAGATTTTCACTGTTTGTTACAAGCAAACGAGGCCGCTGCCAATTTCTTTTAATTTGATGAATGAGCAACATCTGGTTTTTGTTAGCGCTCACTTATTGAGCTGAAAAAGAAGAAAAAAGAAAAAAAAAAAGAAAGCTAATGAGTTTTTTTTTAAATTTAATCTGAGAAAAGAAAAAGTTGAGTAACACCAAGAAGAACCCAGTGAAAAAAGATTCATTACAAATCATCAACAAAGTAACGGTCAGTAGATTAATGTTCCAAAGGAGGCGAATACAACCCTCCAAATTTAACCAATCGTAAAATTCACCATAAGGATTTGACGTTTTCAGGGACCCAAAACACTCCCCAGGTGGAGAGCTGGTCCTCGGCGGCACCGACCCAAACTACT
This sequence comes from Lophius americanus, assembly GCA_037951165.1. Lineage (NCBI taxonomy): Eukaryota > Metazoa > Chordata > Actinopteri > Lophiiformes > Lophiidae > Lophius > Lophius americanus. Next base: position 1,090,624 of record JBBDHG010000262.1, on the reverse strand, counting down.
ACACAGGAAACTTTAACTACATGGACACCAAGGAGACGGGTAGATGGGAAGTAGTCATGAAAGGGTAAGATCCGTATGTCATCAATATACAATGTTTGCATGTGTGTGGTGCGGCTTTTAAACGTGAAATGTGTTCGTGAAATTTTATGACCCACTCCTTCGGGGTTTTCTTTCCGACCCAGAGTTTCTGTGGGTATGGAGATGCTATTTTGCGCCCAAGGCTGCACAGCTGTGATCGACACTGGCTCCTCCTACATCACGGGCCCGGCCTCATCTGTGTCTGTGCTGATGAAAACCATCGGAGCTCAGCAGGATGAAAGCGGGGTAAACTTTTACACACGCCACAAAGTTTCTTTACTCGCAATAAACATTTTTTTTACGCAAAAAAAAAAAAAAAAAAAAATCTGTAATGTAACCGCCACTCTCTTGGTGTTTTTTTTGTGTTTTTTTTTACACCAGTACCGGGTCAACTGTGACACCGTGAAGACATTACCCAGTGTCACTTTCCACCTGGGTGGCCTGGACTACGCGCTCACCCAGGAAGATTACATCCTATGGGTAAGCAGGATGAAGAATGCTAAATCGTCTAATTATTAACAGCCGTGAAATATAAATCAGTGTACGAACTCGCTTCAACCCTTAAAGTCGTCACCAAGGGGGGAAAAAAAAGAAATTGTTGGAAAAAAATCTTTTTCTTTGCTTATTTTATTTCTTGAGACATTTCTCGATTAAATATATTGGACTCTTTGAATTTACCATAAAAATCGTTTTTTTTTTTGTATTTCATGGAAAATAGTCCATTTGAGTTCAGCTCAACCTTTTGGTAAACCATGTTTTCAGAAAACTGGACTGTTATTAGACTTTATTCTGTTTTAACAAGTTAAAATTTTCTGTTCAGTACTTCCTTGGATGTTTTGATATGATAAAATGAAATCCTACTTACACATTAGGACTTTCTTAATAGCCATGTTTAATTCCTCCAACTCGGTCGCTCCTTTGTCCTGCGGTGTCCCACAGGGCTCGATCCTTGGCCCCTTACTCTTTGCGATATGCATGCTTCCAGTGGGTCATATTATAAAACGGGTTCAGTCACAATTTTTAAGATGAAATCCAGACTATAGTGTGTACAGGGTTTGTTTAGGGTTCCACTTTGGTTAAATGTTTCATAACTATGTTTTTAAAGCGTATATTCAGCTGAAAAAACACAGATATTTTAATTCCTTTTATGTCCTGCTCAACTCTCTGGTTGATTCACTATCTCGTTTATAATGTGACCAACTGGCAGCATCTATGTGCTAAACAGGAAGGGGCCAAGTATTAGGCCCTGGGAGACACCACAGGTCAAAGTTGCCACTAAGGGGGAAGAATATTAAAGCATATGCGGACTAAATGAACAGGACTATATAACTTGATACAATCAAAAAAAAAAAAAAATCTAATAAGGCTCGAATTGTTCTCTAAATACATGCATTACCAAATAACATTAAAAAGTCTATTTAATACATGCTTGACCAAACAAATTTGTCATTTCATGGCAAATTTAGAGTGTTCAGGATATTAAATCAAGAAATAAAATAAAAGTTTTTTGGTGTGGACATTGAAGGGTTAATGTTAGTTTGTTAAAAATCCGTCATGTCGCTATAAAAAGCGAGTCATCTCTTCCACTTTAGCGCCTGAATGGACAAACAGAAGTCCGGGTCTAGTTAGGGACTTTTCAAAGTTGTTGCTGGATAAAGAGTCTGTGTTGTGACAAAACAAACATAAAGACCAGACTCGTGAAACTGTTCAGAGACAGGCGGTGGGTAAGCTTTGACCTTTACTTTTACGGGATAGATAATGAAATATAATGACTATCTAAAGGAGTTTCATCACCTGACAGGTTTCAGGATGAATCGTTTTGACACTTTGAAAGCCAGAGTAGATTCCTGGATAATAACTGGTGAGCTGAGCTGTAGAATAAGTTGCAACCTGGAACTTCACCGCTAGAGGCCTCTAAATGTGAGATGATAGACATTTAAATATTTATATTTTGTACTCATTTTAGCTTGAAATGGTATTCTACATACTTTTTAAGCTGAAGTATACTTTAATTAGAATTTACAACCAAACCATGTGATCATCTCAGAAAAATATGAGGCGTTTTTTCAGAAACCGCCTCCAAGGCCAAGTTCACTGATTTATTCATTTTGTTCAGCTGAAACTGAGTAAAATACTCTTACTTCAGACGCATTTAGCACATTGGAGGATTGTGTCTTTGCATATTCTCTTGTTGTTGTTGCTCTTCTTCTTTACCTTTTCCTCTTGTAGATCTCCTTGTTTCTTGTTCTTTTGTTGTTCGTCTTCTTTTTCTTCTTCTTGCTTCTTCTGGGTATTGTTTCTTATTCTTCTTGTTCTAGTTCTTGTTCTTATTCTTCTTGTTTTTTGTTCTTCTTATTGTTCGTCTTCTTGTTTCTTGTTCTTCTTCTTGTTATTCTTGTTCTAGTTCTTGTTTTTTGTTCTTCTTATTGTTCTTCTTCTTGTTTCTTATTATTATTATTGTTCTTCTTGTTCTAGTTCTTGTTTTTTGTTCTTCTTGTTCTTCTTGTTCTTTTTCTTCTTCTTCTTCTTCTTCTTCTTCTTATTATTATTATTTTGTTTAGCTTAATATCATAGACACTTTAAAGCATAAAATGACACATCATGGAAAACAGTCAATTTTGATTAGCTCAAAAATTTGCTCCTTTTCTTACACTTTTTTTTGGTTGGTATCAATTATCGTACTTCTGCGTAGTAGCTCCTTGCATTATGATATATCAAAACCGACAGGAATGTCTCAACTTCCACGGTTGACACCTCCTCCTCCTCCTCGTAGGCCCCTTTGATCTGTGGTGTCCCCCGGGGCTCCATCTTTGGCCCCTTACTCTTTAGCATTTAAGTACTTGCAGCCACTGGGTTCAGTGATTCAAAATCTGCTCAACCAAACAACTGAGCAGGACCTCAAAGGCTTGAGGAAGACCTCAAAGGCTTGAGGAAGACCTCAAAGGCCTGAGGAAGATTTTTCCTAGCAGGATTTATATTTTGCTGTTTCATAGCTGTAACTCGTTTGAAGGGTCTTATTATTTTTGTTCCTTCAGCAATCACATTTTGAAGGGGATGTCTGCACGGTCACCTTCAGGGGCCTGGATGTCCCGCCGCCGACAGGCCCAATTTGGATTTTGGGAGCCAACTTCATCGCCCGCTACTACACGGAGTTCGACCGTCGCAATAATCGCATCGGATTCGCCACAGCGGTCTGAAAAGACGTGAAATATTGCCACATTTCTCTGCATCCAACGCTGTCTTCTAATTCTAGTCCTGCTCCTCCCTTCAGATGCATTTAGAACTCCTGATCACATCTGTTCCACCAACTGGTAAACAGAAAATGCACATAAAGGAGTTTCATTCTTCTGTTTCCTCTAAAAGCCTTCCTATTAAATAATACTTTGCACTCAACGCCTTTTAAACTTTTTAAAAACGTTTTCTTTTATTCACTTGCCTGTTTGCCAGTCTGCAGATTCTTATTACGGATGTGGCGACAGTGGAAATCCATACCTGTGTTGTACTGACGTGACAAATAAACTTGTTTACTGAGGTTTGAACCTAATTTGAATTCCTTCGCAGTCCATTTGAATGCATTCTCCACACGCTGGTCCAAAAAAAATGTCTCGAGCCTGAAATTTAAATTAGCCACACATGTTATAAATAGCTTGTGACACCCAGATCCCCTTTAATTTCCTGATCCGCTTTGACAACTTCGACTTCATCGATCTGTGTAAAAGTGTCAGACTTATACTGAATTTGTCGCCGACGCAGCAGAAAGTGAGACAAATTATTTCTTTAGCGCTATAACAAGCTAAAGAAAAAAATTAACAGGTAGAATAGAAGAAAACTCAACTAGTTATTAGTGTTTTACTGACGGTACTCTGTAGGAGAGACAGAAATAAGAGAAATTTCAAATTGTTATAAAAGGCAGCGGCTGATCAGAAAGTTTGAAGCTTTGATATAAAAGAACTGAGAGTTTGGAGCGGTCCCGCACTTTTCTGGGAGCTTGTTCCGAATATTTGGTGCATAAAAACCTGAACGCCGCTTCTCCATGTTTGGTTCTGACTCTGGGGACACTGAGCAGACCGGATCCAGACCACCTGAGAGGTCCGGATGGCTCGTATCATAGCAGAAAGCCGGAGATGTATTTTGGTCCTGAAGCGTTTAGTGGCAGCAGGGCTTGGATGCAAGTGAATTTTTTTTCGATTCAAGTGAACATGTATAAAACATGAAGAAGTACTGAAGGATTCTCTGGGCCCCATCTGACACAGAGTGACGCTAAATAGAAAAGTGTGTGCCGACAAGTTTCCAGAGATCCTCACTTCCACGTTCTTCGCGGGTTATAAGAAAAAGAATGATGGAGATGATACCTTTGCCAAAGATATACGAGCCAACGGGGGTCGACCTCCGCTTCTGTGAAGGCCCCATTATATTGCTGGAAGGTTTTGGAAGCAACGTCTTCTTCTCTTCTCAGGGATGTCCCTGTAGCTCCAGCGAGTCGCTACCAAACCGCATTCTGCAAACGTTACAACTGTGTGGCTTCATCGTACAAATCTGCAGCCCAGACCAGCCTCACATTAAACATATGTGGTGCATTATAGAGTTCAAAACACAACCCAGTAACCCAGACTGTTGTGCAACTGACGATGTTGATCAGCGTTTCCAGATGGGATTTCTAGTATCGTCGGAATCGAAAATATCGAAAAAAGGGCTAGAATTAGCCGCAAAATGTCTTTACCCATTTGCTTATACCCTAACCCGAATAACACAATAAGAGAAACATTCAATTGTTCAGTTATAACACATTTACGAGAACAGGTGTGCCACATTGGTCCCCCTTACATAGTTGGCGCTCTGTTAAACGGCGCGTGCCCGTTGCCATGGCAACACCGGAAAGTAATTAACGTTTTTTTTTCTCACGGTGATTAAAAGTTATTTTAAACAAGTATAACACGGCTTGTTTATTATACATTTGGATAATGTATAGTTTAAGGTAATCATTAAGTTTTATTTATTATATCAACAATGTTTTCTAAGGTTTCAAAGTCACATGACCACTTGACCCGGAAGTTGAAGCGAAGCGCCAAGAAGATGAAAATGAGAGAGACGATGGAAAAAACGTTAAACGTCTATGCGTCTGTCCGTTATTCTACTGACGTTCGGTCAGGCCAACACGGTAATAATTAACTATATTACCTTATGAGGCCGTTGTTGATTTTTCATTTGTCTCATGTAGAAATTTTGAGACAGAATATTTCTAGCCGTGTTTGAGTTTTGCTAGCCCGCTAGCTTTACTGTGCTAATGAGATTTGTTTTTGCCAAATTGTGTATTTTATTTTTCTTTTGAGTATAAAACTGTTTTTTATTTGTTTGTTTTCTAGTTTTCACTGGGGTTCCAGGTACATCTCTTGAAAATAAACATGGAAATCCCCGGCTTATAAGGTAATGGAAGTATATTTATAGTGCTATTTCATACTTTTAGTTTCACCTGTTTGAGTAGGATCTCTGAATTGGTGAACAATGTCTTACTGGAGTATAATTATGAGTTGACACAAACCCGTTTCTTTTGACATTCCTCATAGTCTATAATATATATATATATATATATATATATATATATATATATATGAGATAACATGTGAGTGGGCAAATGCCTCGTTCATGTTTTTCTGTTGAAATAAAATTGAAGCCGCTGCATTAGCAATCGAAGGAATGACGAGGAATGATGAAGAATGATGAGATTGTAGAAATGGGTGGGAAAAGACAGTTAACACCGATGTTCTGGCCTGCAGTGAAATCCCAGAGGGAGATTTTATTTGTTGGTATCTGTCAAGAGTTTTACGAAAACAAACATTGGCCTAAATGTCTCAAATATTTATTGTTGCTTGGCTGCACCTTCAGACGCTCCGGGATTTTTCTCTCATGAAAGCCCAGAGTAGATCCCCTTTGAGACTGGATGTATGAATTGTTCACCCCATCAATGCTGTTAACCACAGTTCCACACCAGTTTTTTAACCTGATTGTCGAGAGAGGGATGGGGAGAACAATTAATGATAAATTTGCTTTTTATTTACATAGTCTGAGAAAGTTTAAAAGTAAATAAGCAGCTCTATTACAAGCAGGGTTACGTTTTGGAGGCGCCGGGAGGCCTAGTTTAATGAAATCAACCACACCAACAATGAGTTATCGCCGCTCCAAATATCTCACAATTTGAAACATCAGTAAGGACAAAATAAGCTGCGGAGGAACAACCTTGAAAACGTTCGGCACAACAAACTAAATCACACACATCAAATTTAATCGCACTGAGGAACATAGCGGAGCGGGCTAATGGTAGCGGGAGCTCAGAGCGAGCCACGAGCCCCGTGGTGCCTTAACAAAGAAAACATATCACAAATTATAGACTGAACAAGCCTTTAAAGAAAATTTTGGAGCTGTTCAACTGGAGAAAGTTGTTTTTCTTTTGTCAGGGGTCGTGTCCACGGTAAGCACACTGCTTTCTTTTTGGGCTCAAACTCCTCTGGTTGAGACATTTTTGTCGGCTCAGTGGTTGTGCCTGTTTCATCCATGCTGTTCTACGTGCAACAACTATCATAGGTTCAACAAGGCGGAGCTTGTGACTGATCATGATGTGTTCAGGGACGCAGTGGGAAAGGATTAATCCATTTAAATAACATGAGAAATGAAATATTTGCAGAGGTTGTAAATGCCAGCTGTCATCTTTGTGGCTTACGCTAGAGGTAGGTTTTGGTATATGTGATAGATAAGGGTGGCAAACAAAATCATACAGGGGGCCAAAACTAAAAATGGAGACCACATCGAGGGCCGAACAGGACTCAAACTAGCCATGTTTAATCTGAGATGTTATGACAATTTTATTCTTTTTTGTATTTACTCATTTTACAGAATTCTGAACGAACCAATGGAATAGAAAATTCCAAAATTAAACTTAATTAAATTACTCAAATTAAAGATTAAATTCAAAGTACCTCAGCAAAACTCATTTTTATGTCTCGCTCCCTATCAGCATAGATTCAGAGAATAATTTCCAATGAAAAGTTGTTGATTTAAAGGCATCAATTACAGCCAGAAAATTATATTTTTAAAGTTACAAATAACCTCTAAAGTCAATCCTTTTTTTTTATTAACAATCCCAACAAAAAGGAACTTTAAATCGCCCTTGGTAAATGGCTGATTTAGCCGTTTCTTTCTTCTGTCACAATAAAACAGTAAATGGAATCTGCTCCTCGTATCTGTACCTGTAGTCAGGAGCAGCTGCTCCTCAGTAAACAGCCAAAGAAAACCAGTTGGTCCTCAGTAAAGATTTAAAAGTTGCTGCTTTCCTAGAAGTCCTTTGAAAAGCAGGTACACTATAAAATTTTTGCGTGCTGTTGAATATAACACCAAGGTTCTTGACAGAAGAACGATTGGAAGATGCTAAAGTGTCTAGCGTGGTGATGCAATAGTCGTCGTCCGACTTCCAAACATAACAATTTCTGTTACGTTGTCATTTAGATTCAGAAAATATACGTCTACCCTTTACCCATTATTTCCTTGATGTCTTTTAGACATCAAGGAAATAATGACTGAGTAGAATCCAGATGAGGAAAATTCACAAAGACCAGCGTAGGAGCCCCTGTCTGATAGAGAAGACTGGAACCATTTAAGGGCAGTACCTGTGATTCCAACACACTGATCCAGACTCTGCAGAAGGAACATATTATCCATTGTGTCAGACACAGCAGTCGGGTCTAAAAGACCCAGCATGGCAGAGTGTCTAGAGTCAGCAGTTAAAAGAAGATGATTAAAAACTCTTCAAAAGTCTCATTTCAGTGCTGTAACCAGCTTCACCAGTAGATGGAAACTTTTTGCAGATGCTGGAATTGTCTAAAAAGGCTTGCACTTGGACAAGGATTAGTTTCTCCAAGACTTTCCACAAAAAAAAAAATCTAATTTAGAAATTGGCCTAGAGTTTTAAGGCACAGAAGGGTCCAGATGATTCTGTTTGATGAGAGGCTGCAGTACCGTGCGCTTAAAGGCAGCTGGAGCACATCCAGAACCCAGAGAAGCATTTAGCTAGGCAACAATACTAGAAGTAACAGTGTTAGAAACCTCTTTAAATAAGCGAGGGGGGGGTGCTTTCTAGGGGACAATGTGTTGGACAACCCTCTGCCGTCGAAGACGTCTGGGCACAGAGGAGGTGTTGAGGGTCGATGGCAAAGGAAGATAATTGTGATATAACGGCAGGAATTTTGTCTATAAAAGATTTTTTGAAAGTATTCACAAAGTGCAAATGATGGGAGGATGCGAGCTGCATCGCAGGGGTTGATAGTTCAAATATTAGAAAAGAAGCTGAGTCCTATGACGATTATTGTTGACGAGACTGGATATAAATTCAGTTTTTCCCGTTTTTACTGCTTGCTGATATTTAGATTTACAGCCACGCAAAACTGGCAAGCACTGTTTCCAATTTTAAACTCCAAATGGAAAAAAAGTAGGAGGAAAATCTGGAGAAAAGAGGAATTAAGGTCAGTCACACCAAGACAAAATATATTTGTAAGACGGAAAGGGAGGCAGGTGGAACGGTGAGGATGAAGGAGTAGAGGTGAAGAAGGTGCAGGAGTTTAAGGACATGGGGTCAACTGTTCAGAGCAATGGAGAACTTTGAAAAGAGGCGAATAAGTGATTGAAGGCAGGCTGCTGTGGGTTGAGAAGAGTTCATGGAGTTATCTGTGACAGAAAAGTAACAGCAGGCTGGCCCGCTGTGGCGACCCCTAAAGGGAACAGCCGAAAGGTGAAAATACAACAAAGTTTGTTAAATGGGTACATAATATCGTCTGAAATCGATCGCAGAGCCCTGAATCAGATCAAATCGAAATTGTATCGTGTCAGAAGATGTGATTTTGGCAAATAGGGTATCGTCCAGATAATCAAGAAATAATATATCGTGATGGAATTAGTGACTTACAACCCTGGCCACTCATGGTAGTGAGTTTGGTCCTGAATGGAGCGTCTACAATCTTAAAATAAAGTCTAAAATATCAGTGCGGGTCACATAGTTCACGGATATCAACACCAGTGTGACAGCACCAGGTCCAGTGGTAGCCTGAGTGACTTTAAAAGAGTCATTAAGAGTCATAAAACCCCTGACCAGAGGTCTGGTCTCACCGCACACGTGTGTTAAAATCACCAACAATCAAAAAACGATCATGAAAAGTCCAAAAAGTGCTGAATGAAGTCCTTGTTGATCACTGGTGGATGATACACCACTGCACACTGTAAAAAAAATAAAATAAAAAAAAGTTCATCTGGAACCGCCGTGGAATATGGATTCAAAAACGGACCAACACCCTTGCTGGTATTCCGAGGGAAGCTGAAAATATTCACATTCAGGGGGAAGAAGTTCGGAAAAGATTGTGAAATCACCATCTTGAAGCCCGGTTTCTGTCAATCATAGACAGTACGTATATTTTCCAAGAACATAAATTGATATTTTGAAGTGGAAAATATTCTTGAGCAAAGAATAACTTAACTTAGCAAACAAAAAATCTCTTCTGTACTCAAAAAATACATGTCAGTGTTTGGTATTATTATCATTTTATTTGTTCTCCCTTTATTTGTATTCTGTGTGTGCTGACACTCACGAGCAACTCTTCGGCTCTCACGCAAATCTCAACCCGGCATAGTCACAAAGCCTTCCCAGAGGAGGTCCACATGAGAACAAACGACCCGCTTTAACGGAACTTTGTCATGTGTGGGTTCTCATCTTCACGCCACCGCGGACATTACGTGAAATGAACGTGTTATTTTGACAACCCTAATGCAGGTTGAGATCCGAGGACAGGTATTAGCGGTAGCAATGGAGTCCTGTGGGTCACAGTTCGGGTGGCCACATTCAGAACCTTGCAGGATTCGGCGATTATGGCTAGTGATACCGACAAAATCAAATATTACATACTTTTTGACCAAATACCTTAATCTTAATGTTATTATTACAGTATTTTGTGCAGGAGCGAAAATAGGTTTTGAGTAAAAAATCCTACTAGGACTATCTAAGTAGCCATGCTTAATGAGTCCTCTGTGTCCCATGGCATGTGGTGTCCCCCAGGGCTTCATCATTGGCCCCTTTCGAAGATACATGCTGCTAATAGGTCATATTATAAACAGGTTCAGTCACGTTATTCAATACGAAATAGAAACTCAAAATGAACTCACGCAAACAGTCGAGCCGGACATTAAAGGGTTGATTTGCCCTGAAAACATCCACAAATTGCACCTCAAACAAAACTTTTGTTGGAGTTTCCCGCCAAATACTACATTTTATAAGATTACATTTGAACACAACTTGATGACGCTCAGCCAGACGCTCAACAGTTATTTTTTACCGAGTGGACTTTGAACGCGTCGCACCAAGAGTCTCAATGCAGTGTGCTGCTGACAGCTACGTTAGCCAGCTCTCCTGCCGATGTCAACAATTAACATTTCTTTGATTTGATTTGTTACTCTCGCCTTGTCAGTTGTTAGATATAATGCAACCCACTGGACAACTTAATCTCCGGAGGAGGACAAGCTGAGGGATGCACTGTCATTCTTTTTTCCCCTAACAAAATGTTTTGTTAAGGAAACCTTGCGTCCTATCATTCATGTCAATTTGGTATGCACCATCTACATAAACTATGTTGCGGACTAAGTGCATAATTTCATAGTAACGGTTTCCACTAACAGGAGTGACCTCTTTCTTAGAGATGATCGGTTCTGCTGCACTGCAAAAAATGGTTCATGAATGGTTTGAGGAACGTTACAAGGAGTTCCAGATGTTGGCTTGGCCTCCAAATTCCCCAGGTCTCAATCCAATTGAGGCATCTGTGGGATTTGTTGAACAAACTCGGCTGATCCATGGTGACCCCACCTCGCAACTCACAGGCGTGTTTGGTTCTAATGCCCGATGCCTCTGCTCAGGGTTCTTGTGCAGTCCACGCTCCAGTGTGTCAGCGTTGGGTTTACACTCACATCCTGTGTTGTCCACAGCAAATCCCTCCAGGAATAAAGAGAGCTTATGACTGTGCTGAGGTCAGATTGTTCTAGTTTGGATTGGTGTGCATGAAACAGAAAAAGTGACAGATTTTAGTTGAGGAAGAAAGAGGCAGTTTTTCACGAGTAGAAGATGAAAATAGGCTTAAAGTGCGAATGGGCCTTCAGACAGCCTTCTGCAGAGGTACATCTAAATGGACAAGCAAGCAAATAGCGAGTTACTGGTTAGGTTCTGCAAGCAAAGCAAATAATGATGATACAGTATGAGATTGTGACATACTGTTTAATCCGTTATTTATAATATCCCCGAAAAATCCAAGATTTATGGTTAATGTGTTAATGCTAAATACTTAATTTTATACCCACACAGACCTTAGTGCGAGGAAGAACTGGAGTGTTTCGGGGAAAGTTTGGATGTATATGTCTGACAATAGGGGGAGCTTTATCTCCAAAATTGTCAGGCCATAATTCCACAACCGTTGATCTGATTTAATTCAAATTTCCTGATATGATTCGACTGTAGGAGATTTATCTTTTAACTCTAACAGTTCACATTTTATTTTATTTCTCTGTGGGGGGGCTTAACATTGTTTTTCGGACATAACTTCCTAGTTGTTGTTTGTTTTTTGGTGAATATGAATCGACTCCAGGAGATCTATTTATTATAACTTGTGTTTTACTGTAATAGTAAATATTTTACTCACTATGGGGGCTTTTTTCTGTGGAAATAAGTAATAACATCTCATTAGAGGAGATCAGTCAGGGGTATTACTCGTACTACACAGCCTATCGGGGACTTTTCGGAGATAAACCCTTGCTATCGGTGACGACAGCGCAGGTAAAGTTTTGTCAACGCCCTTTCGTTGTGATTTCAAGCCTGACTGAACAAAACTATTTCTCCTAACGTAATAAGCACAAAGATAACAAAACAAAACAAAAGAAGAAATATATTCATCAGGCATTCTTGGTAGCTCTTTTTTGGCTCATTTTTATTGGACGGTGTAGGAAAAGTCTCTCATTTCTGTAAAAAAAAAAAAAAATGTGACAGTGACATTTCCGTCCTTCCCTGCTTTCACATCCTTCAATTGTTCCTTTTTTGGACGACAGCCGCGTAAACAACCGTTCAGACCGAAAAGAGCCAATGAGGAGGCCGCCATCCCTTCATCTGTGGTTCTACAGGATGAGTTGAGCCATGAGATAAAACACTTGAAACTTGAAAGGAGATCTGATGAAACAGTAATTAGTGTTTGGACACTTTATTTTGTCATGATTGAATAAACTCATCTGCACAATGGACATCAGCGCTGTAGTAGACAGTACACAGAAAAGTCAGTTAAAGGATGGTTTTATTTGTCAGTTTGATGGGATGCTCTTCAACCTGACAGCAAAATATAGATCATCATAAAATATAGCATAAAATAGCAACTTTGATTAACATGAAAGAAATTACCCTCATGATATTTTGTCCTTATGGTCCTTATGAATGTGCTTAAATCATTAGATTAGATCATTTAGTCATATAAAATAAATAGCAGATCCGTTATTAAAGTTTGATTTTGGTCAGCTGTCCCAGTTCTTCTCAAGAGTTAGGTAAGGTCTAGTTGTTGGGAAAGTACACAGTGTTTCTCTAAATCAAAATAAAAATCTGCCCACAAGCGCGGCTAAAATTCAATATCTAACATTTTATGACTTGATGGTTTCATACGGACAAACCCAGAGTTAAACTGTCTAATTTAGTCCGTCAGAGCTGAAGGCTATTTGTGGCTTTTTGTTACCTTGAGACTAAAGCAGGCTGGCTGTGTCGTTATGTTACGTCACTGTCGACAGTTTGTGAACTGTGGAGCCATTCATTTATCAAATAACTCGAACTCAAACCCCAGGGGGTTTTTATTCTGCATATTTTTGTTCATCAGAGAAGAATATTATGGTTGAAAACACATCGAAGGCCAAATTACAACTGCAAGTTATTTTCCTACAGCCTGGATTCAAATTCTGATCCCTCTCATTCTCCAACCAATCCATATGTCTGTCTCAGTCTCTTTGTCTTATACTTATAGATTCCATTGAGCAACGTCTTTGTTTGTCTGTCGGTACTTTCTTCTGACAGGATATCTGAGTGTCGAGTTTATTGCCTTGCATTGAATGAAAATGGAATGAAATAAAATACACAAATATTCAACATAAATATTCAATAAAATTAAACCGATGCAACTGGATAGGATATCTAGCTACGGCTAACCTACAGTCTTTGTCCCTGGTTGTGCTTTTGACAAATTAACCTGACAATATTTTATAACTTTAAAACACGTAATACAACACTTCAAAACATTTAAACAACACATTAGGCATATAGTTTGAATTAAAACAGACCAACGGTTAAGAAATTATTGCACCGACAATTTGGTGCATAAACCTCCCCTTAGTGTCAGAAATATACAACTAAACTTTCCCGAAAATAATCCAGTTCTTCCTTGCAATAAAGTCTGTGGGTCTAAAATTTGAAAATGATCCATGATATAGTTTTTGTGTTAGCGTGCTAACAGCAAGGATCTGCGGCGGCAGTGTTGGTGGTGGCGGCGATGATGATTCCATAACATCACGGATTTTTCAAGGTTATAATGACCGTGAAAGAGAATGAAGTAAGGAGCCTGTTTTGTAAATACTCACATCTCCATGGTCACAGATCTGCAGCCCTCTAAGCTACAGTTTACCCTGAATATCCTTTAACACTTTTAATTTCTGTTGGCAGGCATTCCAGATCTGTGGGCCCTTAATTGAAAAATAGGACTTGGTCAATGTTGTTTTGGATAAACAGTTTCTGGTTTCCGGTACGCGCCCCTGTTGTGGCTCCATTTCCGGTGTTTATTGAGTCGTTGGACGGACTGGGTCTGGGTCAGACATTAGTAAACTAGACTTTTTAAGAATGTTATGATGGTGGCATTTTATTGGCCTTTTATCTGATATTTATGAAGCTTGTTTGTATTATGATAGTATGGGCCCAATCACTTATTTGTTGGCCTGAGTTAGGTTGTGAAATAAATCTCCTCCAGTCGAATCATGTGCAGGAAATTTATACCTAATCGGGCTGATGGTGAAGAAGGTATGTCTGCAAAACAGTATTTTTGTGAAAAAGCTCCTCCTAGTGAGTAAAATATGTACTATTAGAGTGAAACACGATTCATATGAGATAGATCTCCTCGTGTCGATTCATTTGCACCAAATTTGGACTAAATTGGGTCAACGATTCAATAATTATGGCCCGAGGAGATAAAAGCTCCCCACCGTTTCAAAAATATATAAGACCTTTCCCAAAATCAACCAAGTTCTTCCTCTCACTAAAGTCTATACAGGGTGACCAATCCGAAAATGATCTATGAAATATTTTTTAAAGAAAAAAAAAAACGCTCCCCCTAGTGAGTAAAATATAAACTAAAAGAGTAAATCATGATCTTCAAAGATCGATCTCCTTGAGTCGAAACATATGCACTAAATTTGGTATAAATATATATATATACAAAAAACAAGGGTTCTAAGATAGAACTTCATGCTATACCATTATTACTATTTCAAGAGGCAGACACTATACCTTTTTCTTCTGACACATTGTCTTTGGATTCCAGATGTGATTTAAACTAGTTAAGATCTTGATGGGAGAAGTTTAATTTTTTAAGCTTGTTTAGACGTATTTCATGGTTGACAGTATCAAAAGTTAAAGTTTAACTTCACAGTTATCACTTTGAGATTTAATCCAAATGTAAATTGCATTATAAATTAAATGTATTATTATTATCAAAAGCCTTTTCAAGTCCAGGAAAAAACTGAAGAAAATTAATGGTCATAAATGTATATTCTTTAGGCTGAAAAGTCACTGCGCTTAATTTACTGATAGCCATAATAATGTAATACAGTATAACATATAATATATGTCCTAACCCTTTCTTTTTTCCTTTTTCTCTCATTAGTTTGTTTTGCAGTCCTTTGACTGTTTTTCCACACTGTTATTTATTTTCTCTTTTTCAGTGCATGTTTGTGACACACATTTTATCCACTTAGTTTCAGTCTTATTTGCTTTTTTCCTGCTGACTTTTTACTTATTCGTCGGACGATATCATGGTCAAATACCTCAACCACAGCTTTCCTCCTCTGTCTGTGTTTCTGCTTCTTTTGTTTGTTGTCAATGATAGCCTGAAGTTACTTCCTGTTTGTCTGAATGTCTGATCCATTCTAAAATGGGCTTTTGTACTGACTGTGAATCAAACTATGGTACAGTTTGATCTGGACGAAGACCACCTTGTTTTGTTGCACTAAAGACTGGTCGGTTGGACTTTGGTCTGTGGGAACTCTCATACCAGCAATTTTGGTCCGGATCAAAGAAAGTCCAAAAAAGATGTGAAAGGACCGTTAAATGAAAACATCTTGACGAGCAGAACAATACACACTTTATACTCTAAATGTTTATATTGATAACAGCAGGATATAATGGAAATGTTGTGGTCAATAGTTGAGTTCGTATTGGTGGTTGTAGAGGAATTTTGATATATGAGGCTTGAGTTACACTTGATGGTTTTGGTTAAGAAGACAGGACTCCCAACAGGGTCAAATTAGTTGTTTCGCTTTATGGACTTAATTGACAAGAAAAAGCAAATGCAGAATATACCGGTCGGATTCTTTAAAGGGCTATGTGCATTTGGAATGTGGAATTCTTAATAAATCAAACCCACTCCTACCCGCTCACTGCGTATACAACGGTTTGGCGGCCACAGGCACGCTTGGTCTTGTTTGATCAGTACAGGTCTGTTGATGCTTTTGTTGTATATCTGTTGTATGTCATTATTACCAAATCGGCTCATTCCATCACGCCATTCCTCGAAAAAACATGTGGCGGTATCACACTTTCTTTTAACAGTCCAACTAGAGCAGTAGAGCTAAAGTAAAAGTAATGATAAAACTACTTCAAAGTAAATTCCACCGATGTGTTTACTGGAGAGGATTGACTTGTATTAACATATATCCCAAAAGTCGGGGATATTATGGAACCGTTGTAGCTGACACAGATCCTTCAGGTTAACCTAAAAGCTCTTTCATGGTTCATTATCAAATCTTATTCTCACATAGACCCATGACACCAATTCTTTCCCACATTGATTGACTTTGTGAAAGTTCGGTTGTTTATTTTTGACACCAGGGGGAGCTTTGTCTCAAAAGATTTCTCTGTCGGCCCGATTTAGTCCAAAGTTGCTGCATGTGAATCGACGCGACGCAATCTCATATCTTATTACAGTTCGTATTTTAACCACTAGCTGGAGCTAGTGAGCTAGTTTATATTTTACTCACTAGGGTGAGCCTTTTTTTCAGCAATATCACTGTTTTCCTGACGTAACTATAGTTCAATGGTGAAATATCGCAAAAATTGCAGAGGTTTGGGGGATATACCCTTGCTGTCGGGATGACATCATAGGCCTTATTAAAATATTATTATCAAAGTTTAGAAGTACCGTCAGCCACTCGATATAACCTTCACGTTTGACATTATTCATTCATAGTTAAATTGTATTAGATAATGAATAGATAATGATGTGAAGTTATGTTCACAGTATTTTTTTGTTACGTAAAAAGAAAGCCCCCTAAATAAGTTAAATTATGAACTATTATAATAAAATATGATCTAGACACGAAATATATCATTGAATCGATTCATACGCACCAACTTTAGAGAAACTTTATTCAAAAACGTTTTGGAGACAAAGCTCTTCCTAGGGTCAGAAATATACAACTGAAAATCAATGCAGTTCTTCCTCGCACTAAGGTCTACTGGCCTATAAAGTTTGGAAATGATTCAATAGTTTTTGAGGTATGTCTGGAAAACAGTGAGTAAAATGTGAGTTTCTAGAGCAAAATATGTTAAACACCAGATAGTTCTCCTTGACTTGATTCATACGCATCAAATTGAACACAAGAGATCTGCGGCAGCGGTGATGACTCCATAATGACCCCGACTTTTCGGGGATGTAATTAGAGTTTGTTGAAGTGGAGCTGGATTGAATTATTTTAAACTCTGTTTGGTATCTTGTAACATATTCTTTTGTATGCTAAAGGTTTAATTGCTGCAATCAGATACCTTCAATGGAGTCCAAAGTACCCAAAAGCCACAAAGAGACCCCCAAGCAGGAGTACCTCAGAACTGTACTTGGATTGAAACTTGGAGTGTACTAGTCACTTCCCACCATTGATTCATGTCTTAGCCATGACCAGACCAGCACATTTTCACAGTATGACAGTGTTAACGAGTCCCAGGCCAAATATTTTTTGATATTTTGTTGATCCGTCATGATAAGAACTTCTAATCAGGAGCAGCTCATTAGGATGCTTATGTTCTGGTATCTCTCCACGGTACAGTCAGGCATTGCAGATAGTAGCACACACCCACGGTCCAAATAAGCCCTACTCTCCTTTGGTGAAATGTGATGTTGATTAAAAAACAAGCGCTCAGATTTTCGGATTCCTTGTGCAGCATGAAACATCTGCTGCCTCAGTCATCCTCAGCAGCCCCTTCCTCAGCAGACTGTTGAGACTTGAGCCTTACTTTCCTTCCTAGTTACCCATTAATTTACAGCACAATCAACCCCGAGAAAAGCCTACTTCTAAGGCCCTGACATAAGTTGTTATGAAAACTCACGTGTGTTCTAAATGCATGCTGCCTTCAATGACTAGAGTTTTTGTAGCACAAGAGCAGATGTTATTATTCCTACGGGCTCCCACAAGTATTTCCGCTCAATTTCTTTTTTGGTCCTTTAATTACTTTGCCTGACATGCCGAACACAACTCATCTATCTAGTCAATCTACACCCTGGAAGAAGAAGAAAAAACAACAACCCCAGAACGTTTTATAAGAGCACATTTGCATATATGCAGGGCGTTGTGTCTTGTCAAACAAAGCAGAGGTGGGAGGTCTTTAAAAGGCTTGTCCGTCAGCTGGAACAGTCTTAGTTTGATCTCAGCCTGTGCAGGAGGAGCACACTAGGCGATGCACTGACGAATGCAGCCACATGACCAAGTGTCACATTTACTTCCAAATTCCTTTCGGTGGAGTGGAACTGAATATATGAAAAGGACCTCTTTGCTTCAATGTGTGTGACAGAGGAATCTGGTGTTTTCCATTGTCAAACACTTACCAGATGACCATCCTTGTGTCAACCCTGATTCAGAGCAAAGCTAAGGTAGGTGAGACTCTTGCTATCGTAATCACTGCAGTGTGAAAAAAAAAAAACCCTCATCAGCCGTTCAGCGAGGGCAGAGCATGTCGCTGCAAAAGTGTGAATGAGGTTCTTTGCTTGACTGCGACTTTTTCCGTTGTCCTCAAAAATCAAAAAGTGCCAGAAGAAAACAAATCATGTGACTATCAAAATTGACATCATGTGCTTCTGGCTTTGCCACATACCACTGGCATTAATTGTTTTATTGAATTATAATAATGTGGTTATTGACTGAGTAAGTGCGTTCCCAATCAGCGCCGCTCTCCAGCATCACAGCCTCAAAGCTCCTCCGCAGCATCTTGTTCTACTTTGGGAATCACTTGTTTATCTTCTCTCTTTCAAATGCCTTGAGCCAGATTAGGAACAGACATCAAAATAAATACTTGTCGTCCCTGTTGGATTTGAAAGAATTGCCTTTTGTTTGCTAATTAATTTCAGAAGTTGATGAGGAAAAAAGAAGGACTTATTGTTTCAATTCCGTTTATTGCTCACATCTGTCTTGTCTGTTTGTTGGAAAAAAGTGCATCAAAGTCACAAGTCTGGTGAGCTAAGGGGACGATCGGGAAAAACCTTTTGCCTGCAGTGTGAGAAAGAGAGGTCTTAACATCCTCAGTCTAAGAATTAATTCCATCTGAGGCTTTTTGCAGTTTCCAGAAAGATGCTTGGTAGCAGACCTCTTCTGCGTAAGAGTCTGCGCATGCCAAGCCTCTATGATAAAACTGGCTTTCATCTAACACCAGCCGAGGTTCTCCTGAGGTCATACGCAGTGAAACGCATCAACCATGCAGCAAATAGCCACAGTGCAAATTTCCAAACATAAAAACTCCACAGATTTATCCGGATCCAGAACAAGAGGCTGGAATGTAAGACACTAATAACACCCTGGAGATATAAAGTGTACTCAGAATTTATTAAAATGCCTTGGGAAGTCCATTCTAGAAGGAATGCCGAGAAGCACTCAGGGATGTACTGTTTAGATGGCATGACACAATTAGTTCAGAAATTCCTCTTAGGTTTAGTTTGGTTATCCTTGTTAAGTTTAGAAAGATCCCATAAGAAATTCATTATTGTGGGGCTGAAACAGAATCAGAGGCACCGCAATGTGGGCTGCATTCATACTGAGGTGGTTCACTATGGGATGCAAGATTTCCTCTTAACGTTGTCCCGGTAGAAACGTTTTTTTAAGCCCCCTTCATTGCGGACTTAAAGGTCGTGAAGATTGTTGCCGGGACACAAAGTGACATTTTCGGTAGCTTTTGCTGTAACTTGTAAAATGAAATGAAGAAATGATTTTAGTTATGTAAAAAATTGAATTTCAACCTGCTAAGACGTTCTATGTTCTCAGAAAACCATGTGTTACCTTCCTGCACCTCATACTTCATTCTTCATAATTAAGACGGAATGATGAATAAGGTGCTGGAAGGGCATCTGGACTATTTTGGCTGCCACCTAGTGGCAGAGATAGCATGATGCACTTTGAAGGCAATATGGCAGCGATCCCAATGAAGATGTGTTATAACAATGTAATACTAATAATAATGTGAAATGCAAAATATGTTGGTATTTCTCTAGCTCGATATTGCAGGAAAATTTGAAGCTTATCAACAAGCCCATGTGAGAGGAAATGTAGTTAATTACAAAGTACTTGGGCAAAGATGGTAGAGGAAATGTCTGTGGTGGATCGTTTGACATGTGGTGTGTTCCTGCGTCTGCAAACACAACACAACTGTTTTGCAACATTTCACATGAGAGTTGAGGCTTTTGAGTCACAAATGAAACCAGATAAATGGAGACAATGTGTTCATCTTTCTCTGCTTCCAGGCCCGTTTCACTGTTTGGACCTTGGGTGGCTAGAAATATATATATATATTACATATGGACACACCTTTTTGCATGTTTTTTTATCGGAATAATCAGTTCTTAGTGGAGGTGCAAACCTGCTATGTTCCTCAGGGTAAGTAATTTTGACGTCAGTCAATCAATCAATCATTCAATCAATCTTTATTTATATAGCGCCGATTCACAACAACAGTTGTCTCGAGGTGCTTTCCAGAAAAAGCAGGTCTAGAATAATCTCTTTTCGTAATTATCTTACAGAGACTCAACAAATTCCTCCGTGAGCAAGCACTTTGTAAGCACTTTGTAAGCACTTTGTAAGCACTTTGTAAGCACTTTGTAAGCACTTTGTAAGCACTTTGGAAGCACTTTGGAAGCACTTTGTAAGCACTTTGTAAGCACTTTGCGATAGAGAAAAAAATGCCTTTTAACGGGCAGAAACCTCGGGCAGATCCAAGACGGTCTGCCGTGACCGTTTGGGTTTTGTGGTGTTGGAGGGAGAGAGAGAGAGGGAGAGAGAGAGAGACAGAGAGAGAAGCAATCATATCAGCTATGCTAATCCACTTTCTTCCAGCGGATTGATATAGTTTGAGTCTGATTAAGTTTGTTGTCCCTCCCCACGTTGTTTCTCCACGGCTTTTTTTTTCTTTCTCAACTGCTGTTCCAAATTGGGAGCTTTTGTTTTCTGGTATTTTCTGGTTTGCTGGTTTGATGTTTGTAGCCATGGTAGCTCATGCTTGGCCCACGTTTACAATTTATGTGTATAACCGACACCGGTTAGGCCTCGGTGAGACTTTCTGCTCAGACTTTATCAAAATCGGTGATCTGTGATTGGCCAAGAAAATTGTTGTTGATTCACCCCTCACTAAGATAAGATACTGACCTGGTGACTTTCCTATAATTTGCTGAAGAATAGACCAACTGTCTCCACAAGAAGACATTCTTTCTGATAAAAATATTTCCCCTTGCAGACAATTTTTGCGTTTTATACTTTTTACGTCCCACCAATCCCAAATAGAATGTTCAGTTCTCAGGAGGTTAAACGTGGAATTGATTAGTTATTATTCTAGATATACTTTCTTGTGACTCGTTTTCAGCTTAAAACCCAAAACTTTTAGTTTGTTAATAATAATAATAATAATAATAATAGACACTTTCAATCAATCACATACAGCTATACATAGTACAACATAGTGAAACTTCCTCCTAGTAGCGCTCACACTGTGTCAACATGCAAAATGGTCCTTTGTTAAATTCGTGTGTGTGGTTGTTAGCTGAATAAATCATACATTTTTGGATGGATTTCAATGATATTTTCTGAAAAGGTGGATCCGGGGAAGGAGAAAAGAGGTTTGAAGTGTCCTGACTTGGAGACTACAGTCATAGCAGTCATAGCAATGCCTTGTGGCACCAGGAAATATCCTATTTTGCTAGCCCTTTAACCATATTGACTTCAAAATGTGTCAGAAAAGCCTTAACCCCTTGAATGAGGGCTAAGAGTGAGTATCGCTAAGTTTCTTCAGGAGCTGTAGTTGGAGCAGTGCAGTGAACAATGTTTCGCCAAGATAAAAAAGAACTTGTAGTAAATTCAATAATAATTTTAGCACCATCTAGTGACAACAGAAAAATCTAATATTTCACACTTCTCCTACCAGACCAGTGGCAATAATCACCTTGAATTGGATTTGAAGATCCATAACATCTTGATTCAGCTCAATTATCATTTAAATTTCCATCAAATTGTGTATAATCTATCAAATTGTGTAATTATCTATATATGTATGTAAAGAAGCAGCTGTTACCATGTATTTCACTCAGAAGTTTGAAATTGGGATTATGTATCTCACCTGGCCTGGGAGCACCTCATGATTTTTTTTATGTTAAGTATTGTTTAACCCTCTGGAATCTGAGTTCTGGCTAGGATTATTCACTTTAACATATTGCGTTAGTATTCTGAATCTAAAAAAAACATTTAGTAATAGGGTTGGGGATCAAAGCATGAGATTCCCACAAAAAGAGAATGAATCAGACCAACTTTATGGGAACTAGGGTCGTATTTTAGTTATTAAATTTCACATTGAATTAAAACCATTTGAGATGTTATTGTTTCCTTTTTTATAAGATGCAAGGAAAAACTCAAAATAGACTAACCCGTCCCCATTCCAAGGATCATCTGCTTGCAAAATTAAATTTAAACAAGATGCAACTTTTGAGATATTGAAAACTATCAACTCAAACTAATATCCTTATAAATATACTAAAAAGCAAACTAATGATTCAGTTTAAATCTGTGGGATTTTTGTTGGAGAAAAAAAAAGCAATGGTCAGCTGTTAACGGTTGATGGTGTAATAACTGATTCTGAAAAATTCTGCTCAAGAATGGCCGTTTACATCCAAAGACTGGAAAAAAACTGCAAGGGTAAAAAGTCCAGCAGTTTAAAAATCAAAGGCTCTGACATGAAATCGCAAAGACTTTTGAAGCAATCATCATGTATCGTCATTGGATCATTTAATCATGTACCGTTGATAATATCAACAAAACAATCACAGAATCTGTGAACATCCCGGCATGTGGGGGCCAAAGACGAAAACCAACAGTGAGTGCCTTGAGTCTTTGATCCCGCAGACGTTACTGAAGAGCAACACCATTCAAATGGAAAACACAATCTCTGAGATTGTTGGTGTGAATGCTGGATGTAAGAGAGATGATTTCATTTTCTGGTGAAGAGGAAGAATCTGAATGAGCATGAATAAGATGCAGAATTTGGAAGATTCTGAATAGTACAGCATTTGAATGAAAATGGTAACGCATGAAAGATGAAGATGAAGTTTTGCTGAATGACTGAGACCAGTCCGCAACGCCGACTTTCATTTGAAGGAGTAAGAATCTGAATTAGTATGAATGAAATGAAGAAAAAGATGAAGAAGGTTGAAGAGTCAAATGAGTATGAATAGCATTAAAAAATCAAATAAAATGTATGAAAGATGGTTATAGTATTGTGGCTGGAAATGTACGTGTAGGTCCCCTGTCATTGTCAGAATGTTTTGGCTACAGTGCCAAAGTTGTTTTGAAGTTTTCAGAGGAGAGTTTCTTTCAGAATCTGGGCCGTGATGTCATCCACTGAGAAATCTGAGGATTTATCAAAAATCTGACCCGGTTAAGGTCCATTTGAGGACAAACTGTCAAAGACACAGAACTGGTTGATTGACCAGGTTAAAGATGAAGGCTGTATCACCGCTTTAACGCTTTAATGGTGTTAGTATGTGAAAGTCAGATGGATCTGTGAAGGGATGAACACGGGTGGAGATGTGGTTTTGGGCATTTGAATGGGCTTGAAAATGAGGCTATGAATAAACACGAGTGAAAGAATAAGAGACATCAGTGAGGAAAGTCAACAGGCTGGAATGTCCTGAATGAGCTGAGCGTTTTGATGTTTCTATGACGTTTCTACCATGAAGTATGTGGAACTAGTTTGGTGCCGAAAAACACGGCGGAATAATAAGGTATTCACGGTTTTGAGCGTTGGTCCTTAAGACAGTCGCTTCTGTCCCCGTAGAAAAGACTTGACTCTCTTATCTACGGGGGCGACTGGGACACACGCAGTGCAAACGTCAATTTGACATCATGCGAATGCTGCAAATGAAGAAAACATCTTCATCAAGTTTACGACACGAGCAAACTGCAAAAACCACAACACAACACATTAAGAAAGAAAAATGAACAATAAAGACAAGAAATGTTTACGGAGGACGATTAACAGTGCTTTTTGATCACTTATTTAGTGAATAAAACAGATATAATGCGCAAACATTTCATGATATTTTGATTAGCCGTGGTACATTCGCTACATGGAAGTTAACTCTCGCTTAGCTTCCGGGTCATGGAGTCATGTGACTCAGAATAAAACCTTAATCAACATCTGAATAACAATAAATAAACTTAATGATGACCCTAACATGCACAGAACCGAAATCTAGACTAAACAAGGTGTATATACCTGCTGAAGAGAACTCGTAACAACCATCGCGTATACCGACTTCACCTGTCGCCGTTTTGGCAACGGTCACAAACAAAATCTATCAAAATG
Source organism: Lophius americanus (assembly GCA_037951165.1). NCBI lineage: Eukaryota > Metazoa > Chordata > Actinopteri > Lophiiformes > Lophiidae > Lophius > Lophius americanus. The sequence continues at coordinate 1,066,356 of JBBDHG010000262.1, read as the reverse complement.
TCTGGTTAAGAGTTTTTCCCAGCAGGTATAAAACACGTTGTTTACTGTGGCTTTTGGTTCTGAACACGTTGATTTAAGTTTCATTCTTAGTCACATGACTGCATGACCCGGAAGTTAAGCAAAGCTACCACAGCTTATGAAAATATCTTGACACGTTTGTTTGTTATATCTGTTTTATTCACTAAATGAAGCGATAAGAAAGTGGGTCCGGGGGAGGCACCGCTTTTTAGTGTCCCTCGTAAACATTTCCGTTGTGTTGTGGTTTTTGCAGCGCGCGCGCGTTTGACATCAAATTCATGTTTGTAGTGCGTTTGTCCCTGTCGGCCATCGTACTTATAAACCCTATAAATGCTCAGAAACATAACCTTGTAAGCAACATTTAACAGGTAGACTATTTTATGAATATAAATACATAAAAATGCTATATTTAAATGTTTCACAGCTAATCTCAAAGTATGAATGAAAGATAAAGAAAGTCTTTTTTCCAAACCCACACCAACCTTCATGAAGTGGAGCCACAGGCCAAAACCTCACCAGCTTTTCTTGAAGTCTGTTCAGTTTTTTGCATAATCCTGCTGGAAAATCAACAAACTACGAAGTCATGAAAAAGAAGATTGGTGCAACACCAATTCCAAGAATGTTGAAAACGTGAATGAAAACATTCAGGAAATAGAAAACAGATTTTTTACATCCAAACTGAAAAGGGGACAAATTCAAAAAACTTTTTCTCTGAATTTTATGCTTGCAACAAAAAAAGACAAAGTTCAACCTACAGGAGAAATTTGACGCACGTCGGATTGTTTTGCTCATACGTGACTTTTACGTGGCAGCGTGAAGAACCGACCACGTGTAATCTGATCGTCTCAAGTTCCGCTTCCATATGTGGTCCAAAATCCGACACGGGTGGTATTTTTGGAAAATGCGACCCCAGTCTGAACCGTCGGATCGGAATTTATGCAACTTTACCATCGAAAACCTGCATCAGTGGGAGTCGCTTTTCGCAAGTAAACATCACTGTCATCGATATAAACATCAACTCTCCTTTAGAAATGTTGTTTTATAAACTTTATTCAAGTGAGAACATCAGACAGAGCAAGAATGGACATAAAAAACAAATATGGCACACAGTTTAAACAGTGAAATAAAAATAGAAAGATTCTATGTATTGAGAAAAACATTATACAAAATAAAGGCCTAATCAAAGGAAATAATAAAATAAAGTGAATAAAAAGCGTTTATAAAACCAAGCAATAAAACACGCATGAGGCATGAGAAATGAATTTCCATCAATGTTATCCATAAAGCAGACAATGCTCTCAACACTTTTACGACAAACGACAGCCCTCCAACTTTCTTTATTGGCTTCCATCTTGCGTCTGTATGACATGCGGTTCAAGGTTACTGGTGAACCGTTCATACTGGAGTCAGATATCAGACACATTCTCAGAGTCAACAGCTGCACTGAGATAAATGAAAACATTGAGATAAATCCCAGCATTTGAGGGGCAAGAACCAAAAACTGATCTCTGAGCCGAACTTAAAAACACGATTGAATGAAGAGGATTTGTGCATAGAGTCAGAACCTCTGCCCAGGTCCAGCAGTACCTTTGATTTCATGCCGTATCTGAAATCAAACTCTTAAACCGCTAACTTTAACTGAAACCGTATGAACACACAGTATTTAAATATGCGGGATTTTGATTTCGATTTGGATCCACATAAAATCGCAGAGTCTCAATCATACCAGAAGCACTGGATTCAATAAATACGCCAGATTTTTTTTTTTTTCATAATCATTCACGTGAAATTCCCTGAGAAATTGAACAAAATAGTGGAAAATGCTCTTTTTCCCTTGTTAAAGAAAAAACGCTTTGATGTAAAGTTGGGGACCCCAAAGAATGTTGACAGACGTCAGGCGCCAGTGAGGTTCTGACCTTTAGACGTGAACAAAGACTTGTGGGCGGAGCTAGCAGCTTTAGGACACAGTGGCCAAGCATGGCACCACAAATAAGAAAATGAAAAAGTAAACCCTTTGGAGTCTAAGGTCCTAATAGTCCTGAAAGTGTTTCCCACAGATTGAGAGTTTACTGCTGGTGGTGGGCGGAGCAGCTCGGCGTGTGACGGAGGGGTTCGCTAATAAACTAGTCAAACCAAAGTTTTACAACCTACTCCTGTTATTGTAAATAAATAACAATCTTCTATTACTAATGACCTTTTACGGATTCAAATAAATGACCGTTTGCTAACGAACAATCACTCTAAATATGTTATAGTTTAACGGTAATTTATCTTCTGAGCACAATACTTTATTTTCTTTATGGGACTTCAGGGCTTCCGTAGTTCGCCTCTCGTTTTCATTAAAAAGATATTCATTATGGCTAATTCCATTAGCATGTTGCGGCAGTTCCCATTTTATGTTAGCATTAAGCTAAACGACCAAGCGCTAACTATTTTCCCACATTTTGGTGAGGTAGTAAACATTCAGAATTCACCTGGAAGCCTTCGTCTCTCTTTGAAGAACTGTTTATCCCAGAAAAGAGAGCGTTGACGTTCAGGGAGAGCAGAATAAAAAGGACAAAACCTTCTGCATTACTATTAAAAGGTTTTAATGAGTCTGAGATCATTTTCTTGTCCTTTTTTCTACGTTTCCCACCCCCCCATTAATCGTATTTCTATTTCAATCATCAAATGATTTAAAGGTAAGAGTGTGATTGGGCCAGAGCGGCTGCTCAGTGGCGTTGTGGGTTCCACAGTTGCTTCATAGCGAGACGTCTGGAATCCACCTCTGGACACTTCTGGGTCTTTCGTGTGTGTTTGTGTATTTTATGAAATGGGTTTGGTCTGAATGAGCTGTGGGCGGTTTCCACAACATGTTATGCGAAGAAACACATTTGATTTTGTTTTGAAAAGGTTCGTTTCATTTCCAACAACTGCGTTCGTGGAACAAGAAAGATGCATGAAGAGGAGAACAAACGTTTATCCTTATTTATTATTATTATGTCTTATAATTAAGTCTACGGAGTTTTGTCTTTTCTATCGATTTGATTTGTTTATTGCAGAATTTTAAAAGTCTTGGTAGAATTTGCTGTGCATAAACTTGCAAATTAGGATATTTATTGTCTTAAATGTGGTATAAAAATGTTTTTATTTATTTTTTATGTAAACATGTAATATCAGAACAAAGGGAAAAGGTTTCTGCCAATTCAGCACATTTCTTGAGTTTGTGAAATAAATACTTTTCAAATTAGAAATCAGTTAAACAACAGTTTTGTTTTTGCAGTGATGGCCGGTCATCAGACATCAAACTTGTGTGTGTGGTGCATTATTAAAGTCTCACAGAGTCTTTTTGTGCTGAAAATGAAAAATGAAATCAATCAATAAAAATGTTCTTGTTGCCTAGTGATGGTTTTCAAACTGGCCCCCGGAAAGAGATCTTAGCAGACGTGGACTGAAAGAAACAAAAACCCAGACAGATGGAAATATAAACCGACTGACACACAAACACAAAATACAAACAGACAGACAGACAGACACAAAATATAAACCGACTGACAGACAGACACAAAATATAAACAGACAGACAGACAGGAATATAGCGAAACAGAGAGAAAGACGGTAAGAGTAACAGACACACAAATATGGAAAATACCGACAGACTCAAAAATATAAGCACACAGACAGACGGAGAGAAGACAGACATAAACAGATGGACAGACACAGATATATAAACAGACAGACAGTCATACACAGACAGACAGACACAGGTCTATAAACAGACAGATGGAGAGAAGACAGACAAATGCAGAGATGGACAGATAGATACAGACAGACAGACAGTCATACACAGACAAAGACAGACAGACAGTCATACACAGACAAAGACAGATATAAACTATAAACAGACAGACATGGACAGACAGACAAACAAATAGACGTGATGATGCCGTTGGTAAATATAATAATGAACATCAGCTTCAGCAAAACAAACCAAACAGAGCAATGCTGACAGGTTTCATATTGTAACACCTTCTATGTGTTGAATACAAAATAGAGTAAAAAGTAATAAATTATGGGATTAGAGAACATTTAAAATAGAAAGTTCTTTGATGTATCCTCCCTTATTTAATGATAGATCCGAGACATATTTGAATAACTCCGATGTTATTCTCTATAAGCGGTTATCCAATTAATTCATTCCAAGGCGCTGCACACTCTTCCATCAACAACACCCAAAGGCAAAAACAAAACCATTCATTTATTTTACTCCCACAAACGCCACACATCTCACCAGACGCAAATCTCTCCCTAAAAAGGCAAAGTGCAGTACGTGCGATTCCTGCACAATTCTGAAGTGCGATGTCTGGTTCTGCTGTCAGTTGCAGGTAAACTGTCTGTGTGTGCTAATGTTCCTGAGTTTTCCTCTGACTATGGCTGAGGTCCCGGGTCCCTGCAGACACTCCATCACCAGGGAGCACCTGCTGACTGTCAGGCATCTGGTAGGTGCTCCAGCGTTACAAACATGGCTGCTGATTCTCTCTCGCCTCATCTTCAAATCTCCCTATTGCTACTTTTGCAGATGGATAACCAGTTGAGAAGCGGGTGCTCGATAACGTACACATTTATCGAGCGGAGAAGTTTGGTAAGGTAACATTTACTCTTACCTGGACTCCTACCGACACCTTTGATTGACACTTTTGTGCCATGCTTTCATGTTCAGTACCGTGTTGTGTGGTTTTGCCCACAGAGTAAATGCTGCTTCGTAAAAGCTGCCTTACCCTGGATTCTGGAGCTCCTCACCACCCATTTCAAATACGGCCGCGGCTCGGTCAATGACGGCTATGTTCAGTCCCTCAGAGCGCTCATTCTCAACATCTACTCCCAGAAATGTGTGCCTCAGATAAACGAAGAGGTTGAGGTGAGTGTGAACATCAAAGACCACGAGGGGATCGATTTGAAACGCTTCCTTGTGAAACATTGAAGGTATGTGTCATGGATTCCGATGCAGGACAAGCCAGAAAGCTATGAGACGCTCTACAGAGGGTCTCCGTCGGAGGCACTGCAAAAGGCATCAGAGGTGCTGACTGTTTACTGGGACCTGGTAACGATGAGCGACGCCCCCATCGATTGGAGGTGCCAGCATGAATACACAGAAAACTTTAGCTCTACGACCCAGTTATCCACAGAGTCGTTCACAGAACATTTTACAGGTGGGATTCTGCCTTTTTTGTTAAGTTTTGTGATGAATTATTATTCACCAGGATCTGAAAATATGTCTCTTCCAACAGAAAGTTATGGTAGGAACTCAGTGAAGGCGTCACACAGAAAACCAGTCAGAGACCTTTACAAGTTCGGTTTCATCATCGCCTCCGTCTGTGGAGGACTGGTGTTGTTACTTACGCTCTACTTCCTCATCACACAAAAGGTAACAGTGCATCTGTTTTTACTTTTTTATCATGTGTCCTCATAAAGTCTGGGCATGCATTCCTGTCACACCGCAATAAAGCTAGCTTTGGCGGTTTTACTTCTGTGTTCTCCGAGAAAGGCGCTGAGCGGCAAATTACTCCGCGCTCAACAAAGTGGAGACTGTTTTCACTAATAAGCAGAGTTCGGATGATGTTTGCAGAACTATGTACAAACTACAAACGCTGTTTGGTCCCAGCAGCAGTTGCTTATAGTAATGAACCGTGAGGCTCAGGTTGTTCGAGGCTCAGCGCCACATCGGTCCTTATTCATTATGTATTAACCCTTTACTGTTTGGTTGAGCACATTTTTCCACCGTTTCTTTTTCCTTGGTATGGACATGAAAGGGTTATGAATGTCATTGTTGTGGAATATTTCCACTGCACAAAGAAATTAGTGGGACGCTTAAATGATACGTCGGAACAACATATTCAAGTTAAAAATCTTTATTGACATCTATCTTTACATTTCGCAATTCGTTAGAAACGAAACGACGTGAGAACTGAGAGCTGGATTCTAAACCTCACTGAAAATCAAAGTGAAAACTTGAAAACCGCTGACTGATCCAAATAGATGGAGTTTCATCAGGACATCATAAAGTGGTTCGGTACTGTGTTTGGGCCCCCACATGCCTGCATGCACTCCCAGCCTCCTTTTAGGCATGCTGGTCGGATTTTGTCCTTGGGGATGTCCTACTAGAACTGGATCAGACCATCATTGAGCTGCTGGCCAGTCTGAGGCGCATTGTGGATTGCACAGTACTTACTTAAGCACTAAGTTGGCTTCGGGTCCGGGGAACGTGAGGACCAGTCCATGGCATTAATGCCATGATCATCCAGGAACTGCCTACACACTCTGACCACAAGAAGCTGGACATTGTCCTGCACCGCGAGGAATCCAGCGTCCACTGCAACACCTTAAGGTCTGGCAATGGGTCTAAGGACTTCCTGGTACCTAACAGCCGACAGGTACTGTTTGCTAACACGAGGAGGTCTGTGTGACCCTCCAAGGATATGCCTCCCCAGACCATCACTGACCCAGTGCCAAACTGGTCATGCTGGATAAAATTTGCAGGCAGCATAACGGGGCTGGGCTGTTAAAACAAGCCCCCATTAGAGGACGCCGGGTCTTCATGTCATGTGTGTGTGTTTGTGGATGTGTCTGTGTATGCATTTGTCTGTGTGTGTGTGTGTGTGTGTGTGTGTGTGTGTGTGTGTGTGTGTGTGTGTGTGTGTGTGTGTGTGAGTGTGTGTCTGTGTGTTTGTGTGAGCTGCTGATGGTACAGGTGTTTCTTAGTGGTGGGTCTAGGTGTGCCTGCTTTCACACTCCTGTGTCCCTTCCTGAGGTGAGAGAGTGAAGATGCTGTGTTGGGTCATGTGACCCGGAACTGATTGATGCCCTTGTAAAGCTACTCCAGAGATGGTTTGGGCTGCTGGTACCAACCGCTGTAGAACCTTGCAGTCAGTCCAGGCAGCTGACAGGGATAAACGTACTGCAACCGGTGAAAACACATGCAAATAGATCAAACACAAGCAGATACAGAAAACGTCTTTATCAATTTGACAACAGAGGAGAAGCCACTGCAGAAGCCACAGCACATTCAGAGAAATCTGCAAAAGCCTCAAACAACAATGGAAGCGTTTAAGGACCCCTAAAGGTGATGCAGACCCAACAAGCTCTTTTTTAATGCTTCATTTAGCAAATAATTATTTAGAGATAATACACAAACGTTTCATCATGTTTTGATCAACTGTGGCGGCTTTTTCTTAACCTCCTGGTCGTGCGGTCATGTGACTGAGAAAAGAACGTTAATCGATATTGAGACGGCAACAAGATTACAGTGTTGCATGCTGGGTCCTCCACGGCTCAATAATCACCTCCCTTTTCGTTTCAATTGGCTAGCCACCTCCCTCCTGTAGTCTGTCTCCTCCCCCCCAGTTATAAGTCCGATGACTGTTGCGTCATCAGGTTATTAATAATGGCAGTTTTGTTCTGTGGGGGTAAACAGTCATGGGTGAAGTGCGTGGAGAGAAAGGAACTCACTGCAGGTTTCCTGTATTTATAGTTATTTTCCTGTGTGTGCGACTCTTCATTCTGACCTATTCATTGTCCGCTTGTTAAAATGTTCAGTAGAGGTGGGAGGAACCTTTGAGAAGCTGGGTTGTACGAGGGTGTTGATCCCTTTCTCCGTTATGGGGGATGTCCGGTGATGATATGACTCATGACAATTCTCCCGTGGAATTGACAGGTAGCCACTGAAATAGCTTTGGTTATCATTTGTGGGGCGGTAGTGAAGAAGAGCTCATTCTCGGGGGTGTGGGGTGTAAGGTCTCTGAGAGGGAAAGTTTGAATGTCTGCAGAGACATCCACTAGAACCGGGAGAAGGTTCTGAGGGCTTGCCTCGGGATGTCGTCCGTGTACGGTGGGGTTTTTTCTCCGGTCTTTCCTCATGCAGATGTGACTGAATAGTAGGTTAGGCATGCCAGCGCGCTTTCCAGTGACTCAGAGTTGAAGGCCTCAAAGCGGTTCTAGAATTCCTTAGCGTCTGGCGTGATGTGGCCATCAATAATCTTGCCTCGGCCTGGGATCATTTTTAATCTGTGGTGTCAGAGGTGGTGTGTGTCGATCAAAAGGATTAAAGAGGGATTTCAGAAACAACCACTTGGACCAAGCACAATATTTTCAGAAAGATTTAATCTCCCACAAAGTAACAAGTTCTGACACTTTCAGCTTCTACTGTCAAATATTCCATGAAGAGGGAGCCGCAAAGCTCAAAGCTTAATTTTACCGAACTCGGTTCTGACTCTAGGACCGGCATTTGAAAAAACATTTGGAAAGCGTTAGCCATATTGCTTTTGGTTTTTACGAAGCTTAGCGGTGTTTACGATATCCGCAGCAATTAACAAAAACTAGAGCGCAACGTTAAACAGTGTCCAGCCTCTTTAGATTATTTTCAGGTGCATTCATAAAAAACACATCGGTAGGGGCTAGTAAAGGCAGAAAAGTCTGTGAACACTTTTCTGCGTAGGTTCTGGATGCAAAGATTCAAATAAGGAACCAGAGGAGTCAAAGTCAGGATTTCTGATGTCCCTGTTCGTGCTGAAGACTCTTTGATAAAGCCAGACATTTGATTTGACATCCCCATAAGAGGATTTCAGAGCTTTTCAAACATTTTTAGGATCATTTAAACGACTGGTAGTTTTTGAAAAAGTATGCCTCGAAATTGATTTCTGAGCTGTTTAAAGGTCAACCGGTCAGCCTGAAACTTAGATTTCCTTTCCTGAGCTCGGTCAATATCCCTCTCTTTCAGTAGACTGGTTAGCTGAGGAGAAAACCAGGGATTGTTTCAGCCTTTTACTCTAAACCTTCTGAAGGGGACATTTGTATTTATCGTTTTTATGATAAGCATCATTAAAATATTTCCAGAGATCCTATTCCAACCAAATCCCCATAAATCCTGATTTTAAAAAAAGGACTCGCTCCCAGAAATGCTTCATGTCCCGTTTAACTGTCGCTACAACACAATGGTCGCTCATGTCATTTTGCAGAAATTCCCACATCAGAGTATTTATGGGGAGCATTTGTTAAATATAGATCAAGAAGATGTTTAACATCTGGACGTGTTGGATTGTTAATAAGCTGTGTGAGATAAAAAGAATCTTATAAATATTTAAAGCTGTCAGAGACAGATGACGGCCAGCACCAGTTAAAATCTCCAAACCGGAGAATTTCATTAAAATCTTAAGACTGACAGTTGTTTACTCAGAGATGACATCACTGCGTGCTGAGGGTGGTCCGTAACAAGCGACAGAATGCGACAGAAGGAGCCAGAAGTAGCTCCACAGTCAGAGCCAGAAATTCAAATTGTCGGCTGAGTGATACTGATTACAGGTGGAGGTTTAACAAAGTCCAATTTATGGCGTAGACTACCGACAATGAGATGAATGAAACCAACTCTGACCTAGCCTTAAAACACTTAAATCACACTTAGACAATTAAACCAAGACCATTAAAAAGGAACCCTTGTATTTCCTCACTAAGACAAAAAAAAAAAAACTACGGAAAGATACGTATTTTATTTCTTTGGGGCTTTTCTTAATTCAATAACCTACACACTCTTTATTTATCAAAAAATGTCAAATGGTTTGATCAAGCATGTTTTTAAAAAGTGAAAAAACCCGTGGTGTCCCCCAGGGCTCCATTGTTGGCCCATTAATCTTTAACATGTTCCTGCTGCCACTGGGTCATGTTATAAACAGGTTGTCACGTTTTTCAAAAATTTCCGAAATAGTGACTCCGTTAAAATGCGGACCAGGGTTTGGTTCAACCTTTCCTGAGAGTGAAAGCAAGAGATCAATGAGTCATTTAAATTTTTCCGAGACATGAACAGGCACACGCTGAATATTCCTCACCCTCGATCTACTTGTGGGAAAAGAGCAGAAGGAAGAGATCCAGCCAAACGGGACAAGTAATCATAGCAGCAGATCCTCTACAATGCTTGTATGCCCGTTTGAGAAGTGACTAAAAGGTTTAAAATCCCAGATTATTCCTTTGGTCTGGAATAAAAGATGAGACAAGCTTTGGTCCCCGGGTCTTTCAAGCACCTCATGTTGACACAGAACAGTTCATGAAAGCGTAGAAGGTGCAGAAAGAAGCAAGCTGGTGGGCAAGATGTAGGAAGAGATCCTGGTCAGATGGTGGGAATCCAGTCCAGGTTTTCCCGTTGTTCCAAGTCAGATGATGATGACCCTGAACCACTGCTCACGGAAACACGGAAACCAATCCAGAAGAGCAATGCTGTGACTCATAATGATTGAAATCAGACCCGCCAGGATTAAAGAAGTCATTTACAATTTCAGATGATGTCATCAGAGAGAGGAAAGGATGGAGAGCAGATCTCGTTTATCATGAGGAATACAAGCCTGTCAGAATCGCCCGAAGGAAGGCTCGGTTACCTCATTTCCATCAAAAATAACCTGGTGCTAGTTCGGTGCTGGTGCCAGTGCTTAGTTGGTTCAACTCACGCACCTCCTTATAACATGTTTGCTATTCCATTGCCAAGGAGCCAAGTCAGAGCCACGCCATTACGTCACTGTATAACGTGATCGGTTACTGGTTCTAGACCATTCATTCATTCATTATCAACCACTTACCTTGTTCAGGGTCGCGGGGGCTGGTGCCTATCCCAACTGAGGGTGAGAGAGAGGCGGGATACAACCAGGACGAATCGCCAATTCATCACAGGGCTGACACATATACCCCTTTTCCAGCAGAAAGAACCTGGTGCTAGTTCTGTGCTTAGTTGGTTCAATTTGCGCACCTCCTAAGGAACTGTTTGCTATTCCATTCGCAAGGAGCCAAGTCAGACTGTGGCTGTGGAAAAGCAATTTACGGGCAATTTAGTGTCACCAATTCACCTATATTCCATGTTTTTGGAGTTCCCGGAGAGAACCCACAAAGACACAGGGAGAAGAAGCAATCTCCACACAGAAAGGCAAGCAGAGGTGGACTAGTACCGGGAACCAGCAGCGCTAACCACTAGACCAGCAAAGATCTAAGTGCTAGGTCAGGCTCCGGCTCCGAACTAACCCTGGAACCAGCTCGCTGGAAAAGAGGTTTACCTTGTCCGGACCTCCTTTCACTTCACTCGAGATTCACTCGTGTCTTACTTGGGACTGGAGTTTTGGTCTTTGGTTGGGATAGGTCCAGAAGCATTGCGAGAGCATTCATCCAGATCAGCAGTAAAAGAACTTTTTCACAACATCTGTCTAGAACACCTCCAACCAAGTGCCCTCATAGCCGTCCTAAGGCATCTGGTTAGGTTCTTTAGTTCACACTTTTGCTGTTCTTAACTGTTTTTTTTTTATGAGACACCATGTGCTGGATTAAGTGTCAAGTCGCCCGGTGGAGAAAAGTGTTCTGATTGTAAAAGGTAATTGGACTGTACTTCCATAGCACCTTTCACACAAACACTCATGTAGTGGTGACCAGTGGCGCCTCCAGTCCTTAACTCACCCAATTGCGCTCCCCTCAAATACCTTGGCAGAGACTCTGCACATACAGGGAGTGGGCTCTTTTCAAATAGTGGATCCTTAAATGCTGCCCTTTATGAGGTGAGAGAGCCCCGCAGCATCCTGGATGGGTTTTTTTCTTCTTCTGTGACCATCTGATGGGCCTTCACTCTGCACTTGCAGGAATTTAGGGTAGTTGGCCAGGTGTGTATTCCTTCTTGGAAGTGTGTGTTTAAATCAATCTCTTACTCACCCGCAAAGTTTAGGAATATTACGGAGTCATCGTCGTCATGGCCATCGTTGTCCGCTCTAGAGCCTGTTTGCTAACGTGATGACACAAAAATGATACCGCCATTAGGAGGCTTTAGCTCCAAATGTCTTTGAGACAGAATTTCTCAACCTTTGGTCCGATATAGTCCAAATCTAGCCCATGTGGATCAACCGAAGGAGATCTCTCTAATCTTTGTGGTATTCTATACTCATAATTTGTATTTTACCACCAGGGCTATCTTTGTTTTTATTATGAATTACACAGTTTTTTGAACAAATCTTTCTAAGTGTTGTTCCAATAACTTGTGTTTGTCATATTTTACTGTAATTATTCATATTTCAATCACTTTTCTTCTTTTTTTCCCACCGTATATCTGATTATGTCCAAATTGGCTCGTATGAATCTAGACAAGGAGATCTTTCTTGTATATTCTGTAGATTACTTCACCATAATAATTCTTATTTTACTCATTAGGCGGGGCTTTTGTGTGGGAAACACAGTTTGACGTTTGGTACTTTCCAGCTCTAAATCAAACTGTGTCTAAATTGAGCTTATTTGAATTGACTAAAGGAAATCTGTCCTGTTTAATTACTGAACTCAGACAAAGATGGCTGACTTTATTTATCTTCATTATTGAGTCACTATGAGATCTCAGCTTACAGCATATTTCTGACTTCATAGAAATAGTTGCATTATGTCACAATTGAGTGTTTGAGATTCAAAATGAATGATTCACGTTTAATATGAGGACAACAGCGTATTTGATGGAACAGGACTGGTAGCAATCAGGTCTCGATGTCTTTAGTCCACCTGCAACCAGCTATAGATGCAGTTTGGTGGTTTTTCCTTTCTAGAGGGACAAATACATAATCACACAAGCGTTATGGGATTAGATCACCTTTACGGTCCACTTGATATTATTTAAAACTCGTATCATATGTTAACTCTTTTTTTTAATAGTGAATTTTTATGAGAATGTGACACAACAGTGTTTTGGAAGCACACAAAAACGAAATCACATGTGAACACTTTTAATCTTAAACGAAACAAATCCTGAAACGTCTCCAAGGCTTTTATGGCCAATTAAATACAGGACACCTTAAAACGTAAAGTTGACTAATAGTTTAAGATCCTAATTAAGAAGGAGATGGCACCAGCTGTGGTTTATGTCCTTATAAAAGCCATAAAGTGCTACGATAAAACCCTAGAGCATCATAGTAGTGCATAAACATCACTTTCGTTAATTACAACCTGCCGATATTCCATTATCTTAAGTTCCCGATTGTCCCGGATCCCAATCGTTGTACAAGCGATCCCCCTGAAACTCCTCAAATCAAATGATAAGTTATTTCCCAAGTAATTTAAAAAATTTAAAAAAGCTCCCCAACCTGAGTGAAATATGAAGTATTCGATTAAAATATGTGTAAATTCTGATATAAACAAGCTTCATCTCCTCGAGTCAATTCATATGAACTGAGTTTGGACGAAATCAAACCGATGCTGGAGAATTAACGCCCGGAAAACTTTTGAGAAAAAGCTCCTCCTAATGTGTGAAAGAAAGAAACAACTGACATCTCCCCCAAATCATTCCAGTTCTTCCTCGCACTAACAATGTTTTTCATGAAAAGATAAAATAAGAAAAAGCTCCCCCTAGTGAGTGAAAATATGAACTATTAAAGTAAAACATGATAAAATTTGAGCTTATGACCAGATGAGAAATTATGGGCAGTAAACATTTGGAGATAAATCTCCCCCTAGTATCAGAAATATTCAACCAAACGTTCCCATGTCACTCCAGTTCTTCCTCACACTCTGGTCTGCGGGGTTTTAAATGTGAAAACGATCCATGCTACAGTGTTTGAGTTATCACATCAAGACGAAGGATGTGCAGCAGTGGTGAAGAGGCCATGATAAACCCGACTTGTCGAGGGATAGAATAACATGCATGTGGTTCATGAGGAAACATGGGAGGATTTTGGCGGTGCTCGGTCACACTGTGTGATGGGTTTGCATGTGTTTTTGAAACGCCGGATGATTTAGATCACCAAAGAGGACAGGGATGGATTTTTTTGACGTCACATCGCACCACAACTGAATGACTGCGACTGTTTCTTGTGGCGTTCAACCACAAGGCGACTCCTCGCGAGCGGCGAGTCAATAGTAAACAAATACATCAAGTTTTACGACTCCTTCAAATTCAGTGCTTACTTTCGGGGCTTTGTGCTTTTCTAATTAGGTTTTATGACCACGCAACCCTGCGCTTGTGTTACATTGACAGTCCCAGTCAAAAGTTCACAGGAGTGGAGGACTGTCCCCAAACGTCCCTCTCCCTATGGTCCTTTCATAGAAGCCGGCAGCTTCCTAAAATCTCAGCTTCCTATGAAAGCCTGGTGATCATGTGTTCTTGGTTCTAGTATTTGCTGTCATGAGACCATTGTCACTAACGTTCTTGACATCAACTAGAGTGTTTATTTGGTCCAGAGGGTCCACAACTGTGAAAAGCAAGCAGACGAGCGAACCTTTGTGACCTTTCGTTTCTGTGCGTCTGTCTACTACTGCTCTGTTTTAGCAGCATGGTTCATGCTCGCCCGCTAAACCGACAAACAAGGGTATAATAGTTCAAACTGCTGTAAAGTTAGCCGCTACATGACACGATTACGCGCCACTGTTAGAGTATAAATCAAATTTAAAATGCAATCTGCGTACATAAAGTTCCCCAAATATAGTCTGTAGTATTTTTTATTGTATAATGAAATTTAGTGTTTTTCCGTCAAATTTAGGGAAGTTAATCAACTTAGATTATGGGAATTTCCAAATAAAGCATGCGTTTTTATTAAATTATGTTACAAAGATGATGTGAACTTCTAAATGAACACCGTCTTCATTTAAGTGTTTATGATTCAAGTTTTTTGGATAGTTAGTTTCTCTGGTCTTTTTTTTATTAATCAACAAACTTCTAATCACACATTTCACATTTAATCGTCTGAGGTACATAGCAAGTGCCAAAAGGCTAGCGTTAGAAGAACGGCTAAAGCTAGCGGAGGCTCAGAGCCAGCCACAAGCCCAGAAGTCCCTGAACAAAGACTTCATAGAACATACATTGGACTGGATGAGGATATAGGAATAATAATAATAATAATAATACAATAGATGACGCATGAGTGAACGTGAGCATGAATGGATGTTTATCGCAATGTTTACGCTCTGTGATGAACTAGCGACTCGTCCAGGATGTATCCCCCCCTCTCGCCCAATGTCAGCTGGCATAGGCTCCAGTCCCCGCGACCCTGACCAGGATAACTGTTAACGGATAATGAATTAAATAAAATACTTATCTTTAATATCTGCTCATGTGAGTTGAGCCAAATATCCTTGTAGCTTTAAAATCAGCTGACGGAGCAGAACACAGTGAGCAAGACGCTCAACCCCAGGGCACCAGCGAGTTTTGTATTTTCATGTGAGAAAAAACACTCCATCTAAAACCGGTGATCTTCGGATATCCTTCTCATCTCTGTTGAGCGTTTGACAGTGTGCGGTACTGATGGGTTGGGATGTACGAACTCATCGGCCAATTTCCCATCAACATGTTTCAACAAGAGTCCAAATTGTATCCCTATGATGTGGAATTGTTGTTTGATGTTCTGCGTTTAAATCGACCCGGGAACCTGGGGCCTTTGGAGGCTCTGTGTCCATGTTTGTATGGCTTCCTACCAGAGTCCACAAACAGATGCCGTCCAATCAAAACAATCCTCTTAATGGATCTCCAGGAATAAATGGGAAGTTATTTCAACAGTTTTTTTGTAAAAGAAAAAAATGATAGATGTCTTTGAGTTGATTCCTATGCACCACATTTGGACTAAGTCGAACCAACGGTTGAGAAATCATGACTGGAAATCTAGTGGCAGCAATATACATCTGACTTTTCCCCAAATCAATGTAGTTCTTCCTCGCACAAAGCTCTATTGAGGTATACAGTTTGAAAATGATCCATAAGAGTAATTGAGGTATGTCTGGAAAGCAGTGTTTTTTTCGTAAAGAGCTCCCCCTAGTGAGTAAAATGTGAACTTTCAGAGTAAAATATACAAGATAGATTCAGGACAATGCTTGAGAATTAATGGCCAAAAATCTTCTGCCGGTAAAACTCGAACTTTCCCAAAAAACTCTCCAGTTCTTCCTGGTACTGAGTTCTACGTGGGACCAGGATTAGAAAACGATCCGTAATAAAGTTTTTGAGTAATCGTGTTTTCACGAAGGATCTGCGGCGTCCACTATTCCATAATATCCCAGACTTTTCGGGATTTATTTGGTGACTTCCTATAGGGGGTAGTGGCGGTTGCTAGAGCCTATCCCAGCTGACGTTGGATTGGAAAGGTCCCCAGTTCTTCGCGAGGCCAACAACGAGACAAGAGTATCAACCATTCAAACTTCACCTTCTGGCAATTTCGAGGCACAGAGTCACCCATGTGCATGTTCTGGACTGGGTGGAGGCCACCCGCACAGAAACAGAAACCTCCATGGTGGATTTAAATCCGGAACCTTCTTGCTTTGAGGCTCCTGTGCTACCCATTACGCCACCAGGCGGTCCTAGCACGACTAATACCATCGAGTTAGTTCCCGCCTGTAAGTAAGTGAGCATTATGACGCACTACTCCAAGTTCAAGCCGCGTCTAACGTCTGACGCTCTAATTCTCCTAATTTGTCGTCTTCCGTTCGACTTCTGCTCCCGCTGCTACCGCTGCTTTCAAATCACCATCAGTACTTCCTCAGTACCGGCAATACTAGAGTATAAATACACACAAGGCATCAAGGAACACGCCGTATTTTGAGGAAAACGTTGTAGTTCTTACGCTGTGACATAACACACAGCCGTTTAATGCTTGTTAGGATGTGTGTTTCAACGCTTGTTAAATTAGCCAGTTAGCCACGGCTTTTCTTCTAGTCTTGTCTCTTTGATCCCTTCTCACCCCATTTCCTGTCTGGCCTTCGTCTTTCCAGCGGTATGTGGTAAATGTCGTCCAAACGCCTCAAACCGCTGAACTCTCCCTGACTGTAATCAACATCATCTGCGTGCTCGGTGAGAACGTGTGACAACACGAGCGTCCATTGACTTAAAACGCTGTCTGAGGAAGTGGACAACATCTGTGAATTTCTTTCTGCTGGATTGATTCTTTGGTCCTTTTTGTTGTTTTTTTCTTTCTGTGCAAGATTGGATTAGAAAAACAGACTTCCTTGTCCCCCTTCATTATATCCTAGGTTATTTAATATCGTGTACGCACGCTATTATTTTGTATAATCAACCTCAGCTGACTAATTCCATTTTTACAGCTATTAAATTTCCCCCCAAATAGGAATCCAAAGTTTAAAAAAAGGACTTTGACAAATTGCCGGGCACATTCCAGTCTCTGTTGTTTTTGAGCCGAGGCATGTGGGAGTTTGGAGCGTCTGCTTGGATGAAGTGTCTTGTCATCATAGTGTGAGCCCATTAGCCCCATTTAATTACCGGCTCTGAATACATCCTGTACTTTAATACTTTCTTTCAGTTTTTGCTTTTTTTTTTAAAGATTGGTGGGGGAAAAAAAATCCAAAATTCTGTTTTTGTTTACTTATTAATTTGGCGAAGAATTTAGATTGATGAGGGGAAAAAATTGAGCTCAATGATTTTGGCGTAAGGCAATGTCATTAAAAGATTGGAAACAAGTAAAAAAGTTTTTTGAATATGCAGTGCAATGCATATCTATATATACGTTGTCAAATATGAATATATATATATATATATATATATATATATATGTGGAGATATATATGTGGAGATATATATATATATATAAGGTTGTCAGGTGTTTAGTAGTATTAAATGTTTGAATTCAAACGTTTTTTATTATAAGAGTAAATAAATGAATATGGATATGATGAGCCTTAAAGGTAAACATGCTTTTAGTTGACAACAACAAAAAATATCCATGACTAATTATGGCATTATTTTTGTGCCTTATTGCTGAGCAAGCAGCGGGACTTCCTGTGAGACTGCAGGGACAAAAAAAAAAGAATTAGATTTTGAAGAGAACATATTCATGAGCAAAGAATAACTTAACCCCAGCAAACGAAATAAATCAAAAATGTGTTCCATGTTTGCTGTAATCAAAATACAAACGTAATAACGTCTCACCCTTCACTCTCACTCGTTCCCTCTTACATCCCGTCTGCATTCGCAGACACACACGTCTGCGGTGACTCACTCCTACTTAAATAAGTCTGCAGGCTCGCCAAACCTGGAATGGTGTTACAAAGTGCACACAGAGGAGCTACAAAAGCTAACAGATGACTTTCTTTTCTTTGGTTTTGTTTTTTATACAGAAATACAATACCATGGCATGACTTCACAAAAAGTGAAAATAAATAACTGTATAAAAGTTATGAAGAGAAACTTATGCCAACATAATCCTTTCAACCAAACACATGACACTAACCACAAGAAATCATTTAAATTTGAGCACTTAAAGTAAGAGTAACAGAATATTTATGACCTTGGGAATAAAATCGAGAAGTATTTATACTTTCATGTAGTCCCACTTTTCAATCAGACAGATTGTTTCCCATTTCTTATTGTTTTGTGCTACTTTGTCTTGATTTGTTGCGATAATTTTTTCCAAAAGCAATTGGCTTTTAACCCCCCTGACCCCTATGTTACCAATAAAAATAATTATATTAATTGTCTGGGGGCCGTTTTCATCCAGAACTCCCTACAAAATATTCATAGGTTTGAATTCAAATAAAATGTTGGCTGGTCTCAGCCAGTTTTGAAAATCAGTCCACAAACGTACAACATGTGCAACTGGTCCTCCTCTTCCTCATTGCAGAAATGATGTTTTTTCTATGTTATATATGTATAGCGTTTTTTTAGTTGCAGTAATTAAATCAAAAAGCTTTAATTGGAACATTCTAGCATACAATTGATGCTTTGTAAATAGTCCTAAAGCAGACTAGATGCCAAAAGGTGGCACGCCCGCTAGTATGTAAAAAACAACAACATAACAGCGGGCGTATACAATTAGATTGTATGTAAATAACTTTCTTTAGTTACTATTTGTCATCGGTCTCTGTCTCCTTTAGGCTACGTTGGACTCAACGCCTCCACTGACGTGAAAACGTCACAGAGAGTGATTCTCAAGTTACTTTTTCTACAATCAATACAAATTAAGACGGTCTTTTCGTAACATTTGCACAAAAATATTTGTTCGGAAAGACGCTCCTTCAAAATTTCTGTTTTGGTCATTTCTGTATTTACTTTCCTGGATCCCTCTGGTCCATAGAAGGAGAAGAAAGGAAGTCATCAACATCAGCACTGAAACTTTGAAGATTCATAGTTGTATACGTAGTTGGGTTGTCATATTTGTTTGAATGTCTGACGCGATGGACTGGACCCAAGAGCGAAACTCAGACTAATGGGAAACATAGAACCCCAGATGGATTTAGGCAATATAAATCTGGCAGCCGCAGGACAAAAGATATTTTCCCTTTCAAGGCTTTCAATGTATCAGTGAGAGTTTCTGGAATCACTATTTAATGGAATGTTTTTTGGGCAATTTTAAATATTATAAGAATTGGCAAGCATATAGCCAAACCTTATGACTGGGTGTGTATGCCACGTCCAAGCTGCAATGATGTTTGGCTATGCACTTGTTCTGGGCTGAGGTTTGAATCAGGGTTCAAACGAGTTTCTCTCCAAATCTTTCCGTGAAAGATCATTTTGACCTCAGGAGACAGCAACCTCTCCCTCCTGATGGCAGTGGCCGTTGTTGGAAGCCTACGGAGCTTTCAAACGGCTAGAGTACTCCGGCGGATAGTGGGAGAAAGTGAATATTCAACCCACATCACATGAAAGCTTCCGGCGAAGGTGTTGGTCACCGACACACATCGAAGAACTTACCCTAGTTAGTATGTTTGGTCTGACCATTAGATAGAGGATCAAAACCCGGCAGAGAGACTAAACTTTGCAGCCAATGGCTTCCACATCTGTGACCTGAACTGGCGGCCACGGTTGGAGACGGTGACCGCAGGGATCCTCGTGTTGGTGGAGCAACATGTAGGGAGAGTTGGTCAGCATCTCACAGACAAGCTTTGACAGAGGAATGAATTGACTTCCTGAGAGAACCAGGTCCAATATGGTTAAAATGGTAATGCTGCTATGGTCACAGGGGTCTGGGTAAGAAAGTCCAGTGTATCAGGGGAGTGAAAGATCTCTGCTGGGTGATAAACAGTCCCAGCAGCACCGGGTTTTGAAGTAGAACCCAGTCAGGAGGCTGCAGAGGGGACCACCCGACAAGGTCTTCTCTCCCAGTCTGGAGTCCAGCGCCAAACATGAAACCCCTCAGGAGTTCTGAACGACTGTAAAAGGGTCTGTTTTTGGCTCAGTGCCCTTATAGCCGGTGTTTATATACCAATCAAACACAAACATTACAAACTGTCTTCAGCAACCATTGACAAACTGAGGCTCTACATCCAGAACTACATCCGAATCCCTGAAAACTATTTGTTTCCATGTGTGGTTTTTCAGTAGTTTTAAACTTAACTGAAAGCATGTTTTTCTTAAAGTCCTTTGTGGCTTATAAGCTCAGCTACTACATGAATCCTATGCTGCGTTCAGGGACCGATTGCTATGTCACGCAGGAAAACCCATCCAAAACTGAAAAGACAGTAGATCCATTACTTTGTTTTACTGTTGCACTGGGCTCTCACATCTTGAAAGCATCATGTTAAATTGGCTACCGTGACCCAATCAGACTTTGGCTTGCCCTGACGCGACACACTCTAGTCAGCACTTATCCATCTTAGTTGACTCAGAGATCTAGAAAGTCAGGTTCCTCTCCGTAAACCGTTCGTCTCTTATTTGCAGATGATAGACTATGCTATGGAGATTTGCTTCTTTTATCTGGACCCCACTTCCAAAGTATGTCATTTATAGCTCTTACGCTTCTTGCTGCGTCGTGAGAATAAGAAGGGTGCACCACATATTCTACCTCAGAGGAGTTTGCAAAGGTCTAGGGTCATAGGCTGAAACTAGGGAGCACTGAAGAAGGAACTCCAAAAGTAGGCCGGAGTACGGAGAAGATGGTACAAGAGGAGGAGGCTGAGTAATCTTAGTGATCGGAGATAATTGAGTGTTGTCTGTTTTTAAGATACCTCCAAGTTGGGTCAGCTGTAGATAGTTTGCTTGCTGTATTTCCATAAGAGACTAGCGTGAACGCTTGTGGTTTCGGGAGAGTTACGTCGCGGTTAGAGGGAACATTTTTTTGCACTTAGTTGGAAGTTGTTCGTCCATATTGTGGCCAGATATTCCAGAGTTCTGTAATGCTGGCTACACACTTTTCGTTTTAAAAATCATAACCGACTTTACAAACGTTGGAGACCAGAGGCATGAGGACGGCTTCAACCAATTCTTAACATTTCAATCTTCCAAAAGAACACACTAGACGCTTCAGTCGTACCGGCCATCCTTCAACAAGCTGCCCTTCTTCAATAATCCACCCGGCCATGTTTTGGTTTCTGTTCGCTGTAAAAGTACGCAACATCCGGTTATGACGCTTCACGGTCCGCTCGCCCTCATTGGCTATTGCTATGTATAACATGTTAGATATTTACAATTCGAGATCGGGGATGCTCCGACACCATCGGGAGCAGTAAGATAATCGTACCGAGAATTTATTAAATCAGGCGTTTTATCCTTTAGTGCGTATCCAGCATAAGGATACGTCTCTCTACAAACCGGACCCGAAAGCAAGACTCGGATGAGATGTTAGGGGAGGTTATTGCGATGTACTGGAGCGTCTGGTGATGCTGGAGGTTGTGGTTTTGAAGGTATCAGGCTTTGAGCCGTAGATTCTTCACACCTGGCGAGGCAGGTAGGCTGTAATGGCTGATGAGACTGGCAGCCTGAGGGTCACGATGGATCTAAGGGAAGAGCAAAAGCATGTTAGCATGTTAGCGAATTTACCACATTGTTGCACATTAGTAACACGACTTTGTGTGATCTCCGTATATTTGTCTGACAGTAGAAAAGATGACATCATGACATCATTCCACGGAGTGGGCCAACGATTCTTGAGCAACGCAATTTCATTTTAAGAGCAATATTTTGCTAAACTTAGCTTTAAAAAAAAGGTGAATCTAACTGTAATTGTTACATATACTTGTTTAATGTAAATGTGAAATCTAAATCCTGGTTAGATATTAGATATTGGACAGACAGACAGACAGATGGACGGACAGCTAAAAAATAAAGTTAGCAGCTTTATTCCTCCCCGTGGGGAAGTTAAAGTTTCATTGCAGCAAATACAACAGTGTAAACGAGACAGAAAATAACTGTGTGTTAATATTCATATTATGGGAGAGTAGAAAGATGAACGTTTAGGATGGAGACGATCAGCAGAGCAGACAGATGACATTAACATACGTATGATATCTATAATATAATATAACAGGATAGAATAGAAAATAAATAGAAAAAAAGAAAATAACATGTGTTTCTATGTAGAGTAGAAAAATATAATATAATAGAGCACAGAATAAGAATAAATGTATATAGTGTTTAGATTATCATCATAATATAGATTTTTCATGTAATGAGAATTGAATGCGCAGATACAGCGTCATTATTTCTATCATAATAAATGATAATATTTATGACACTGTTAAATATTTCTGTGAATGCAAATATTAGACATAGTTTATGTGCGATGTCGCTGTGATGTCACCGGCTCCCACACCGACAGCCTGCAGGATCGTTGAGCGACGGTTGTTGAGCTGTGTTTGAAAGGTTCCAGCGGAGCTGTTTCTTCTAAACACGCTCAAATGTTTAGACTAAATCGATCAGATGAAACGAGAACAGTCTGTGTTTTTCTTGCTCCACGTGTGAAGAAAAACCAACAAGTGTCATTTAGCAGCTGTGAGTCGTTGGATCTACCGTTTACTCCTGACGCTATAAGCTGGACGAACGCCGACGTTACAGAGATGTTCTGCTCTTATCGCCGCTGGTTGTCACTCTTCATCAAACGGGATCTTCATCCCGCCGACTGGAATGCGTGCAGGATGCTGCTGACAGGGACAAACGATCGGGCGTGACGGGATTAAAATGTGCCGATCTGTTTGTTTGTTTATGACCCTTTAGGTAAATTCCTGCTTTGGTTGGTTTGATTTTAGTTTTATATTCTCTTTTCTTTCCACAGCAGAAAACTCACAACCGCCACAGATCGAGGTCAGACACTAACTCAAGGTAAGAACTTCTTCAGTCTCTCAGACGGATGGAAAAAACGGATGGACGATCTCTTTGACGTTTGTTGTTTGTCCCTAACGCGTGTCTTTGTCCCCTGGGTTGCAGAGGACTGCAGGATGTGGAGATGGAGTGAGTACGATTCTGGAACCTTTAATTGAATTGTCCGCTTCAGCTGAAACTAATCAGCCATGTTGGAATTTTGTTTTTGATTTTTATCTTAAACATCTCTCTCTCTCTCTGCCTCTCTCCCCCCTCATATCTCTCTCTCTCCCCCTCCTTTCTCTCTCTCTCGTTCTCCCCCCCCCTCCTTTCTCTCTCTACCCCACCTCTCGCTCTCTCACTGCCCCTTTCTCTCCCCTCTCTCTCTCTCTCTCGCTCTCTCCCCCTTTCACTCTCTCTCTCTCTTTTTCTCTCTGCCCCTTTCCCCCCCTTTCTCTCTCCGTCCCTCTCTCTCTATCCCTCTCTCTCTCTCCCCCCTTTCTCTCTGCCCATTTCCCCCTTCTCTCTCTCTCTCCCCCCTTTGTCTATCTATCTTTCTTTCCTTCTCCCCCATTTTTTCTCTCTCTCCCCCCTTTCTCTCTCTCTCCCCCCCTCTATCCCTCCCTCTCTCTCTCCCCCTCTCTCACTCCCTCCCTCCCTCCTCAGGCAGTAAAGACCCCGTCCCTACAGCCGCAGACAGGAAACGTGTGAAGCTGTACATTTGATCCATGGTGAACATGTTTCCATATAAATATCTTGTGTGTGACGTCTAATAATTAACTATTTAATCAGAAACATCGTTTGGACTGAGAGCAAAGACGGACCTTATTTGAAATAATGTGCTATGTATATTAAGTTTATGTGTTGTTTATTACAGTTTTATTTTTACACTAGTTATGTATGTTGAACAATGTCGCCCCCATTTGATACCACTTAACCACAAGTTATTTATTACTTTGACTCTATTCAATCTCAATATTGATAATAAAAGTTCTCAACAATGTGCCTCACGTTTATTCAGTGATCCTGGTATTTACTAACATACAAGAAGTCCGTTTTAGACTCAGCGTGTGACGCAGCAGAACAGGAACTGCTCAAAAATCGCAGAAATTCTCAGATTCTCCACTCAAGCAGGATTACAGTTACTTGTGTTAAGAAAACAAAAATAAAAAATAAACTCTCTGGTAAGTGTAGAAGTTTAGTTTCCACTTCTACGGGCTGGGAAATGTACTCGAGGTCACACTGGCCCAGTGTTAGCACGTATATGCTGAAGGGTAAGGGGCCGAGCACGGAGCCCTGGGCGACCCCACAGGTCAAAGCGGCCACCAAGGAGGCGTCATTAATCATGGCTGTTGAGAAATTCCTGTTTGATTTGTAGGAATTGTTTTGGGCGTATTAAAGCATGTGAGGATTTAATAAACAGAAATATGTAACTTTATTGGACCATAAAAAAATCTGATAAGGATGAAACTGCTTTCGTAAAACGGGCTTTTACCCAGAAGTTCAACTAATCTAATCCATGAAAAAAAACTAAATGTTATTGTTATATGATATTATTATTGTTATTGTTGTATGATAGGATTTTTTTTTTTACTATTGACAAACTTTTATAAAGTAAATTAAGAGTTTCTAAGATATTAACTCAATAAATGCCACCAAAGAAATAAAATAAACCCCCAAAAATAATTTTTCCACACTTTGTTTTTTTTTTAAAACTCTTTAATGGGGTTAAGTTGACATTAGTCCTGACGTGGGGAAATAAGATAATACAAAATATAAAAATAATCCCATTATGTAATGAGCCTGTTTTTATTGTAAGGAGTTAAAAAAGTTTTTACAAATATTTGTGTTAAAAAAAAAAAAAAAAAGTTAGTTAGTTACGAAGTAATCAAGCAGAGTAACGATGCCTGAAAACTGAAAACCTCGTGTTACTACAGGCTACCGTTTATCGGAGTGCGTAACTACTGTTGCACCGCCAGCAGTCCATTCTTCATCCCGGGGCGTCGCTGCATTACAAACCAACAAAGGTATTCCTGTAAAGGAATCTCGTGCCTCCCTGCAGAAGATTGAATACAGCTGTGGAAGACGAAAAGGAAAGTGGTCTCCGGGAACAAAGGTGTTGGGACCGCCAAGGACCGGTCGGCATCGTCAAGAGAGCTGCCGCTCTTCATCTCCCTCCCAGAGTCTTCCTCGTTCCCCTTCAAATAATCATTGGGAGAAGAATGACTCAAACTCAAGCGTTTTCTCTCAGATGTTACAAGAAATGCATTCCTAGGAGATTGAATTTACCCCGTGTTTAAGTCTCCCTCTTTACAACGAGTGGGGATTTAACTAAGAACACTTATTGTGGGCTCTGCAAAACAAAAAGATGAATTCTAAATGACTTCCTGTAAGAGGACAGTTTAAGGAGGAAGATGTGATTGACATATGGAGAGAAATTCACCCAACAATAAAAAACATAAAATAATAGCATACCCTTTTATACAGGGTTTTTATACAACCTCCCTGACCATCTGAGGGCTCCACAGACAACTGAGACAGTTAAAAAAGGACTTAAAACTTTCCTTTTTTGCAGAACCTATAACTTTAATTGACATTGCTGCTTTTTGGTCAGGTTTTTATATATATATATATATATATTTTTTTTTTTTTTTTTTATTGATGCTTTTATCTGCTTTTACTTTGTAGCACTTTGAAATTTGATCCAAATGTAAAGTGCGTCATAAATTAAATGTATTATTATTATTATTATTATTATTTTATCAGTCTATTCCAGAATAGATTATTGTTTATGTTGGAATCAGAAGGACGTGGGATCATTGAATGATCTGGACCTTCGCACAGAGTTTGTTTTTAATGCAAACTCTCAACTAATGAGGTGGGGAAATAAGAAATAATGAATTCTACAAATACGTCCAAGAAGGTCGGTCTGGAGACGCGATAGAAGATTTGATGAAAGGCAACGTGTGCATGAAACCCACGACAGTCAAGTGGATCAGACTTACCGAATTCACTCTTTATTGAGCATGAATGAAGTACTTAAGGAGCTGAGAACAAATTAATCAAAGATCTGAAGAAGAAAAGTTGTACTTGTTGTATGTGACGTGATGAAATGAAAAAAAGAATCCTGTTCAGGGTCACGGGGGCTGGAGCAAATCCCAGCTGACATTCTCGAGGATTTGAACCTGGAACCTTCCAGCCTTCCTGGGCCACAGTCTTCAGAGGGATCCGTGACAAGGAGGAAAGATGGCGGCCTCGGCCTCGGCGGCGAGATACGAGGAACTGTAGAGAACAGATGTTCCCCGTCAACAACAGAGCGCTGGGATTGGAATCCAGAACCGGACCCGATGGAATGATTTACAAAAGCCCGGGCTCTGTAGTTCTGCCCGTAGAAGTCGGCTCAGTGACACGATGAAGCCGGGACGCATTGATCAGCATCCATTTATTCTTTCAATAAAGAGGCTTACACTATGGGATGGAAGTTATTATGAGTATTCAGTAATGACCCTAATCTTCATCTGGATAAGAGAAGAGACATAATAGCTGTGTTGTTGTTGTTGTTGTTTTTAGGAACAACATTTTCATAGAGGTTCTATCTGGGGTCGGAAGCTGTAATATAACTCTAGGGGGATAAAAAACAACATCTGCGCCCGACGATCGTTAACCTTTAATTCACCGATAAAAGAAAATCAGTCCAATTCATGCAGTGAGTCCGAATCCATTCCTGCAGCTGCAGGCTCCGCTCCGGGTTTTTAAAGGCAATCATCAGCACTTTTAAATGTTGTAATACAGCTACTAATTAACAACATTTACCCTCATGGGAGCTCAAACGGTACAATAATTCTCGAATAATGTCAAAATAATGAGAACCATTGCTTGGTTTGGGTTTTTCTCGTGGCGGTTGGCAGCCATGAAAATAGACTCTTACATCAGCGGCTTTTATCCCACAGGCGTGACCCGATGTCACAACTGACGCTTATCTCTTTATCTTAAGATGATCGCTTTCTGTCCCCGTAATTGGAGCTGAAAATGAATTTAGAGTTCTGGCCCTTTTTTTTTAACTCGCTCTGTGATCCATATGTTTGTCATTTGGTTTTGTGACTGTGCGCCTGTGGAATTTCCTGTTGACTAATTCCTCCAGCGTTTGATGGTTTGGGAGCGCGAGGGCGGCTGTCATTACGGCTTAACGATACATAATCAAGGTAAATGAAAGAGGGCGGGGCGAACGAGGGGAGAAGACGTTGCACGTGTTGGAGTAGGGCTTGAAAAGAAAAGTGCCCCGCTGTACAGTGAGAGCGCCGGCGAAGGACTACACGTCAATGAAGTTGACGTGCCGCAAACAGTAGGCCGCCTCGGCAGGAATGTCGTTGGCCCGGATCTCGTTGGCATCCAGACGCAGCATTCTCAGCTCGGAGAAGTTTTTCATGTCGACCGTTCCGCAGAAACTGCTGAGGGAGAATTCTGAAAGACACGAGAGGAAAGACATGGATTGAGCGGAGCGGTGGAAAACATTCTTCTTCACGGGACTTGAAGTAGATCTGTGCTAGAAGGAAGGAGCCGCCTCTTTTCATTCTGGCTACGCTACGAGTTAGCGAGCGACACAAGCGACGCAGATCCTTCGCGTTGACGCAATAACTCAAAAAACATTTCATGGATCATTTTCCAACTCTTACCCACATAGACTTTGGTGCGAGGATGAACTGGATTGATTTTGGGAAAGGTCGGTCTGAGTTTCCAACACTAGGGGGGGGGCTTTATCGCCAAATGTTTCGGCTCATAATTTCTAAACTTTCGGTCCAAATTTGGTGAATATGAATGAACTCCATGAGATTCTTTTTTTTTTTTTCTTGCATGCATCATATTTTACTTTAGTAATTCACGTTTTAGTCACTAGGGGGAACTGTTTTTGTTTTGGGGGGGTTTTTCACAAAAAATAGAGATTTTCCAGACATACCTCAAAAACTATTTCATGGATCATTTTCAAATTTCAAACCCACATAGACTTTAGTGCGAGGAAGAACTGGATTGATTTGGGGAATAGTCTGTATGTATGTAGTGTATATGTCTGACACTAGAGGGAGTTTAACCTCCAAAAGTTTTTGGGCCATCATTTCGAAACCATTTGTCCAATTTAGTCCATATTCGGTACATATGAATCAACGTGATGAGATCTATATTGTTCGTATCTTATTTTACCCCAATTTTGATCTCATAGTTTGTTAATCCCTCATTTGTTTCGCCCTCCATTGACGCTTGGTAACTCTCCGATTTTGGTTTATTTCAATTTACTTGATTGTTTTCTGTTATATTTCCACTTACCTTTTTATACTTGAATGTAACTGCTGCGATAGATTATCTATCTATCTATCCATCCATCCGTCCGTCCATCTGTCTGTCTGTCTGCCTATCTGTCTGACTGTCTGTCTGTTTTACTGTCTGTCCATCCATCCATCCGTACGTCCATCTGTCTTTCTGTCTACCTATCTGTCTGACTGTCTGTCTGTCTGTTTTACTGTCTGTCCATCCATCCATCCATCCATCCATCCATCCATCCATCCGTACGTCCATCTGTCTTTCTGTCTACCTATCTGTCTGACTGTCTGTCTGTTTTACTGTCTGTCTGTTTTACTGTCTGTCCTTCCATCCATCCATCCATCCAACATTTGAGGGGGACTTTTTCCGTCTCCACCTTGTTTACTCCACAGTCTGGAATCCGATCTTCCAGTAATTATCTTAAGTTTAAGTTTAAGATAAAATGTGACCAGAAATCAGTCAAACATGCTACAACTTTGGAATTTGCCCAGTTCAGTAGTATCTAATAATAATATCTATAGTATACAGTATATAATCATTTTTGGTCCAGACAATTCTTGATGGGTTCTAATATCGTCTCCTACCTCTTATTACTGACATGTTATTACTGACATCTTATTACTGACCTCTTATTACTGACATCGTATTACTGACATCTTATTACTGACAGTCTGTTTTATTGTGTCGTTTCTTTGTATCTGGATAAATTGTTTATAATGCATGAGCTTCCTAAGAAGAAAGTTTATGTTTATGGGTTGGAACTTTCTTCTCAGGATTGGGTTTCTATAGGAAACACAACAACAACGCACACACCTTTAACAATCTGAGTTTGGGCTCGTCTAGCGTTTGGAAATGTTGCCGCATTCAAAGTCCCCACTCTGAAAATGATGAGGTTTGTCAGATCACCATTAAACGCTGCCAGAATGCAACAAATCCAACTGGCGGGGGTTGACGAATGCAATCAACCAAAGCCATGTGACCTGTCAACTATGCACAAGTGTTATTGTTGAGACACGCCGGCTAGAAATAACACAGACAAGTGACTTAGTGCGAATGTAAATGTGCTTAAAGAACACAAAATCTGCTGCGGCGGAGGTCGTGCTGAGCGCACGGACGTGTGTGAGGGGTGGAAGAGAGCATCTGTTTCAAGTAAGAGTTTTATAACCCGTCGGAACTCCTTCCAGTTTGTTCTACGGCCTCGCGGGCCAAAATCGGGAGAGTCAGCAGCTGTAAAATTTCCTTTTCAACATTTAGTTTATTTCTTTGTCATTAATTATTTGGTTCCTCATTAAAGCTAAATCCTCTTTCCTCATCCAAACAACACGATGCTTGTTAGTACCTATTGTGGTATTTATTACTTTTATACTCCCAATGGGACTCTAATTTGCCCATTATTATTTTCATTGCATCGCATCCTACCAGAGGTGGGAAGCGGAGGAGGGTCCATACCTTTGATCTTATTGGCTTGCAGATAAAGGTTCTCCAGATTCTTACTGACTGCAGGGATTCTCTTCAGTTGGTTAAAAGAGAGATCCAGCTCCACCAACGCGCTGGCATTGAAGACGTTGGGAGGAAGCCCCTCGTCGGTCAGCTTGTTGTGAGCCAGCCGGACAAACTGCAGTTTGGGATAAACGCTGAGAAAACCCTCTGGCACGCTCTCTATGTCGTTAAACTCCAGGTAGAGCTGCTGCAGCGACTCAGGCAGGCTACCGGGGATTTTCCTCAGCTTGTTTTTCCCCAGGTCCAGCATCGACAGAGACCTCAGCCCCTTCAGATCGACCCCGGCGTCTGCTATGACATTGGTGTGGAGACGAAGGGCGGTGAGGTTGACCATCCCCTCCAAAGACTTGGAGAGGACTTTCGAGATCTTATTGTGACCCAGTCGCAGGTCTGTGACGGACCTCGGCAGGTTCTGAGGCACGCGTGTCAGTTCATTGTGGTCCAGGAAGAGCCGGCCCACATTCTTGAGCTTGCTGAATGTGTTCTTGCCGATCCGATGTGACGTGAGCTTGTTGTGAGACAGAACGATCCAGGCCAGGTCCGTGGCGTTGTCGAACACCCCGTCCTGAATGCCTGCGATCTGGTTCCGCTGCAGGTACAGGTACTGGACGTGAGATGGGACGTAGGGGACGTGTTGCAGGTTGCGGCTGTGACAGTACATAGCGGTGGGGTAAGCTGCGGGACAGTCGCACTCCAGGGGGCAGTCCACGCCCGGGGCCTGCCAGCCGGCGGGCCACCACCGCCCTCGCAAATGAGACAACCATCGGATCTGGCTGGAATGCTGACCGGTGCTAAAATCCATTAGTCCCATCATAAGAAGGAGCGCCAGGGTCTGCATGGTCCCTGATGAAGAAGAAGAGGAAGACGTTAACGAAGTCCAACGTAAGATCTGAGCTCATAAACCAACCTGGAAACATGCGACACAGCGATGATGCTGAGTGATTTGTAAAGAACACTCCGTGAAAGCGGTTGAGTAATTTGGAACAGATCCAACAGATCCACTCTGAAAATACGCAGAAGGTCCGGTGAACCTACCGGTTGGTGGATCGGAGATGAAGCCTCCCGTCTTGCTCACGTTGCCTTTGACTTTCTCGGAGTGAGTGAAACATGTTGTTGGTATAAACACCCCCTCACACCTACACACCCCTACACACACACATCTAGGCAGCTGGAGACCCCGACCAACCAACCAGTCACGTCACAGCGCTTACAGTTTTCCACATGCATGCTAAAAACTGTAATGTAACATGTCACCTCCAGCCCTGTCGACATCAATTCCATCTGTGAGCCAGTGAAGACATCTGCTTTTTAACAACCCTGTTTTCTCCCAGCTTGTCATTCCTTACCATCAGCACAGCTAGACAAAGTCCGGCTTCTGGTTTATTGTTGTGTAGGTGAGGTTCTGGGTGGTGCTGGCGGTGTTTGGGGGGTCGGGTCGGTATAGTATGGAAAACGTAACAACTTGGGGTTGAAGCCAGAATCCTGGACGCGTTTCTTAATACACTATATTTTGATTAAAAGTTTAAAATCAAAGGTTTTACATTAGAGCGATGGCGGCGGCGGCCGTCACACCGCGTACGTCTCAACACGCACAACGTTTGTCCTACCCTGTTATTTCTCCACAATCATCCTCCTCCAACATTTTTCTCTCTCTCTTCCTGTCGTCAATAGGCACCCGCCGCTTCTGTCAATTACAGTGTTCATACGGCGAAGAAAGTCAGCGTATGTTTTTGTGCCGTCGCCTAAAGGCAAACCCCCCCCCCCCATGTCTCCACAGTGGGCCTCTCCATTAATGTCCTCCACTGGAGCCAGAAAATTAGACATTTCATTTCAGGGATTGTTTTATATTCCCCTAATGTGCTTTTATAATCCATCTGAGGGAGAAAAGGATCAACCTCCTCCCCATATTCTGTACGCAGGAGTTATAGGAGGCATAAGAAGAAGAGAGAATGAGAGGATTGGTCTTTCATGAAAAGTGGAAAAGTCCAGAAGAAAGTCCAGAAGAAAGTCTAAATGTCGAGAAGACAGTCGGCATGCTGAGAATTGAGTAAATTTACAAGTTTGCGTGTCGAGCTGAAGACATACGCCGTCGCCATCATATCGTTGTATTGCTGGTTTTAGCGTTGTGTGGGTGGGGGCCTACAGAACCAACAACGACCCAAAAGTTATAGCAAACGTCTTCATTACATCACATTACGCGTTTGGGAGGATGACCGTCCACTGACAGACGCACAGAAACTCAAAACTAAATAGAAAAAAAATCTTTCCCTGATTAAGTTCGACTTAATTCTCAAAATTTCGACTTTCTTCACGACATTTCAACTTTTTTCTCGAAACAAAACATCTCCCCTCATTTTTGTCCTCTTATGTCTGGCCCTTAAACTCTTTTGTAGCAGCATCTTCCCAAAAATGTCCTCAACTTTCCTCTTAAGAAGACTTTTAGGAGGAAGCGTACGTCGGATTCATCGGCGCTTCCTGAGTTTAGGATCAAGTGGAGAGATAATCCACGGTTGACCGCTTCACGGACGGAAAGCAGCCCGGCCAAAAGATAGAGAGTCCGATACTGAGGCTGACTGGCTTCTGTTTAAACAGCTGAGAAGCACATTTACTCGTGTTTCAAGAAAAAGCCACAGCCGGGTTTTTATCCGTCTGTAAGATCGGAAAGCTTGAATGACCCGAGGAAATTCTGGAAGGCTGTAAAATCCTTATCTGCTTGTAAAAAAAACTCGACTGTACTTCCATTGGTGTGAATAAAAACGACTGGATCGGTTCTTACCTGACAGATAAAACACAAGCTCCTCAGCCTCACATCTGAATTCGTCACAGTTTGTAAGGGGGTCCCTCAGGGCCCTGTCCTCGGTCCACTTTTATTTACTGTTAATATTATGTTGGACCGCTGGCCTCTCTGTGGCTTTTGAGTGACAGCTCAGTTTCATCCAACGCAGCTCGCCCCAAAAATGCTTCTTAACTCCAGGAGGGAAGAGCTCGATCAGAGTGTCGGGTATTGTTACGTCTTACAAACCTCACATACTGAGTCTGGGGGAAAAGTTCAAACTGAAGTTGGGTTTTTATTTCAGGAACAAGTCCTGTTTCTCCCTGGATGCCAGACAAAGACTTGTTAACTCAACTCCGCTCTGCCTGTTCTTGATTATGGAGATCTGTTGTTCATGAGTTCGCCGTCTCACTGCCTTCATCTGTGGGACACTCTGGATACAAACTCTAGAGCTCTCACTCATCGCCGGCTGCTCTGTCAACACGTCGGCGCCGACACTGGCATTCTATCTGCATTTCTGTCCCAAAGGCCCGGTACTTATGGGTTATGGTTTGGGGATGCTCCCCATGACTGCTTGGAACAGTCTGCAGAATTACCTTGATCTGAGGAACCTTGTGGCCATCGCTGAATTTAAAAACATCGTGGAATCTTTGGGATGGGAGTCCATTAGTAATTGTAAATGTTTCGACGGATTCTGAGTTCTACAGGACTTTGTTGAGTTTGGACTTTGCACCTGTGACCGTCTGTTGTTTTCGTTTTGTGTCGGAAACATTTCGGCCAGGTCTCTCCTGTACAAGAGAGAAGGGGGGGCGGGGTTAAAGAACCAATTTCTTCGTAGGAGGGATTCTTGAATGAATCCAGAATTTGCTGATTCACAAATAGAAAAGAGCCGGACTACCAAAGGATTAAAACCCCGTTGGAGAGAAGTCGCACAGATGGGAATACTTTCCACAAAAAAGGATTTGGCAAATTTTGATGCAAAACATCATTTTCTTTATCCATAACCACAAACCACAAAAGTATGAAAACAAATCGACTATGGAACAGTTAATTCACAACATACGAGTGAAAATAAACACCTCCCACCTCCGCCCTCCGACCTCCTGACTCTCCTTCAGCACCGAGCCCGGTTCCATCTGAGGTCCGTGGTGGACCACACATGGAAAGAATTCAAATCCAATTATGTCTCGTCACAGATGGGCTTTCCGATGATTCTACCAGTGTCAACATCTCCAGCAACGATCCCGCCGGCTTCTTCTGTCGAAAACCGAGTTTCATCTTTGCCTTGTGGAAAGAATTTAGAACCGCCCCCAGAAGGCGCTGATACCGACACGGCACCGGCGTCGGTGTTGGTTCTGATACTGGGCTCATGTTCTCACACTTGTACTCATAACATTCTTTTAATACTTTTACTGGACTCAAACACGAATAGCGGGTTGACGGAGGAGATGTCAGCGACGTCGACATCCACCCCTTCCATCGGCTTCTCATCCTGGAGGGGGTGGGGGCGGGGATGTTGGAACCTTTCCCAGCTGACTTATGGCGAGAGGCGGGGAGAAGTCGCCGTTTCCTCACAGTGCCAACCCACAGAGACGGACAACGGTTCACGCTCACTTTCCCACTTACGGATCTTTTAGGGTCATTGCATGTTTTTTGGACCGTGGGAAGAAGCCGGGCAGCGATCTCAGCAGTGGGGAAGTATTTCTAACGTAAGCAGTGATGAAAAAATAAAGTTTTTGCACTTCAAAACCCTAAACTGTGTAAAAAAACAGCTCCTTTCTTTATTTCTTTCAATAATCTTTCTTTCAAACAGATACAATCGCGCAAAAGTTTCACCAACTTATACTACCTTATTGTCATATTTGCACCAGTTCTGTTTTTTAAATTTTTCCACTATTCCAAAAACAAACGACAAATCTGTACTAAAAAAAACTCACCAAACCATACATCACCCATCTCTATACCGTAATAGCAACATCACCCTCTCAACCCATCATCTTCATCCCCACGTCCGCTCAGAAAAGCAATTTTACACAACTTTTAAAAAACTGTTTTATGTTTGTGCTGCTTTAAATCTAGCATTTCGATGAAACACCTGAAGAACCATCGCGGCGCTGATTCAAGAAGAATATCCAAGAATGGAGAGGTAAATTAAATATGTGTGTAGCCCAGATACCAAAAGATTGACTCAAAGTTCACCAAAAATCCATTTTTGTTCAAATAACTCTCATTTTACTGGTTGGAAGCTTTTATTTTGTTAATGGTACCATTACTTCCTGTCCTCTGAATTACGGAGACGTCACTTCCTGTGTATTCGCGCCGTTCTCCGTTTGCCGTGGAGAGGTAAGATTATGCTAGTGCTCAAGCTAACAGTGTCTAAAAATATGGTTAGAATGCTTAAAAAAATGCAAATAACTTATTTCGTATTGGTTGAAAATGTTTATTATTTTCAGCAGAACGGTAGGTATTTTATATTTATTGTGTATAGCACTTTTATATCGCATGATAATTTACTAATAAATCATGCTAGGCTAATGGAAAGCTAGGTCTTTTTTTTTTCAATCAGTCCACTTTTCTCCTTTCTAAAGGTGTGCACGTGAAAACTAAGGGCAGGTGAGGTTGGCTGAACAAACGATACAGTGTTTTACACAGGTATGTTATCTCCCTCTTGTTATTTCTAATCTTGAAATTATTATATACACACACAAACTCTGTTTTAGCTTCAACTTCATACCTTTAAATGACATTTTAATTCATTTATTATAAGAATTGCTGCAGGTGGGTGGGGATATAATCTAATTAATCCCAATTAACTTTGTGATCATAGTGTGATTTATTGGGTTTAATTGAATTAATATAACATTAATTCAAATGTTTTCCTGAGCTCTGCTGAAGTTCTTGAACTAAAAGAGATTGAGTTTTTCAGTGTTTGAGATGAGGTCTTCGTCGTATCACTATGGTTTTAGGATGAAATGGTATTTTGTCAACAATCTTTTATCTAGATTATTCGGCTCTGTACGCTGTGTTTCTTTGTTTAAGAGAGAAATATTTTACCTCACTTCAACCTAAACTTATATTGAAACCTCGGTACATTCTTTCTCCCCAGAGCAAACAGCCAGGGATTCTAAGAGGCCTGTGTAACAGGGCTGAAAAACAATTCCACAAATAATTGGACTCATTTGATTAATAAAAGCCTCGAGGCTAAGCGTTTGCCTCGAGGCATCAATCGGCAAAACTATGCAGCGAACTATTTGGCGATGATGGTTTATTTATTGTGGCATAGTGCGCTTACTTCTGCTGTTGCTGTAACGTGGATGCGAGGCGCGGACTGCAAAATTATGGAGGAAGGAAAAAATAAAATAACGAGTGACAAAACGAATGTTTCCAGAGGAAATGACAGAAAATATCCAAAGTGTTGGATCTTTACAAGTTGATCGCAAAGAAAACAGTGCAGTGTGTTTACTGTAAAACAGACTTAGTTCACCATGGAACATGGAACATGGAAGTGCTATGTTAGCATTAGCATTTAAGGTGAATCTATATATATTTTGTAGTTGAGATTATGGCGAGTAAAGAATAAGGGTTAATCATGGTAACATTTAATCGCTGGTTAAAAACGTAAATCCGTGTGATGGATACCTGGCTTTTAAATATTAACCCATTAATATTAAACGCGTAATGAGACACGGCGTTACTTGAAGGGCCCGGTACTGGCAGCCTGGCTGGTCAGGTCATGGCCCAGGGTTAGCGTGGGGAGGCTACAAGGGACATATGTCACTGAGGTTAAAGTGGACCGCTAAGCTAAGCCCGAGTTAGGGGACCGTACCGAGACGCCACCGTCACCAGAGTAGCATTGGGGACCGAGTTGTCGTACTCCGGTGAGATCGAACGTTTTTTTATGATAACTTCATATGCGTCGTGGACCTGCAGAGCTGATCTGGTTGTACTGGACGGGTACTGTGGATACAATTCTTGGATTATCAAGAGTTTTGTTGTTGCTATTTCTTTTATGCAAATTGACCCTAAACTGATTAATTAAATTATCCTCGCTTAATTTCCCTCACGCTTGATGTTTTTTTTTTTTAAAGAGGATCATAAATTTCCCATATTTTGGTAATTATCTCACATTTATATGGTAATATGGATAATATGAGCTGAACGCACCGACGGCATTCTAAACATCATCATCACAGACATGCGCCCGCTGTCCGCGGTGGAGGAAGAGGGCTTTCAGAGGAGGAAGTTCACCCTTGCCTCAAGAACCTACCCCACAGAATAGATGGAGGAGAAGTATGAACCGATCCCAGTGGCGTTTAGGAAGACCCTTCAGGAGGATGGCAGCATTTCTCTCACAACAGACATTTGGACAAGCGTCACTTTCTTGCCTGACAACTTTGTCTCTTGAAGAGACACACGGCTGTAAACATCGAGGACGTTATCAAAGGGGAGATACAAAAAAATATTTTAGCTTTGTTATTATTAGTATTAGGAGTAGTAGTTTTGTTGTTAATTTTCTCGTCTTTTTAATAACATGCTAAAAAATATATAATTCTAGTAAATTAGTATTAGTAGTAATAGTAATAGTAGTAAATTAGTAAAATCAATGAACAAATGAACAGTGAAGATATTTAATCCAGATTTAATAAACAGCTTTATTTCTGCTGCCTTTTATCCATGAACATTTCTTCCATCCTTATTTCTCTCCATGTCTTACTTTTGGAAAAAAAAGGAATGCACATTCAAATCCATAAGCCATCATCATCCATCTTCATCATGCCAAGTATAATTTCAGAACTTTTATTACTGTACATGGTAAATAAAGTTAAGACCCTTACCACCACAATGTTTTATTGTGAGGAGAGCTCCTTCTGAAATACCAGTTAACAAACCTTAGCTGTGATTTAAGGCGATGGCCAGTCAATGGAAAACTATGCTGGTGAACTTTTTCCAGCAATGCCCACGGGGGGAAATGTTTACCCAGATGGATTTCTCTTAAACTATTGTGGACAAAAATCTAAGAGCGAGAAAACAACTTTACATAGCATTCAAACTTGATTTGGTATTAACAAGCCCAGAATGCCCATCAGGAGGATAGAGTAGTGCACACACAACATGGAATGACATCAAAAGTCAAAATAAAGTCAAACTCAAGGCACTTTCCTAAAAACAGCAAGTCCAGAGAAGTGATGAGAAAAATTGTTGGATCCCGACTCAAGATGGAAAGACTTCAGCCTTCACCGACTGTGTTGAGCGAGGAACGGCCAACTGTCATATCCTCCAGGTCATCAACCCTCCCGCTGAAAGATTCTCAGATTCTGTGCAAGAAATCACAACATTGATAATGGATCCAAAGTTAAGGGATCCACTGGGGGTGAAAGGTCAGTGTTAAACACCTGACACGGAGAGCTAAAAGTGACTTAGCAGGTTCAAGTCATTCATAAGTGTTTTTCCACGAGGACACAGAAGAGTGACTCATGTTCTGACAGAGTATCGTGGCAGAAGTTCATAATTAGGTTTAGAAAAGGACTGAAGCTGTAGTTCACCGACTGTTTCTACCGTCACCACAAACATTTTTTTGCATAAATTCTTGCACTAATGCGCTATTACCTCGTTTCTACTTGCTAACAGCGTAGAACTTGAACACGGACTCCACATAGAGCCCACCTGTACTCTTCAGTCCTATTTTATATTCTCGTTTCTGTGTTCTTATCGTGGTGTTGTGTATTTGAATATGTGTGTTTCAAAAGTACGTCTAAGTCCTTGTTTGTATTTAAGTCGGTGTGTCTTTTCCTTCTTTGTCAGTTCGTTGTCGGTACCTTTGACCTCCCTGGTATTCTCCAGCATTGTTTCCCATGTTCCGGGTGTGCAGCAAGAGTTTTACTCCATGTTTTTCCTTCCTGTTCTTTAGAAATAGACTCCGTTTTTCACTGTTCAGTTTTTTGATACCTTGATATTTTTGGTACTTGACACAAGCTTCTTTTTTTTTTGCACTGAACTTGTTTTCATAGGATATTTATTCTTCACATGGACTCAGTTGTTTTGTGATGCAGTTCAGTTAGTTTATTAAATCATTAAATAAGCACTTGTGGGTCCAAAGATTATTTTTGCTAAAGTGCTAACTAAGTGCTAAGTGCTAACACAAAGTCAATCAAAGACTCGATCCCTTAAGAATTGTCCGTGACTACCTCAGGAGTCCAATTACAAAGAACTGTTCAGGTTCAAATCAGACCTCCTCCAGTACTTTATTGCCCGATTACATGTAGTTGGTACTGCTCCTACTCCCACACCAGCAGCGCTTCTTTCTTTTCCACAGACATGGTATTCCACGTCTTTAGTCCGCGGTGCCCGATGTTGGCCCATCCAGGTCGCCTCTGTTCCCTGCCACCTTAAATTAACGTTATGACACAAACCGTTATTTTGACTTTTTCTTTCATTTCTTTCATTCTTTTTTCAAATAATTAATGGAAAATCGGCTTTTATTTGATGGCCATTGGGCCTTGGCGGAGGTATCCGATCTAATGAGCGTCACTCTTCTTCAAAAATGACATCGGCGTCATCGTTTCCAGTTTTGGGAACTATTTTTTTTTCTGTCTTGTTTTGTAACATCATTTTCTAGACAGACTCTGCCTTCTTTTCATGCTCTCTGTACTTAAGCGGTCTGGAAAAGATTAACCTCAGTTGTTATGCATTAAAGAAAACTGGCTCCACTAGTTCACATAGCAACTAATAGAAGCCACGACTCCCAGGAGCCACCCTACCATGAAGAATATCCAGCACAGGAAATCTAATATTGTTAATATAGCTTTTCACTTACAGAGGCCGCACCGATATCATTAGCTTTAAAAGTGTGTGTGTGTGTGTGTGTGTGTGTGTATCTTTGCTCTCAATACACATCATTTAAGACTCGGAACCAGTTTATTCGGCAAAGCTGATAAAACTGTGGGCAAAAGCGTTGATTTTTGGGTCAGTGGTCAAGTAGAGGTAAGGGTTAGGATAAGAATACAAGTTTGATTTAAGGCGGTGATTTATCAAAAAGTCTCCATATGAAGTCTGTGTGTGTGTGTCTGCAAGAGAACATTCCTGCAGGCTTCAAAAGAGACACAACAGGAAGAATGAGGATAGGAAGGCATCCTAATGCGATGGACACTTCTGCGTCTCGTCTGTCCACGAAGACACTCCTTTTCCATGTAAATACATTTTTGGGAAAAGAGAAGGAAATTTTGTTTCGTCCAAAAATTGAGCCACTGAAGTCTAAAAATGATGCTGCATTTCAAAGAAGTCTGACGTAAAAACAGGCAAAACAACAAATTATATCGCTGTCAGAACTCTTCCGCATAGTTTCAAGCAGCCGGAGTCCAGAGCAGCTGGAAAACTTACTTAGTTACTGACTTAGTGTCAGTCTTACAGAGAAGTGAACAGTAAGACAAAGTGATTGTACTGATCCCCTAAATGCAAGAAAATGACAGTTTCCCATGAGCGGAACTTTTTTCATGCATCTTTTACACCAGTACCTCCAGTTCTTGAAAACCGGGACTCATTAAGACTAAGTGGAAGTATTGTCCATCATTCCGCATGCATGCATACATACAGCGGGGTTCCGGCTGTTTCCCCTCTATTGTTAGCTTTAGCCGCACTGCTAATGTTAGCCTCATGAAACTTGGTATGCTCCTCTGGGTAATAAACTTTGAAGTGTCTGATTAAATTGTGCTGAGCCGATCGATCTCGGGGGGTTTTCAGTTTGCTGGGCAGATGTTTGTACCCGTGCTAGCTTGTACTTGGTGTGCGTGTTCGCCGCGTGCGTCTAACCGGGACCCATCTGGCCTTAGTGAGGTTGCTCGGCCGTTTGCCGATCACGTCAAACTGGGCCTCCTGGCGCCGATTGATCGTTGTATGTTCCGCACATGCCTTATGAGTGACAAATAGATCCCAGTGGAATGTTCTCAGGCAATATAATAATAATGACATGATCAACTGGTGGAATATTGTCCCGTCCTGATGAGAGGAAACAGTGACTTGGATGAAGATTTGAGTTTGACTAAAAATCAAAAATAAGAGAAGCATCTGAAAACATTCAACACGGAGCTCAGCTTGATTCTTTCAGGGTGAAGGCCTGACGGTCTTTTCTCTGAGTGTTTCTCAGAAGGCAGAATAGCATAAAAACAGAAAACCCAACTGCAATAATGTTATGAGCTCAATTTTGATCCTCTTTCTCTTTAACCGAAGCCGAAACCACTTTTTCTTATTTGGAAAATTGAGATAACAAGAAGTTGGAGGGAGGGATGTCTCAATCACTAAAAAAAAAAAAACCCACTGAGTGTCTGGGAGGGCTCAAATCTTCATCAATCACAAACTGTGCAAAACATTATTTAAGGGTCCTGCTCAGATGCTACGAGCACATTTGAGTGACGAAAACCCTCCTGGGCATTAATACTTGTCTGATGCACTTTGGCATGGTTAAAAGAATACATGTAAAATTACATAAGGCCTAATAGTAATGGATAACAGCCGTACATAATTGGCACAGAAAGGGTCTATCTCTCAATAATTATTGTCTAGTATTGATGGTATTAAACTTATTCCACTGAAAAACCACACAATTTGTGTCATTATTTACTTTCAGGGAATATTTTCCTAAAGTCTGGACTCACCTTTTATTGCATTGGTTGAACCAGGATCGCTGCAAGGTTTGACAGAACTTTCACAGAAGGAGCGGTGTTTAGACGAGACCTCTGTTTGTAGAACAGAACAGAATCAGAATCAGAAATACTTTATTGATCCCCACGGGGGAAACTGACTTGCTGCAGATTCTCCTTAAAAAGCGGTTAAGGATGGATGCCAGAACGCCATGCAGGCGCTGTGAAGCATCGTCCAGGATAGTATGCAGTTTACCCAGCATCCTCCTCTCTGACACCGCTCCCGCAGAGTCCAGCTCCACCCCCGACAACGTCACCAGCCTTATGGAATATGTTATATGGAATATAACAACAAAATTTATTGTTGTTAAAATAGAAGTATAGAAGTCAAATAATTTACAGAATTTACTTCACGTTCCCTCACAGCACCAGATGGAGATATGAGGAGAGTTTCTGCCTCAGCTTGTTCTGGACATTCGTTCATTCATTCAGTCTCTGGAACCGCTCACACGGGACATTCAATGAAGCTGATTTTCCAGAGACAAATCTTTATTGTCCTTCTTTTTATGTCTGTTAACATGTTTTTCTTCACACTGTTTTCCGCAAACTGACCAGCTGATGGTCATAGAAGTTGTAATTTATGGCCGAATATCATTGGCCTAGAATTGTATTGCCTTTTTTAATTTAATATCAGTCGATAGGTTTAATTATCAACAGCCAGATGTTTAAGAAGATAAGTTTTATTAGCAGCATCCAGATGTTTAGAACTCACCACATTCAGAGAGATGTTGACAGAGAAGGTCATTCAAACAATAAACCCCCCCCCAAAAATCTTATTATCATGGATATTATTATTTGGATGTTATATGTTTGGTTGGTGATGATGATGAAGATGATATATTCAATGACTCATTGTTAGGATACTAACACTGTTTTTGGTTATATATTGAAAAACTATAATAGATAATAATTTTAAGGGAACAAAACAATTACCAATCACAAGCTTACATTAACCTGACAAGCATTGAATACCCTCGCAAGTTTAAGAAAAGACTTGAAAGCTTTTCATCTCTTGAAATCTTTGTTCGGGAAGTGCTGAACACGCAGGTACGAAACAATTCCTATAATGTTTTTGTGCTCAAACTGAAAGAACATACTGAAGGATCTCAATTCCCGATTTCAGGCGTAATGGAGCCGGTCCTCTGCGAATGAAGTGATCCGATAGGTTGCCATTGCTCCTTCTTCCTCATGGTCATAATATGGAGCTGGATAGCAATAAAGACAGAACCAAAGTTGTAAAGTAACAATCGAACATGTGTTTTAATCCCATGGAGATGCGTAGCCAAGAGACTGAGTCGGCAGAGTGAAACCGTGACTCCTTCCCTTTTTCTTCTTCCAGACTTCACAAGCTTTTCAAAGACGATCCTTACGAGTTAATCGAGGTCAACCGCCTCCATGTCATAAGAGAGTTTGGGACTGCTGATGTAAGGCACGGGGATGATGAGTTTAGATCAGTCGTTTATTATACCAGATGGGAAAGTTGGCTCGCTGTGAGGAGCACAAGATTAAACGGCAACAACGCGGTTAACCCCCCCCCCCCCCCCAATAAAACAACACATCAACGAAGAACACATTAAAAAAAACAATTAATCTCGAAGAAAACAAAATTTATTGTTGTTTTTTTTAAATGTAAATTCATATGCCAAGAAATAAAAATTTATCGCACAGATTACCTCCAAATATTTCGAGGTAGTCCGTTAATCTTCGGCCTGAAGGAGGCGTTACACACTCAGAGTGAAATAGATGGCCTGAAATAGATGGCTCAGTGTAGCGGTTCTGTTATTGCTTTACTGTTTTTGTTACAGTCCTAACAAGAACCGAGAATTTGGAACATATCAAGCCAGTTTTGAGATCTCTGCATCGGCTCCCAGCGTCAGGAAGAATCCACGTCACGTTAACGCCGCCAGTTTACAAACCGGCTTAAAAATCAGAACGTATTAAAATGTATTTTTTACGTGCTCTCATTTTGAAGGATTGCAGTGGAAGTAACAACGCTAGTCGGCATTGTGTATGAATCTGAGCTATTGGAAGTAAAGTAATGTACTCCGTCTTACTCGCCGTGTGTTTCTTTAACCAACTGTAGGACATCTCAAGGTGAAACTAAAACTTTGTACGCCTCGTACGGTCCATTATAAGTTATATG
The DNA here is from genome assembly GCA_037951165.1 of Lophius americanus. NCBI lineage: Eukaryota > Metazoa > Chordata > Actinopteri > Lophiiformes > Lophiidae > Lophius > Lophius americanus. The sequence goes on along the minus strand of JBBDHG010000262.1, from coordinate 1,022,944 downwards.
TTGGCCTTGTTCACGGACTTTGGGGCTTGTGGCAAGCTCTGAGATCCCGCTAGCTTTAGCCGCTCTGCTATCGTTAGCCGCTCTGCTATCGTTAGCTTAAACTTGCTATGTTCGTCAGGTGATTCAATTTGAAGTGTGTTATTACGTATTAAGTGTGTTATTAACGCTTTTGTTGGGTTTGTTCCTTTTGTCCTTAAGTTAAAAAAAACATGAATGACCGTATTAATACTTACATTCGATCGATCAACGCACATCTACATTTTAATGTATCGCACTGTTTATGAATTTTATTCTGCTCATTTTTCCTTTTACGCTTTGCTGTTGTATCTGTTTTCTTTGTAAAGCACTTTGAATTACGTCAGTGTAACAAAAACGTGCTGTATGAATAAATGTATTTGCTCGCACCTCCTGTTGGTCCCCGCTGAGACAATGTTCGTCTCTGCCTTACTTTAACTCTTCATGTTTAGCCTTTAGGAGTTTCCTGTTTTGATCCTGTTTTGCTGCATCTTTCAGAAAACCTCCTCATGTCTGAAGGACAGCCTTTTTTTTTTTTTTACTTTTTCCCCCTGGAGACTAGATTTGATTTCCTCAGACGTCCAATGACTTGCGTCGGAGCGGGAATGATCAATACAAAACCAGATTACCAGAGTTCCTTCAGAAATCACGAGAGTCTTTGAACGTCTCGCTGCGAGGAGGAGCGGGGGATTTCAAATATCCGACACAGCTTCACGCGTGAGGAGAAAAAGAAGCCCACGGTTCTGGTCAGATGTCGTCACAATGTTGAGTTCATGGTCCCGTGAAAGAGGCCTTGTTCTGCAGACATTTTGACATGTCATAGCAGGAAGCAGGAATTAAAGTAACTCAAATCTGATTTGGAAGCATCGGCCCACCGTGTTCACACGGGCTGAGAGGAGATGAAACTCGTGAATGAGTGACAGAGGGTTTGCCATCCTATAATGCATTTGCTGCTAGCTGATCCATTTCAGTGTAGATCCAGAGTTGTCTCACAGATACGGCTATTTTGTTGTTGGACGTGGACGTACGGCGCCTTGAAAACTCATCTGCCGGGCAGATGTCTTCAATCTTGATGGAGATAAAGTTCAGTTCAGACAACTTTATTTATCCCAGACGGGTCATTCATTTGTAGCTTTCCCATGCATTCAACTTCAACACAGAACCAGAGAGTTAAATGTCAGAAGGAACTTATTCAAGGCAACGGAGAGGAGGAGGGACAATTTTATATAAGCAACGAATAAAACATGTCATTATAATTAGCCTAATAAACATGAATATGGATAACAGTCCTTTAAAAAATGAGTTCTGTCTGTATTTAGCTGATACTAGAAGAAGGAATGAAGGCGTTGCAGTGATGAAGGAACGAAGAAGTTGCAGTGATGAAGGAATGAAGGCGTTGCAGTGATGAAGGAATGAAGGCGTTGCAGTGATGAAGGAATGAAGGCGTTGCAGTGATGAAGGAATGAAGGAGTTGCAGTGATGAAGGAATGAAGGCGTTGCAGTGATGAAGGAACGAAGAAGTTGCAGTGATGAAGGAATGAAGGAGTTGCAGTGATGAAGGAACGAAGGCGTTGCAGTGATGAAGGAATGAAGGAGTTGCAGTGATGAAGGAATGAAGGCGTTGCAGTGATGAAGGAATGAAGGAGTTGCTGTGATGAAAGAATGAAGAAGTTGCAGTGATGAAAGAATGAAGGCGTTGCAGTGATAAAGGAATGAAGGAGTTGCAGTGATGAAGGAACGAAGGCGTTGCAGTGATGAAGGAATGAAGGCGTTGCAGTGATGAAGGAATGAAGGAGTTGCAGTGATGAAGGAACGAAGGCGTTGCAGTGATGAAGGCGTTGCAGTGATGAAGGCGTTGCAGTGATGAAGGAATGAAGGCGTTGCAGTGATGAAGGCGTTGCAGTGATGAAGGAATGAAGGTGTTGCAGTGATGAAGGTGTTGCAGTGATGAAGGAATGAAGGAGTTGCAGTGATGAAGGCGTTGCAGTGATGAAGGCGTTGCAGTGATGAAGGAATGAAGGCGTTGCAGTGATGAAGGCCTTGCAGTGATGAAGGAATGAAGGTGTTGCAGTGATGAAGGCGTTGCAGTGATGAAGGAACGAAGGCGTTGCAGTGATGAAGGAATGAAGGCGTTGCAGTGATGAAGGCGTTGCAGTGATGAAGAAAAGAAGGCGTTGCAGTGATGAAGGAATGAAGGTGTTGCAGTGATGAAGGCGTTGCAGTGATGAAGGAATGAAGGCGTTGCAGTGATGAAGAAAAGAAGGCGTTGCAGTGATGAAGGAATGAAGGCGTTGCACTGATGAAGGAATGAAGGCGTTGCAGTGATGAAGGAATGAAGGCGTTTGCAGTGATGAAGGAACGAAGGCGTTGCAGTGATGAAGGAATGAAGGCGTTGCAGTGATGAAGGAATGAAGGCGTTGCAGTGATGAAGGAATGAAGGCGTTGCTGTGATGAAAGAATGAAGAAGTTGCAGTGATGAAAGAATGAAGGCGTTGCAGTGATGAAGGAATGAAGACGTTGCAGTGATGAAGGCGTTGCAGTGATGAAGGAACGAAGGTGTTGCAGTGATGAAGGCGTTGCAGTGATGAAGGAACGAAGGTGTTGCAGTGATGAAGGAATGAAGGCGTTGCAGTGATGAAGGAATGAAGGCGTTGCAGTGATGAAGGAATGAAGGAGTTGCAGTGATAAAGGAATGAAGGCGTTGCAGTGATGAAGGAATGAAGGAGTTGCAGTGATGAAGGAACGAAGAAGTTGCAGTGATGAAGGAATGAAGGCGTTGCAGTGATGAAGGAATGAAGGCGTTGCAGTGATGAAGGAATGAAGGCGTTGCAGTGATGAAGGAATGAAGGAGTTGCAGTGATGAAGGAATGAAGGCGTTGCAGTGATGAAGGAACGAAGAAGTTGCAGTGATGAAGGAATGAAGGAGTTGCAGTGATGAAGGAACGAAGGCGTTGCAGTGATGAAGGAATGAAGGAGTTGCAGTGATGAAGGAATGAAGGCGTTGCAGTGATGAAGGAATGAAGGAGTTGCTGTGATGAAAGAATGAAGAAGTTGCAGTGATGAAAGAATGAAGGCGTTGCAGTGATAAAGGAATGAAGGAGTTGCAGTGATGAAGGAACGAAGGCGTTGCAGTGATGAAGGAATGAAGGCGTTGCAGTGATGAAGGAATGAAGGAGTTGCAGTGATGAAGGAATGAAGGCGTTGCAGTGATGAAGGAATGAAGGAGTTGCAGTGATGAAGGAATGAAGGAGTTGCAGTGATGAAGGAATGAAGGAGTTGCAGTGATGAAGGAATGAAGGCGTTGCAGTGATGAAGGAATGAAGGAGTTGCAGTGATGAAGGAATGAAGGCGTTGCAGTGATGAAGGAATGAAGGAGTTGCAGTGATGAAGGAAAGAAGGCGTTGCAGTGATGAAGGAATGAAGGCGTTGCAGTGATGAAGGAATGAAGGAGTTGCAGTGATGAAGGAATGAAGGCGTTGCAGTGATGAAGGAATGAAGGAGTTGCTGTGATGAAAGAATGAAGAAGTTGCAGTGATGAAAGAATGAAGGCGTTGCAGTGATGAAGGAATGAAGGAGTTGCAGTGATGAAGGAACGAAGGCGTTGCAGTGATGAAGGAATGAAGGCGTTGCAGTGATGAAGGAATGAAGGAGTTGCAGTGATGAAGGAATGAAGGCGTTGCAGTGATGAAGGAATGAAGGAGTTGCAGTGATGAAGGAATGAAGGAGTTGCAGTGATGAAGGAATGAAGGAGTTGCAGTGATGAAGGAATGAAGGTGTTGCAGTGATGAAGGAATGAAGGCGTTGCAGTGATGAAGGAATGAAGGAGTTGCAGTGATGAAGGAATGAAGGCGTTGCAGTGATGAAGGAATGAATCAGCTGATTGATCTTTGCGCAGACTTTGAACTCTCACTTCTTCTGAATGTGAGACGTAAAATAATATTATGTGTGTTTTTGCGAAATACTAAATAGATTTTCCTGTTATGGCGATAAAACAATACTACTCATATGAATAAGAAAAAAAAAACCTGTTTTTAATCATATGCTTACAACACACACATCAGCCATAACATTAAAAACACCTGCACAACATTATTTAGGTTTCCCCTTTGTCCGCCGAAACAGCTTTGCTATGCAGTGTGAGTTCTGGTACCGGTCTGTACAACCGGATTGAACCTTTTCAGCAACTTCCTCTAGAGGAGCTGTTTTGTGGGATCAGAAAACACGGGTTGGCCTCTGCTCCCTAGCCGCACCAATGAGCCTGCGGCACCCGTGACCCGGTCCCGGAGTCCTCTGTTGTCATTTGTGAGTCCACTTTAGTCGGGTCAAACCGCTGCAGACCAGTAACATGTCACATGACCTGCAGTTCTGGAGGTGCTCTGACCCAGTCTTCTTTCTCGAACGGGGGGTATGTGTACCTCCATGGATACTTTGGGCCACTGCATTTGGGTCCGTGTGAGAAAAAAAAAGATATTATTTTGAGAAAATGAGAAATCCTGATTCTTTGAACAACATGACTAGAAAACCAATCAGACAACAAACTAAACAAGAGTAACAGTGTCCGAAAAAGGATCAGCCGTTTCTCTCTCAACTCATACATCGTTTACAAATTCCAGATGTATTTACGGCGAACTATGAATATACAGACAACCTTTCTAATCCATTTATGCACTTTTGAATTTAACCAGATCGGTAAGCGTTAATGCATGTGACTTAAAAACTTACATTTCATACATTTTCTATATAGGGTATTCTTATTTTCTTATAACAGGCATTTTCTAGCCCATTGCTTGTTTGTATGAATTTACCTCTTTTTAAATTTTTTGGTGGACATTTTCTGTCATATAATGTCAATAATACTATAATAAATTATTCAAATGCCTTGTCAATATTATTTTCTTTCTAAATGGTTTTGAAGTTTTGTGAAAGCAATTCACTTCTGGACTCTCTGTTTCATTTTATGGACCTCCGTATCCTTTTCTCTCTCAGCTATGGAACATAAAAAACGTTAAATCTTTGTATCATTCTTCAAATAATTACACTTTTATAAGTTAAATGAAATAAAGAGAAAAACAAGTGTCATAAACCAAATGTTATAAACAGTGTTAATGCTGTAAACTGCCAAAAACTGCCAAAGTCACATTCTCTGTGATAGGGATGTTTGGATATCGAATGAGTTAGGTGAAATAATATTTCAAAGCAGATACACAACTTAAAAACTCAGACCGTTATGTTTGCCCAACTTCCTGCTTCCAGCATCGTCTACATGGACAAAATGTCCATTTTCTGTCTAATGTCTCCAAACCAAGGACAGGTGCCATTGAAACCAGATAATCAACCCTCACCTCAGCTTCCAATATTTATTATGTTATGGCCGATCGGGGATAATATAAATTATTGTTTATATTATTATTTATATTATCCACATTTATAATATAATTGTAAATGTGGATTCGAAGACAATGAGGCGACTTGCTCTCAGTCAACAGCATAAATGATATTCGTATTGCTCGTGTCGCTCGTTGGTCCTGCGGAACTCACGTAGAGTGACAGTTTCACGTCGGAAGTAAATATACGTCGGACCATCATACCCAACGAGGTCCAGCGACTGTAATAACATGTCGGATCTGTCGCCGGTACAGAGACACTGCGCTCATACAATAAAATAGATCTATTACCTCAGAAGAGGGTATGGTTGAAACGTTGCAGTAACCAGTTGTTTACTACCCGACAAGATGTTTGTTAAACCCTTTCGTGTCAAATCCAACACCGCTATCAAAGGATCTGACAGGTGAGACGCCGCGTCGCCATTGATTTCTAAAGTAGCGGTTTCATTGAAAACGACCCTCGAATCGAAACATTTAAGTTAGCATACATATATATGAGTATATTATATTGAGTATTTTGATGAAGCAGATAAGCGCATCTACTCAGGGGGCTTTGATGTCACCCTTGTTCAATTAGTTGCTGTGAAGGAATACAGAAACAAACTTGTTAGTGTATTTCCATTAAACGTAGAAGGATGGGCTAGAATAGACCCGGTTATATTTAGGTACAGATCCAGGTAAAGGGATGGATTCAGAAAATATTCTCTATTACTTTAATATAATGGAACCAAATGAATATCCAGATCCAAATGATGTCATCGGGCTTTAACTCTACCGTGGCTGCATGTCAACAAAAAGTGTGGAAACCTGCAACAGATGATAAGAACTCAGATGAGTTCTAGGTGTTTTTGCCTGAGGCATGTGCTCTAGTAGTTACATTTGAATAAGCCAGACCTCTTAAAACATTCAGTGTTATTTATAACAACTTTTGCTTTTCATGTTGTCTAACCTTGTGAGATAAAGCCGCTGTCAGTGTGTTTGTATTTGAGGCCTATCATTACCCAACCATTCTATAGTTTCAGTCAAGACACAAATATAACACCGGGATTTCATCCCAAAACCTACAATGGAAAAATACCCAGTAGAGTAAATGAAATTAAAATGATTTCCATCCGTTCAGTGAGTTTTTAAATCTGAGGATGAAGATGAAGGTATGATTAGAATCTTTGATGATACCGTGAGTCCGTGTTCAGTACAGAGAAAACGATGTAAAATGCATTTTAAATGAAAAAGTATGCAGATTTTTAGGTGAAATATTCAGAAATAGGTTTTCTAGTTTAATTTGTAACTCAAGACTAACACTCTTTTTTTCTTTTTTTGTGTATTTTTATTTTAGGCGGAAGCTTAAAGCTGACATTTCTGCAGCCTTTCCCTCCCTGGGTGCCGAGGAGTTGTCTGAACTGGTTCCTAACAAAGAGGAGTTAAATGTGGTGAAGATCTATGCACACAAGGGAGACGCGGTGACACTTTATGTTCTTCACAAAAATCCCCTGTTCTTTGAACTGGACAGACGACTTTATCCGACAGGTGACACGCTGCCTGTCAAGATTATTGAGATGATTAAAATGAAATGGATAAAATAAGGCAAGCTCTTTGAACCGACTGAATGTAAACCAGCCTTGTCTTACTTTATAGTGTATGTGCTTTGGCGCCACCCTGTTCTCCTGCCAACATTCAGAACGTGGCCGGCTGTGCTTCAGAAGTTGATGGGAGGTGCAGGTATGGCTCTCTTTCATATTAAGGTCAAGACTTGGACACGTGTTTTTATTCTTTAGAATAAGATTGATTCCCAGTAATAACTTTCATTCATTTTTTTTTTTTTTTGCTTCTTAAAAGATCTCATGCTGCCAGGTGTGGTGGTACCGTCATGTGGTCTCCCGGATGTGAAACGGGGCGACTGCTGTGCTGTTGCAGTGGTGGACAACAGGCAAGTTACGCTCAAATGTTCAGAGAGACTATAAAGGGCTGAAGGGTGACGCTGTTCCCCCGGTCCCTCGCAGATCTCCGGTGGCAGTTGGCGTTGCCGCAGTGTCCAGTCCAGAGATGCAGAGTTTGGGCATGAAAGGGAGAGGAGTGTCTGTTCTTCACACGTACATGGATAATCTCTGGTGAGTAGCTCCAACAACCTCTGAAAAATCATTTCACCTGAGACTGGTTTCGCTTATCTCCCGTATTTATCCTACATTAGCTAAGCTAATTTGTCTTTCCATCTATTTAGTCACTTTATTGCCCCGCCCCTTTTCCCATGAAGGGGGAAGGATAGGGCACACAGTGCCCTCGTTCTGCAGACGTGAGACGTGAGACGTGAGCCGGCGTCTTCCTCAGACTCTGTGCCATCCTTCGAACAACGAGCTAAAAATAGTTGGCCGGCAACAACTTATTTTTAAAAAATATTTTCTTCCTCTTGTTGTTTTTTTCAACGTGAAGCACGTCTTCATCTTCTCTCTGCCACTTCAGCCAAAGCACACGAGACGCCTTCTGCCGAACGAGCGTTTGGATTGTCCGTTCAGGCTACTAGATGGCTCTAGGCAGCACAGCATGGCGGCCTCTGTTGAAGGAGATCCAACGTCTAAAGGACATTATCTGAGCCACACGTGTCAAACTCAAGGCCCGCAGCGCCACATCCGGCCCACACAACAATTATATCCAGCCCGCGAAACAATATCCTGTTTTTATAACAACTGGATCGCTGGTATACAGCAAAAACAAAACAGATACTACAAATCCCAGAATGCACTGCGATAGCCGATATCCCTATACGCTAATTAACTTTAGGCTAATCCTTTGAAGAGATGCTACGGAGCCCAGGAGGAGATGTAGATGAGAAAAATGCGCTAAATAATAAAAATATTAGTAAGTCGCACGCGAGTATTACTAAATAGAACAAACTTTTTAATTAACCGGCCAGGTGCGTTCACGTCCTCCAGCCGTTCAACGTGTGTCAGCGCTGCTGCGTTAAATACAATAAAACACATGAAGTTACTTACATTTAAAGTGAAATGCACCTTTAGACTGTTCATGCACCCTACTGCTCCTTACTGCAGGAACAGACACGAGGAGTAACAGTCTGCTTTTACTGTTTTATTATGGCAGAAGAAAGAAGTGGCTGAATTAAGAACTGATTGATTTTAAGTGTAGTTTGGAACTTAAAAAATACCTTTTTCTGGCTGTTATTGATGCCTGTGAATAAAAACTTTAATTGGAAATTATTCTGTGAAACTCTGCTGATAAGAGAGGGAGACGTAAAAGTTTTTTTTTGCTCATCTATTTTGAATTTGATCTGTAGTTTTAGAGTTTTCTTTTCCGTCCGTTTGTTTGTTTGTAAATAAAACAAGAATAAAATTGTCATTATACCTGAGGTTTGACTCCTCTTCTAACCTCCATCTGGTCTCCATCTTTAATATTGGCCCCCCTCTGCGATTGTGTTTGACACTCCTGCTCTAAACTAATTTTATCATGAGATTATATCCTAAAAAACATCATTTTAAAAACTGCATTCCGTTTACTCCGAGAGTAGAATCCTTCCTGCCACAGTTTGGGTTTGAATCCAGACCTTTTCCCGCCTGTATTGGCTGATTTACCAGGAATTACTTGCTGCAAAACGATGAAGACATTTACAGGATCCGCTGCACGACCCTACCCTCCGTCACGAATGTTGGTTGTACTTATTCTTTTAGGGTTTTTGGAGACAAGTCTGCTCCTCCGTCCTTACCGGATGAAGTGAGCTACGGACAACAGGTGCACGGAGAGGAATGTGAAGTCGACGATGAACGCGAGGAAGAGCTTGAGAGGAGTGGGGCAGAGGAGCAGAGCTCCGGCGGCGGAACCGCGACGGATCAGGCCTGCTCCAGTATTGAGAAACTGAATCTGGCTGAGCAAGAGGACGAGAAGGAGGAAAAGGTCAACGGGGAAGAAGAGGGGGACCAAGAGGAACAGGAAATGACACAAGGTACCAGGTTTAGTCTCATTTGCCATTACTTGTTAAAACACATTTTAAAATGCAATTTGGTAAGGAAGCAACTCGAGCTGTACAAGTCGAATTGAATCACTTTCCGGCGCATATCAACGACTTTCTAACATAAGTGGTTGTAGACGGGCTTCAGAGCCTCTCTGCTTATTTCGATGCCCATGTAGTTCAGTGTCTGTCACAGGCTGAGAAGTTACCGGCTCATGGATTAGCATTCATTTATCTTCCGCACAAAAGGTAAAAAGTTGTGCCCAGAATATTTTTTTCTAAATGAATATTCAGAACAGTGTCTTATTAACAAACAGTCTCTCAAGTTTAGCTTACAGATATATGTAAAGGGAAATAACTAATTTTGACATCCTTGTTTTTTGTTTGATTATGGTCGCGCCGTCAATGCTAATTCCGTTAGCATGTTAACGGCAATTCCCATTATATGTTAGCATTAAGCTAACGGACCAAGTGCTAATTACTTTTCCACATTGTTGTGAGGCCGTTCACATTCATGCTTCACCTGGAAGCCTTCGTCTCTCATATGAAGAACTGTTTATCTGACAAAGTGAACGCTAACGTTCAGGGAGAGAAGAATAAAAGGACAAAATTAAACTGGCTGCTCCCATTGGTCCACGGGTCTGTGTGCTTCTACATGGGCGGGTCTTAATTTATCTGGGCAGGGGCCAAAGTAGAACCTTTAAATGGGACTCGCTGTGGTATTCTTTATACAGCCGGGAAATACCATTTATTTTAATAGAACAAAATGAATATCTTCAGAGAATCAAACATGTGATCCACGTCTGTCCTGGGTTTCACAGAGCAGATGGATTCCCTGCTGCTGCAGTGTTTTCTTCAAGCGCTCAAGAAAAAGGTGAAGAAGTCAGAGCTCCCTCTCCTGACCAGCACATTTCTCCGCAACCACATGGTTTCCTGCTGGTAAAGTGCCGCTCCTCTTTCGAAAAGAGTGAAGAAATAGATCATTTATTACAGAGCGAAACATCTTTTTTTCTTACCAATATTATTTGTATTCTTTAGCCCAAGTGGAAAGAAACTCGATATCAAGAAATCCAGCTACAAAAAGGTAAATTAGATGCCGAGAATGAGACATTTTTTGTCCCCAAATAAATACTGTATACTCAGGAGTGAACATTTATTCAATGTTCTATCCAACAGCTTTCCAAGTTCCTACAGGTCATGGAGCAGCAGCATTACCTCGTGCGGGTGAAGGAGCTGACCCGGGGTGTAGAGAGCATCGTAGAGGTGGACTGGAAAAATCGAGAGTGAGCTCAAACTTACCCCATTTCCAGTAACTTCTTTGGTGAAGATTCAAACTCCCAGGCCAACTGTATTGAGACTGTCTCGTCCTCTACTTCCCCTCTTTATTACTTTAACATTTCACAGACTGCGTTCCTTCAATGTTCCAGTGGAGACAGATGTCGAAGCTGCTCCTGTGCAGGATGGAAGGGAAGGAGAAAGCTCATATCGGCCCCCTGAGATCACGACTCTGTACTCGGTCTCTGCCAGAGTGGAGCCTCTCTTTCTGGACGCAAACAAGAGGTGTGTGCGTGTTCATGTGTCTCTGTGTTTCCTTAAGCTGAAAACAAACATTAACACGTTTCCTCTTACCTTACTAACCCTACCGGAAGTCAGGAGGTTTGTTCTGCAGCTGACCTCAAACTATGAGGGGACGAAATAATGTTCCCCTGTAACTTAATCTCAGGCTGTATAAGAAATGCATCGGGGAAGACGGGGGGGATGCGTTCATTCCAACAGGTCAGAACACATACACAATGCCGACCAGCCTAACCTCCTCTGAGGGATTACAATCCCTCAAAATAGCATAGTGAAATACACTACTCCTCATACTGGGTTTGCACGCAATATATAGAATACTAATAATAATACAGTACATAAGACAGTCCACAGTCTGGAAACGGCATTAGTCTGAACAGCTTAGGATTCCAGATGTGCGGGTGTCTTGAATCATGAGATCCGCTGGATTTGATGATGAAATTCCAAATGTAGTCAAATTCCTTTCATTGAGGCGAGGCGTGAAAAATGTCATCGTCATGCCAGATCAATAAGAGGTAGAGAAGGGCGGGTCAAGGCGTCGCCATAGTAGAATTGGTAAATTGGCACAGTGGAGGTGTTTTCTCTCCAAGCACCATGTTTGTTTTTCTCTTGTGCAAAGGTTTTTATTGTGTACAACATAGGACTTAGTTGTCTTTATTACTGCAACAGCTGCTTCGCAGAAACCAAATGCCCCAAAACTCCCACCGTGCCTTCGGCCTCAAACAAGCCCATGTTTGTATACTCTCTGGTTGATTACAAACCGTTACCCCTCCTGACACTAACATCAGCAGCACAGAGCGCCAATTTACACTTTACTCTCATATGGTTTTAGATGCAGAACATTTGGTGGGATAATAAGATGCTTTGGTGGATTTGAGTCCCCTTACACTAAATGTAATAGCTTAATAACCACAAGACCGCGCCGTGTCCTTACTCTGAGTCTGTAAAAATACTTTCTTTTTCTCTACTTGGGATAATAAAATGTATTTGTTATCTAAGCTTCCGGCACCAAAACACAGCTGGGCAGTGAACTTTCCAAAAATACCACTTGTATCTCTGGTTTAGGATTTCTAGACATCCCCTCCACGCCAAATTTCACTTAACAGCCAACTAGGAAACATGGCATTCATGAGTAGACGTAACTCATATAAACAAGATCTACCAACATATATCATATAACATAAACCAGACACCAGATCGTCTGTTTTTTTTATTCAACCCTGAGTCTGAGGAAGTCGTACTCGTGTAAATGTACACAGTATGCACATCCTCCTTCTGAATGGACGCTCTGAGGCTTTGTAATGGTCTCTCTCTCATGTTCTCTTGCCCAGAGAAGAATCTGGATGTTTTGACTTATGGTTCTCTCTTTGACATTGACAAGCGACATCTCCAATTTTATTCATAAAGCACGTTTACAGCGACCCGCAGTTGATCAAAGCGCAGAGCGGACGGAGAAGAAAAACAGCGTGATTAAAAAAGACAGCATGACAAGCAGAAGTAAAGTACTTTATTATCCCCACGGGGAAACTCCTTCATGGTGTTACTTAACTTAACGTACACACAGGATAACAAGTCAAAAATCATCAGTCATCTACTGTCCTTTATTAAAATCTATTCCTACTACATTATTTCAAAGGCTACATAACGCAGCATGTAGTATTGCATTACCCAACGAGAGATGCTAGCGGACAAGGACATTCCCCATAATGCAGTAATTCACGATCCCTTTTAAATACGCTACTGCGGCACAGTGCATGAATGGGTCCAAGGCTCGGAAGCAAACACATGGATCCACGCAGAACCGTTTCTATGCTGTCTTCTCCTCCGTCCTATTCTTCTTCTAACTTCTGCTACGGACACTTTATAATTGTCGAAGCTGCTGCAACGCCTCAATGTCACCGTGGGCATGAACAAAGCTGTCGTCTAGTCTATTCTATTCTAATAAGAAACGGCTGTCTGTCTCCCAAAGAAGAGGATGTCTGTCAGTTCATGGGAGCCTCTTTGAATCCATATCAGATCATCTGCTCACAGGAGAAACAGCGAGGAACCACCATTGTTGGGTCCACCAATGTTTGTCGCTGGAACCCACACCCGGAGGGTGACGGATCAAAGGCTGTCAAGAGTGGTTGCACGGGGTTCAGAGATGATGTTCTCTGATTGGTTAAAAGATGGATATCTATAGATGTCCCCTAGCCTTGCCTCTCATTGCTACCATCTTGCCTTTGTTTGGCTGTTGACAGACGAGGGTTTCCTGGCCTCATGGAAGAACAGTGTGGGGTTGTGTTTGTTTGAGTACGGTGTCACCTGAGAGGTCGCGGTGGCTGGAGCCCATCCCAGCTCCTGCAGTGCTTCATTCATGCTCAATAAAAAGGGAAGTGGGGGGGGGTTGATCCAATTCATTATCATTGGATTTATTCACGCTTTGTCAATCATCAAATTGGCGTCTTTAAAACTTTCCAGCGCTTTCTAATTTGTTGACAGCGTCGGTCTATCACGGCTCTTTGCGTTTCTTATGGAGTTTTTATTATTTCGTACTTCCCCACATAATATTTTGAGAGTTTGATTTTAAAATAAACTCTCCTCTGTGGTCTAGATCGTTAAAAGCCGGCATCGTTTACGAGAGCAGCGCCGCCGGGCCCGCGCTCAACCGGGAATTATTCCAAAGCACTGTTTACCAGCAGCAGTTGCCTTTCCAAACGGACTTCTATTACCCCCCTGCACAGGAATGAAATCTCTTTGTGTTTACGTGCAGCACTCACTCTCTGATTAGGCGGTAATTTCTGAATCCTTTCAGAATGAAGCTGTCAACATTAACCCACGTATTGATTACAAGTTCTAAGCAGTTCTGAATGTTGTGTCTTGAGAAGTTAATTGAACATGGATGGGTCAGCACAGTCTCTGGTGTGTTTGGGTAGTGGGTTCCAAAGAGAGGGGGCAGCTAGGAGGGGGGGGCTCCGTCACCCCAAGTCCGGCGCTTAGTGGTGTAGAGAGGAGATTGGCATGAGAGAAGCGGAGGCAGCGGGATGGGGATAGATTGTGAGGGTGGAGGAGGTGAGGTAGGAGGGTGTTTGGTCCTGGAGGGCTTTGTGGGTGAGGAGAAGAAGTTTGAACTGGATACGCAGTGGGACGGGGAGCCAGTGGAGGTCCTGGAGGACAGGGTTGATGTAATCCTGAGGGCGAGGGAGGTTGAGGAGACGAGCAGCGGAGGTCTGGATGTATTGGAGTCTACTGAGGTTATTTTGATGCTGTGACATAAAAGATGCTGTCTCAGCGGTCTAATGGACAGCGTGGATCGGAGCCTCTGCAGTGGTGACGGAGATGGATGGACGAGGCGGGCCGTGTTTTACAGATGGTTAAATCCAAATATGAAATTGTGCAGTGAGGAACATTGTATTTAAAATGCGTTGTTTATTTGATCAGTTTGGTACAACATGGTGAACCATCTGTTTGTGAACAGCAGAGCAAATGCTGTCCCACAATGCTGTTCAAAGTTAATGAATTTGAACTGGGGCTACAACTAGCGACTAACGACTTCGATAGACGAAGAATCTATCGATTATTGGAACGATTAATCGATTATTGTGATGATTGTGTTTTTGTTTTTCTTCTCCTAGTTAAATAAAGGTTCAGTAGAAATAAAATCGTAAAGCTGGTAAAGGACACCCGCTAGTGTCATCAAACTTATCACGTGTTCAATCTGTGACAAGCACAAGAACAAGTGTTACATTCACCCAGTTCACAATAATCCATCGAATAACTGACAAAAAAAACGGAAAGAGCTTTTTCTTATAACGGAGGTGCACCGATCGACACAACAAACTTAATTACACACTTCAAATTTAATCACCCCGAGGAACAGAGCAACTTTCAAGAAGCTAACATTAGCAGAGCGGCTAAAGCTAGGGACAACACAGAGCCAATATATAACATATAATTGGCTGAACGAGGCTTACAAAGTTTTGTTTTCACTTTGAAATGCCACACAATGGGCTTTAGAACAGATACACAATGCCGACCAGCCTCGGCATTCCACTGAAATAATAATCCTTTATTAATCACATACAGCCAAACACAGTACACCATAATGAAATCATTTCACTGCATTAGGCCCGTCCCATATGGAGCAGTGGGTGGCCCCTTTGATGCGCCTGGGACTCAAACCGGCTACCTTCCGATCTTTTGATAGGGGGGGGCGGCCGCTCTACCCAATGAGCTACAGCCACCCCCACATAAACTGAAACGAAAACCACGATCCAAAGTTTTGCATTTCCACATTTTTGTTTCTTCTACAAATCTTATTGTTTTGGGTTTTCCATGAACTGATGATTTGATCGTGATGCTGAAGTGGTCCACTTCTCCAGTGCATCCATCCAGAACCAGTCCACTACTCTTGGCTCACCAAAATTATGGGGTGTATGAGATATTCTGATGCATCTTTCTGTGGCCGTTGGGTGGATCCCATCCCTAGGGGTTTTACGACTGTGGTTGTATGTATACCATAAAACATCGTTTCGGCGCCGAGGTCCGTTTTATCGGCTGAGTGTGGCTTTACATTTTGCCAAAAAAACAAGCTTCTGTATTACGTGCCGGTTTTGGTTGTTGTGGCAGTTCTCTGAGAGATTAGAACGTCATGAAGTTTCCCGGATTAACAGCTTCAGGTAAACATTAGCCACTTAGACTGTACATATAAAAACACGGAGAAAAGAAAAGATATTTAATCCTCTTCTGGTTTCTATTGGGTTGTTTCTGACTTTCAAAAACTACTTTGAACATATAACAAAGGTAATCTGGCAAAAACCCAAAGTTTAAGTTTATAGTATTTATGAATTCATTATCCTGTTGAATTCTACCGAACAAGGTTTTCCAAAACCAGCTGGGCCTTCTTTCAGTAATCAAGTATTCCTAGAAACTAGATATATTAAAGAAAGAAACGCCAAACCGCATTAATAACTGTTTGCATCTGGACCACTCAACCCAGGCCTGATCAGAACCAGCCCTATTCTATCAAATCATCAGTGAAACAACATCAATGCTCATATTTCTTTAGAAATGTGGCCTTTATTGGACTTGAGTACGAACAGTTCACGGCCTTAACCTAACCCGCAGGATCAAAAGAAGAATAGCAGAGACGTCACACGCAGCATGCTGTCAGTACGCGAGCAAAACTAAGTGACTGAAGTAAGTGTGAACGCTTTTGTTGATATAGAAAGTGTTTATGGTTTTATAGTGATGGGAGATGAAGTCAAGGTCGCAGGAATTCCGGTCCGACGGTTCAGACTGGAGTCGCGTCTGAGAATAATCTGACCTGTGTCTGATTTAGGACCACGTATGTGAGCGGCCCAAAGTGGAACTGGTAGGGATCAGACTCCATGTGGTTTTTGCTGCTCACACAAGTCACCTGTAAGCAAAACCATCTCAGCTCCTGAAGTGTGAATGTAGCCGTAGGTCTCACTAGTAGCACACTATGCAAAAATCAAAAGAAATTCCAGGAGAGGTGAGGATGAACGTGATTGGGTTCAGAGACTGATTCTTGGTTTTCTGAAGCCATTGGTGTCAGTTATTGCTCTTAAAGATGACGTAACTAACTGTTCAGTTCCGGAACCGCAATGTTGATTATTTTCTGCCGGTTATTGTGGTATGGGATTACCTTATAAATCCAAAAGTGGAAATTAAAGAAAATTGCAATCAGTGTAATTTATCCGCGTCGCATCACTCTTGTGTTGTTGTTTGTTTGTTTGTCCTTTTTTAGTTTTGTGTATTTTTAAGGTCCATCAGTCTCGCTGAGGGTTTCATATAAAGAATAAAACAAATACAAAAGAGTGAATCAGTAATTGCTTTGAACCATGACAATCTAGTACTTTGTGTTTTGTTACCGCTACAGGAAAGGAGCAATACTGCAGCCAGCTGAAGTGAGAAACATCGTCACAGAGTATGTGAAGAGAAATGAGCTGGTCGCTGAAAACAATAAGAAGTAAGTAGAAGCTTGAAATTGTATCACAGAGAAAAGATGGATGTTCTGTCGAGACTTGATGCCACAGTTATCAGAACACACAGTCTTTGCTAGAAGCACAGAATATACAGTATATAGAGTGGATCTCCAATACGTGTTTCCCCCTCTGACAGTTATGTGATCATAAATCCTACTCTGTGCGACTGCTTGCTGGAGAAATTAGAATACCAGGAGGTCGATGCAGTCAAGTGGGACGACCTCTTCAGCAGGTAAGACATGAATGTGTGTTCTATGACTTTAAGCAGTCTACCAGGGGAGAAGATACGTAATGTATGGCTGTTTTCTCTCTGTTTTTCATTTGAGGAACCCTCGTATTTTTATACCTTTATTGTTTATACACACACACACATACAGCCACTTATATGTCTAAACACACACACACACATACAGGCACGTATATGTCTACACACACACACATACAGCCACGTATATGTCTACACATACACACATACAGCCACGTATATGTCTACACACACACACATACAGCCACGTATATGTCTACACACACACACGTACAGGTATGTGCATGTCTACACACAAACGTATAGATATGTATATGTCTACACACACACATATAGGCATGTATATGTCCACACACACACACACATGAACATGTCTACACACACAAATGTACAGGTATGTACATGTCTACACACACACGTACAGGCATGTATATGTGTACACACATACTTACAGATATGTATATGTCTACACACAGTAGTAGACATATATATAATATATGTCTATTCGTATACACGCATGTATAATTCTATTCACTTATACAAATATATTTTTGTTAAACTTTATATTTCTATTTTCTTCAGTTTTAAACGTGTTTTTATTGCCGCACAGCTTTCAGAGTGGAATTTAATTAAACAGGGAAACTTGTTTTTAACTGAACATACGACAACAGACGCTTTGACTTTGACTAACAAAGTCATTTAACATAAACCGATATGGCGATACACGCGTGACCGTACAACGCCACACATTACACTCAATGAAATTCGGCTATAAATGTGTAATTAATGTACATTATATACATTACCCAGAACATTACATATTAAGATTTATAGATTATCATTTGATAAGGAAAATAATATATAAAACTCAAGTTATCATGGCTTACAGCATCCATTCTAAAACCAGGAGGCAGCATGTCAGTCCGCTGTGATGGAGGCAGTCAACATCTCATGACATGATGGAAAAGGACTTAATCATCCTAATGCAAAACTGTAATCCCCTTCTATCCCCTAAACCAATACAATGACGCCGCTCGAAGTCTACACATCTGGTTTTATGACTGCTTCCCGACAAAAGGATTGTACACAGTGGTTCCAAATCAAATCAGTGTTGCTCTTTATTTAGCCAGGAAAACTAATGACTAATGAAATCATTGTTTGTGGAGGAATCGCTGTTAATTTCTGTTTGCCGAAAGAAACAAATTCACCGGAGGCAACATTTAAACAACCTTTCAAATAAGCAATAGAAAAATTGTTACGTTGATTTGCCTCTCTACGGAAGACCACATTAAAACTTTGTTTTATTAAAAAACTGGTATAAATATAGAGTAGTAGCCCTTTTTCATTGAGAAAGATCCATCCACATATCATCAACGGGGGTCTTCACTGAGTACCACTCATCACTGATATTTGAGTTTGTGGTGTTTCCCAAAAATGAATTGTTTGGAATTAAATTAAATGTATTATAATTATTATTATTATAAGCTGTGATTTCGACAACACTTTTGAAAATATCCCAAAGACACCCCCCCCCCCCCCCCACCCCCACCCCCCCCCCCCCCCCCCCTCATTTTTAGTTGAAAAGAGTAAGACAGTCATTGAAGAACATTAGTTATAAAAGTCGGGCAGTCACACAAGCTGAGGGGGTAGGAGGTCTTCTTCCATTCTCTCTTCCTCAGGGAGACTTTTGTTCCAGGTGAATGATGCTGGTCAGAGGATTGAGTTACTGTTAGGATACACTGACAGCATAAGTGCTAACATCCTCCCCCAGAATATTAAGATTAAGGTTTCACATCAGAAACAACCTCAGGTTAGAGGAAGAATAATTCAGGGACCATTCTCATCTTGAGGAAGTGAGTGAAAGTAGAACAAACACAGTTTTAGTTTCCATTCCATCTTAAATGGTAAATGGCTGTATTAGAACCAGTTTAATGTCTTTCTCATTCTCTCTAAATGTTTCTGTGCAATCCTTTTTTTTTTCCCAGGACGTTGAACCTAATGAAGGAGTGCTATCAGGTTATTTTCCCTGGGCTGGCACCCGTTATAAAGAAAGGCCACATCGAGCCCATAGACATCTCCGTGGCTTCTCGCGGCTCCAATAGGAAGGTGACAACTTTTGTGCTTTAATCCTTTTAGCACTCAGCTGTAGATCAGCTGGGATTCTCCAAAAAGGAGCACACAGAAATTACGGTCAGGGTCCTCAAGTGGGGCACGAAAGATGCAAATGGTATCTGGACTGAACAGATCAGTGATCTAACAAGTAGAGGTGCACCGATCGATCCACGCTGGGAGGCCTAGTTCGATGAAATTGGCAATCGGGCGAGAAGCCTGACTAAGTCGATTCCGTGCCGGTTACATGAATGGGCCGGACTCGCACACCGAGTATGATCCACCACAGCTCCAAACATCTGAAGAGTAAAACACAAAACTCGTAATTTGTTTCACCAGTAAGGACAAAATAAGCCGTGGAGGCACAACTCCGAAAGCGTTCGGCACAACAAACTAAAGCACAAACTTCGAATTTGATTACCCAGAAGAACATAGTAATTTTAATTAAGCTAACAAAATAGAGGAGCGGCTAAATCTAGCGGGAGCTCCGAGCCAGCCATGAACCGCTGTCTTTATATATCTATACTGTCAATTAGGGGTTTTAAAACAAGCTGTGGAGGAACAACACTGAAAACGTTGGACACAATTAACTTAATTAGACACTTCAAAATGAATCACCCGTAGGAACATAGCAAGTTTCCTGAAGCTATCGTTGGCAGAACGGTTAAAACTAGCGATAGCACATATAATAATTGACAGAACGAGGCTTACTTAGTTTTATTTCACCTAGAAAATGTCATACGACTGGTTTAAGAATAGAAATCGTGGGGGAGGACGCAGCGTACATTAATAACAACCGGTCAGAAATACATACACAATGCCGGACAGCACTACTTCCACTGTAATCCTTCAAAATAAGAGCACCTAATATACACTCTTTATGATTTTAAAACTTTATAGAAAGAAAGAAAAATTCGTAATCTATCTATGTCGATCTATATAAGAATCGATCAATTGCAATCGGTGCACCTCTAGAAACAAAGAACTGGTTGATAGTGGATGTAATTCCAGCTCTGTGAGTGCCTGCACACTCTTTCATTCACCTGTCCTTTAAATTGTTCTGGATTTACCTCTACTGTGAATGATTTTGTGTTTAAGTCAAAGGCTACTTTATAAATATGTTGGAATGTCAGGGGTGAACAAATATCAGTTCATTACTCAACCCTGGGTAATCCAACGGTTTTATGTGACACCTATAGGTGACTCTAATAAAGAACCTGGAAGTGTACGGTTTGAATCCTGCAGCTGTTGCCACGGCTCTGCAGCACCGAGTCCAGGCGAGCTCCGTCTTACAGCCCATGCCGGGGTGCAAGGACAAAGTCCAGGTCCAGATCCAAGGCAACCAGATCCATCAAGTGGGCAATTTGCTGCTAGGTTTGGAACGTCGCGATACTTCAACTCTTGAACTCAGTTTCTCGCAGGTGTGTTGGTGTTTGTTTGTCATTTTGTCTAATCTTTTTTCTCTCAATGTCAGATTACTATCAGATTCCTCGCAAGTTCATCCACGGACTCGAGAAACCTCCCAAAGCTGGCAAGAAGAAGTAGCCTTTCAACCGGCAGTAACCCACCGTCTTTAAGCTGCTTTACTGTATGTAAACACCACAAACACAAGACATGTAATAAATAAGGTCGACCCTCTTCTTCTGACGAACGAAGCCGCTCTGATTTGTTACTTTGAGATGGACCGGAGTAAAAGTTCTGATGGGATTATCTAAACGACATCGGCTTTGCTTCACAGCCATGTAGATTCATTCATATCTGCTGGCACGTTTGGAGAAAATGCTTGTCTAAAAATAATCCGATTGAACACTTACTCTACATTTATAGCTGTTTCCAAACTGTTTTGAATCTTTAAGCTGTAAATAGTTTCAATATTAAATAAAAGGGTTCTTACAGGATTTCTCCAGATGGATTCCATTTCTTCATTATTAGGTTAATGCTGTCATCATATTTAACACAATTTATTGGAAAGGAAACACTAGTACTTCCCTTCTTTCCTTTTTTTTTCTCCTTCGTTCCTCCTCCAGGCATCAGCTGCAATGTGATGAATTCATTCTTTCAAATTATAGGAAAACCATGAACTCCCAGAACAGACCTGCAGATCAGTGCAGCAAAACAACACTGGTCTGGAGGACAGACCAGGTCTTACAGGTGATTTAATGCAACACACCTGGGAGAAAATTACACGTTACCTGGGTTTGAACAATGTTGGGAATATTTGGGATCATTGGGCCGTCAGGTGCCTCCATGCAACAGTTCAAAGCCAGTATGTTTACATTCAGGCCGAAGCGGGTTTGGATCGGGGGTATTGTCTGGGCAGTAGGACTCTGGAACCAACTGGAGAAAAAATGCAACGCAATAGAAAGCAACCGAAACCTAGTTTAACAAGAAAGTGTTTGACTCTCTGGATTCCACACCAAAGAAACATTCATGCCCTGCATTTTTGTCAAACTCATCACAGACTTTGCCGCGATCGTTCATTCCACTGTAATTGTCTTTTTCTCGAGGTAGTTCTATGTGACAAATTGAATTTTAACTTTTCCGACTTGGTACTTTGAGCAATTAAACTGCCTTCACTCTTGTTGCGGTTGCTGCGGTGACTGATCTACTGCTCCATCTGGGAATCTGCTCTCTGGGGCTTTATCACGTCTGCAGCATTTAGGAGAATGTTTTCCATGTAAAGGGAGACATTTGTAGACAACAAGGCTACAAAGATGTGACGATGTATAGTTTGGCATGTATCCTGTGAGGCCCAGTTTGTAATTCCTGCCGGTTTTTCTTCTTTGAAAGAAGAAAAAGAAGGATAAAGAAGGATAAAATCCTTTTTTTCACCCACTTTACCCTCATTTCCAGCTAAATAACAGATGAGAGAGCCACATCAATTACAAATAAAATCAGACAATGATTATATCATCTAGTGACATCACAAATGCAGATCCTACCATTACATTATCACCACTTTCAGAGGGAAACAAAATTTATCGGCCAAATAACAGAAAATGTCGGCAAATCACTCTCAACGAATACCAGTGTAGTGTAGAAAATAAGAAATCATCTACTTACATGGGTCGCCAGAAATTGGTCCGACCAACATGATCCGGCCAGACACGATGCTGACCTCAGTAGTTTTCTGGAAGATCCGTATCAAAGAACGCCCATGAAAGGAAGAGACCCAGGAAGGAAGAGACCCAGCTGGGTCTTCCTCAGCACCAGCTGGGTCGCCAGGGTGAGTTTGTGTGATTGTTGTTGCCAAAAGGAAGCATATAAAATGTGAATAAAATTTGTCCTAGCATAGATCCTTGTGGAACCCCATGAAAGTCTTTGCTATGCGTGAAGGATTCATTGTTAACAAATACAAACGGAAATCCGAGACATAATTACATTAAAACCCAATTACACTTAGTGCCTTTAATGCCAAATATGTCATTGTTGTAGAATTTGGTGGTCAATCATATCGAATGCAGCACTAAGATCTTACGAGACCTGAACAGATTGGGGACTTTTCGGGGCTATACCCTTGCTGTCTGGGACGACAGTATAGGTCTAGCTTGATTTTTTCATTGCTATGCCGATACAATTAGAAGCTTTCTTGCTCCATCTGCAGAGCCAAAAGTTGAACCTGCGGGCACAACCACCGGCACACCTAGTTCACATTTCCCTAATACGCCTTGTTCAAATCTCAGTTCGTCTTTACGCATTATTTGTGCCACAACATGTATATCATAAATGTCTGCAAGCTCAAACAACTGGTCCTTTTAACAATCATTTACAAATGCTGCCAAAGGCGCATTAAAAAAAAAAAGAACTGACAAGGAAGCCATAATTACCATTAAACACCGTCAGGCACACAGGACGGGTAAATCTTAACCCCCAGACAATTTCCCCCTTAACTGCCTCAGAAGCTTGCTAAAACTCAACCCTAGTCTTCATGTGGCCCTGCGGTGGATTGTAATTAGCAAATAAACTAGCATAATTGTAGAGCATACCGCAAGCAGGCCACACCACCAGATTCCACAGACATGCCCCCGATGGTTATCAACAGACAACCAACAGTAACCACTACACACAACACTACAACAAAAAGAAAAACCCGACACAACCCAAAGGGGAAGTGTCCTACAGCCTGCTGGGGAAATCTCCTGTGTATTCAGACAGAATGGCAGAACCGACAGAATGCTATGACAGAATGTGTCCTTCTCTGACTTGTCCTTCTCTGGCTTGCCAACGACGTGCCAACCGAGATGGCACATGGCAATCCAACGTCAACAGATAGCACATGATGGATCTCCCACAAACCAACACAGAACCAGACCAAAGCCACAAATGCAGACCAACAAACTTATCAGCAAGCAAGCTTATCACTTTGCATTTGCCTAAAGCATAAAGCAAAACTTTTCCAAACTAACCTCAATGGACAAGCCCCCATTAGTTATTCAAAAAGGCGGAGAGTACCGGTTGCTCTCGGCTGTGAAGTCGTCGACTCCAGGTTAATGCCAGAACTGTAGCAGTCGTAGAAAAAACAACGCCGCTTGACCCACTTCAAGCACACCGGCACCGCGTCAAGGATAGGTAATAAGATTTTGTTACTTAGTGAGTTAGGGCATGTCTTGGTAAAAATCACAAAAGATCATCATAAGAGGAAAAACGGATACCGTTTGGACCCACATGGGTCTCCCTCAGGGCGTGACTAGAGAGGGGTGTGTACCAGAGTGCATCGCTGAGATTCCTTAAATGGGTAAATGATATTTCGGGTGTTGAATGTACGTCAAATTACATGAATTTCAAATACATAGCTCAAACAATTGAGCATAATTGTCATAATTATAGATAGTAAAGAATATTCATTATATAAATAAATGCGTCTGCACACGTCTTCTGCATCACTTCCTGGTTACCGCCCTAACAACGTGAATAACACCCCCATTTGTTATGACCTGGGTCAGATGGCCAAGGCAACGAAGGGGAGACGCACCATGTTGAACTATTAACAAACAGGCTTAATTAATACATTTGAACAAAATTGGAGAAAATCCACTAAAGTAGGAGTGATAATTACCAAACCAATTACCAAACCAGGATGTCTGCTGGAAAAGCACAGAGGGAAAGAGATTGGTCTTGGTGCCACTGGTGTTCCAGGTTACCCAATCAGCCACCAAGAGGAAGGCCGGGGACGTAACACAAGGTAAAAGATGTTCTCATGTATCTCATTGATGCACAATACGTAGTTTTGTTCATTCACAGTTTGCAATTACTGTGTCTAAGTAGAGTTTCTAATGTATGACGTTTTCAAAAGATATTTACTTTCATTTTACTTAAACCTTTACGCATATATATTTTTTTATTTCAACATTTTATATAATATCATTTTGGTTATTCCATTTGTAGTTTTAATGAACCGTATGTATAAAAGATACATATTATTCTAGTTTTGTTGTTTCTTAATCTTAATCCATTTTTTCTGCATTCTTCATTGACGTACGTTCATATAAGGGAAATTAAATAACCCAGCCACGAGGGGGGGTCCTAAATCGATGTACCTCTAGTGTCGCTCCCAAGCCCGGGTTAATGGGGAGGGTTGCGTCAGGAAGGGCATCCGGCGTAAAAACCTACATGCCAGATCAATAAGCGGAATAAGAAACTGATATCCGAACTTCATCGGTTGCGGCTGGGGTTAACAGATGCTGTCACTGCTATTGTTAGCCAGCAGGGTGGCGGCCGCATTGCGGATTGAAACAGCTGCTGCGCTGTGGGGACCCCGGAAAGGAACAGTCGAAGATTCTGTGACAAAAATCAGAACATTATGAAATGAGAAACAGTTGCACAAAAGTCATGGACACAGTAGCACCACAGATTCTCTCCTCCTGGTTCCCAGCATACATCACTGAATTGCCCCTGCATGTCCAATTAGCGGTGATATGAACCCCGTTGCTGAGAGAAACTAGGTGCAGAGTCAGCCCGTTCAGATTGAGGATGATGAGGGAGGGCAGTATCCAGGCCCGCGGGGTTTGAACCCAAATACGTCGCAGCCTCTCTTCTGTAAATGCATCTGGTCTGGTTCTACTCGTAGTCTGAGGCATTAGTCCAACAGTGAGGAATAGCACAAATGTGACCAAAGAGGAAGACAGCCATTATAGTCCATGTTGTACACATTGAAAGGCAGTTTTTGCTTTTGATTCTCCATGTGAGGGTGGCGATAAAACGTTCTCTGCTCTGTCAGCTATGCTGAGGAAGTGTGCGCTCCATAGGTAAAAATGTCCCTCGGGTTACACCCGGGCTCGTAATTTCAAAATGGCTCCTGCTGGTGGTACTTAAAGGTCTCAAACCACAATGAAGATCAGAACCAGGTTGTAAGCCACAGAAATTGCCTCATCAGGTAGTAAGTACTGGACTTGGAGGTCACACAGTTCCTCGTCGGGATGATCACAAAGGCAAATGTGTTTAATCTGAGGTATCATGACAATTTTTATTCTTATTTAAAACCAAACAGATTAGAAAATACCAAATTTTTCTGTGTGTCAGCAGCTGGATGAACAAAGTGGATTCCATCAGTTAGACCATATTTCCCTGCTTCTCCTGTCTGACTCGGCTCATAAAATGGAGATGATGTTAAGTGTCATCAGACGGAGTTACATCTCCTGTACTTGGCTGTGGTACGCCATTTTAATGTTCGTCGTACTAACAGGCGTCGGTTATGGCCAACTAGAAAAAGTATTCGCAACTGTAAACAAAAACCTTGATAAATGTCGCTCTATGTCTGACATCCCTGTTATGGAATTTTGGACTACACATCTTTGCTGAGTCTCTCTGGGGCAGCTACGTTGGGGGTCTTCATGCATGACCTCGCGGTAGCGTTCGGGTCACGACATCGCCGAAGCCAATGGGGAAACAAAGTGATATGAGGAAAAAAACAAACGTTTATGTTGTATAATATGTGAAAGCAGTTTTTTTTTTCCATGATAACCCAAAACATTTTGTCGGCACCACTGACAAAATCAGACCATGTCCCATTTGCTGAGGAAGCCCGGTTGAGAAACGCTGGTTCACATTATAGAGCGCTGTGGAAAAAGCATTCTTACCCCCTCCTGATTTTATTCTGTCTCTGTTTGCATTCCACGCTAAACTGTGTCATGTCCTCACACGACATTCCATATCAAACAAATCCCCGTAAACATGGAATTAAAGTTTTAATAATCGGAGGGTTTATGAGCATCCACTGTCCTTTCAAGTACCGCCACAAGAATCTGGAGGCTACACAAACTTTTACATTTTTTATTCCTTTTAAGCCATTCAGAGGCAGACTCAGTCCAATGTTTGGAATGACCTTCTTCCTGCACGGCCCAGCTGTGCTTCATCTTCAACTCACAGTCTTATTACCCTGATCCTCTCCTGCATGATATTCCAGTAGAGAGAATTCATTCATCCGATCATTAGGAATATATTTTCCGATCTCTCAACTCATGGGTAGAATACGTAGAATATTCTCCCTGAAGCTCTGGGAGACACCCAGGTGCATTGTGGTTAAATTATTGTGGTGAACAGTGTTGTGCGTTATTGGTTGCTGTTGCCTTGCCAACCATGGGTGCAACTTTTGCCACCAAATGTCTTTGAAAAGTGAAATCATCTATCCAAGTCTTTTCCACAAGTTGATACTGTGTGATACTGTGTGATACTGTGTGATACTGTGTGATACTGTGTGATACTGTGTGATACTGTGTGATACTGTGTGATACTGAGGATCTGTGGATCTGTGGAGACCCAGAACCGCAGAAATATCTTCTAATCCCTTCCAGCTTGAGGTTTTTTGAAGAACCATCTCCATAATCTATTCGGGGATTTCTTTTGATGTTGGCATACTAGTGTGTCTGCATAACCTTTTTTTTGCTTGAACTAGTTTAATGTTGAATTTCGTCTTAAGAACTTTTACGGTTTGGTGTTGGACCCTCACAGATATTTAAGAAACCAGGAGGGGGTCCAGTACTTTTTTCACAGCACTGTACATCATCAGCGATACCGTACAAGTGTGTTGAGTGGTAATCCCAAAGATATTAACATCATCACCCGTCCAGAGAGCTGAAGGTCCTATCCAGAGCCAAAGGAAGCCTTCTCAGCCTTTCATCTCCCCCTGACCCAGGGGGGTACAGGTACTGTTCTCTACCTGTGATGTTTTTACGACAAAACTTCACTTTTAATTTGAAGATTCAACCAGAGGGATTGCTTGAACAACGTAGGGGATTGGGCATTTTTTGGGGACATACCCGTGCTGTCGGGGACGACACCAGGGGTCCGGGTCGTATCTGACAAGAAGTGTTAAAGTTCAGTTCAATAGAAACAACAGGTACTCTTTCAACTCAAGGAATAATAATTATCAAACTCAGGATCAACTCTCTCTTTCCAGATGCCTCATCTTCAGAATCGGCGTTGAGTCTGTTCGTCACCACAGCTCGGTCCGGGAGAGAAGTATGTGCCATGTTACAGGCCGTCGTGGCTTATGAATAACACATGCAGGAAATCTAATAGTATGTGAAACAAATACCTAACTGATGCATACAACATGTCAACCATCTTTGACCAATACTGTAGAAATATGGTTTTTGATTTCAGCTCATCACAACTATCTGGTCAAATGGACAAAACCCAACGCCACAATTACCTTTGATGTCCTCAGCGTCTTTCTCAAAAAACAACAAAGTGCTCTTAAGCTCTCGTTAAAGGGCTAAATCAAATATTTCCGGGTAAATATTTTCTCATTTTCTTGCAAAACAATTTAACAAGATAACATCACGGTTAGTTAAATATGAAGAAAAAGTGAACTTACGTTTTTTATTTCAATTAGATTTTTTTTATATCATCACGTTTTTCTAAGGCAGCTTCTTTATTTGAACAGAGTTAAAGGTGAAAAGTTGAAAATAAAATTGTAACAGTGCATATCGGTACAAACTGTAGCACAGTACTTACTGAAGGTCGTTGGTAGGTTCTCCGTACCTTCACGTTAGCGGCGGATCAGAGTACACTGAGTTCTTTGTTCGAGGTTCTGACAGCCAATTGGCGAGAAAGTTCTCCTGTCATTCCATGATTTGTGCCTTTGCTGGTTCTTGTCTCATCAAGATAAAGATAGTGAGTGGGGAAATCTGCCTCCGTGTAAAAGTGCTGAAAAGGAGAACATAGTTGGATGTGCTGAAAGACAAGCGGACACCAGCTTTTCCTCATATCCTCTATATTGATGCTCACCCTGAACAAATACAGCTCTGCAGCACACTTTCACACACATGCACCAGATTTAAGCTTCATTCAATGAACCAGCACCATAAAACAACAGATAAAATAGCTAAAATAAACCATTTCACTCTTATACCGCTGTATCAACAGAGTAAACAAACAAACAAATTTACCCCTTAATGTCCTCAAGAAGGAAAAAAAACTATTTCTTAGCATATTTTATTTATTGGGGTATTTATTAATTTAAAATCTACAGACAAATTTAGCATATAATTGTTTGGTCAAGGATGTTTTTAAAAAGACAAAACACAATTTTGTATTTTTGTACTATTATTAGACTTTATTTGGTTCTAACAAGTTACATAATTCTGTTTGCAAGTCCTCACATGCTCTAAAATGCCCCCCCAAAATAATCCTACTTATCTAATAGGACTTTCTTAATAGCCATGACTAATGCCCCTTTGACCTATTGCGTCCCCCAGAGCTCCATCCGTGGCCCCTTACTCTTCTGCAGATAATCATACTATGAACAGGTTAGGTCACATTTATCAATAAGAAGTAGTGACTATAAATGTGCTCAACCAAACAGTTGGGCAGGACAAAAATAAGCTAGCAGACATCGTTCGAGCAAATTAAGCTAGCAGTGATCCTTTGGCATAACACGGTTGTAAATAACTCGGTTAAAACAGTATGCAGCTGACAGATAATATATTCCATGAGTAAACATGTTTTAAAATCCCACAAATGAGCAGTAATTATTTACATGGGGTGTTTCATGCCGGAAAATGGGAATCTATTGTGAGGTGTTGAAAGATCCACAGACACCAGCTTTCCTCATATAAACCATATTGATGAGAAAAAGCTGGGTGCCCTTGATTCAGCCCTGCAATGTATCCCCCACCCCCACCCGCCCCCCGACAATTGTGGAGCCTTCCTGTAATTACATCTAATCCGCATAACTCCATCTAATCCACATCTGCTGCGGCTGTAAAAAAAAAAGACATTTCACACAGAACATATATAATACATAATAAATGTCAGTTCTGACACCCATAAAATCCACTACACATATAAAGTGTTGAAAAATAACAGACGCATCAGCCAAACCTGAGAATTACCTTTTCAATTTGAACCCATTACATGAAACTCCTTCCAGTGGCCATGCTGGTTTCTATGTAGTCTGTTTCAAGAGACCCTGAATCTCCTCCCAGAGGGCAGAACCTGGTACTCCGGTGTCAGAACCACCACCACGGGCAGGCCCGCATGGGTTCTCTCCAGGTCCTCCGGCTTCCTCCCACAGTCCAAAAACATGTGATACAGGTGAATTGGTGACCCTGAAATTTTCCCGTGTGTGTGTGAGTGTGTGTGTGGTTGTGTGTCTCTGTGTGTCTGCCCTGGGATGAACTGGCGACTTGTCCAGGGTGTACCCCGCCTCTCGCCCGATCTTAGCTGGGATAGGCTCCAGCCCTTCCTCAAGGTAGCCGTTTCTAAGTCAAGCGCAAATTGTTCTGATTCTTGAACTGAATCACGAACTTTGACTCTTAATCTGCAAATAATATAAGTTTTACAGGCAGGATATTGGGCCTGTTCCAAAAACCATATCTGTCCCACTTGGAGTCTCATCGTTGTTATTGTTGCTGCTAAACTAACGGAACTCTCCAACATGGTACCGATTTCATGGACATAAACATGGAAAGACATTTTAATCTGAACCAAAGTCCAAATAGAGCTGCAGCTGCAGGATTATTATTATTACCGTAGGTGGAGGGAAAGAGTTAATTAAAGCTAGAAATATGAGAATGAAATTTAGTGATTAAAGGAAACCATCTGGATTTTGGATCTAGAGCCAAGATTTAAGTGAGCATGTAGTTAGTCCTGCCGGTGTACGATGTCCAGATTTCACGTCAGAGGTACGCGTCTGAAAAGACACCAAGAGGTCATGGGGATTAGAAAGGAACAACGTCTGACACACATGCCCGTTGAATATCAAACAGGGGGGGGGCGGGGTTCAGTCATCTGTTCTCCATTGAGGGAAAGGACTTCCTGTCCTGGTCATCTAAGAATTCACGAGTACCAGCTCCTTCCCATACTGGCCACAGCTGTTTGGCTCTGAACCCAGATTAGAATCATGGGGGTTCTGAGGTTACATACGGCCAGTCGACAAAAAAAAAAGTCTTTAAACGTTTGTGAAATCTGTATTTGGCTCCTGCCGCTCCGGATTATGTTGTCAGATTATGTCTGTCTCACGTCCCCTGTTGTCCGTTTTCCAGTCATCAATATTCATAGAGATGCAAATGATGCACTATACAGAGACGGGGGGGGGTTAAAGTACTGTCACAAAAGTACTGTCACAAAAAGTTGGTACGCATGTTTTATGGTGCTTGTGAGTGATGTCCATCCATGCTGGGATGTCACTCACTATTTATGACTCTTTCTTTCTTTCTTTCTTTCGTTCATCCGTCCGTCCATTCCTAATTATTGTCCAACATATTATGTGATACGAACTATTAAACACATCTGTACATATATATATATGTATATATATATGTACATATATATATATATACATATATATGTATATATATGTATATATATACATATATATGTATATATATACATATATATGTATATATATATGTATATATATGTATATATAAATATATATATGTATATATATGTATATATATACATATATATGTATATATATGTATATATATACATATATATGTATATATATACATATATATGTATATATATATGTATATGTATATATATATATATATATGTATATATATATGTATATATATATATGTATATATATATATATATATATATGTATATATATATATATATATACATATATATGTATATATAAATATATATATGCCGCTGACGTCAGCATCGCCGAGGTTGTCATGCCATCAGTTCCTCTTCAAATTACAGATGAACAAGAAGATTTGGATATAGTTACAGAGAATACTAATCCGGTTACTCTGTTTTTGGCCTGAGCTCCGCAGCGACATTCTTTTTAACAGTGTCCGATTAACCGCTGTATCTTTTTTCGGCTTCTGATGTTTCTGGTGAAAATAACGAGAAAGGCCATCCGTCTAGTAAACCGGTGTTCTTCTCATTGCAGATGGGAATCTCTTTTGTCATGTTAGGCGTACTGACTGCGGTATGATGAGTATGAACATAAACAGGCCTCCAGGGCTAGTGTCCTAATTCAAATTCCGATGTGCTGTCATGAGGACTTAACAGGAAAAAAAAACATCAAGGCAGAGACTCACAGGAAGCAGATGTCCCACAAGACCAAAAGATAAAGCCTCGTTAAAAATACACTACAGTCGTGTATAAAATAGGCTGAACACACTCAGATGGAGACCAGCACTCGTATAGGAGATTCGGATTGGAGGGGCTTTATTGTTAAATCTGCAGTAATGCACCAGACATACAGAGAATCGTAAAACCGTTTGATCCTTTTCCACCGGTTCAGTCGGAGAGAAAGATCGAAAGGCCATGTGCAAAGACTGCAATTAGTGCAGAAAGAGAGAAACAGTAGCACACATACAGACAACAATTAATAGTGGGAGGTAGTTATGGGAGTTCTGTCATGCTTCTGGTGCCTTATGGGGGTTGTAGTCCAGAGTTACTGTCAGAACAATCAATCATGTTTTGTTTAAAGAGGATGGGGCCTTTTTCAGTTCGGTGTCCTGCTGGATGAAGCTGTTCATGAGTCTGGTGGAGCAGGCCAGGGGCACCACCTCCGTGATGGTGGGACGCAGATGAGGCTGTGTGAAGGGCGGCTCGGGTCAACCACAATGCTGAGCTGAGAGACACCAATGATCTCCAACCCATCATAAGGTGATGCACCACAGAGTCGTGGACCTGGTCAGAAGAAACAATTCACTCGCCTGGACAGGTGTAACGGTAAGTAATAAGTAAGAAGTAAAGTTGATCTGGCGATGAAGGAGTAGACGGTCTGTGTCGCCATCTGATGTCTTTATCCAGCCCAGCAGACCTTCTATAGATCAAACCTCTTATACTGGGATCCAGTCCAGGAAGCTGAACGGGCTTTGTCAGAGACGTCGCTGCAGAACCTATGTGTCCTCAGTACACAATAGTACACAATAGTACACAATAGTACACAAAAGGACAGTGTAACCAACATGTATATCATCATTTATACTATATATATTACTCTACATTATATTTATATCATTTATATATATATATATATATATATATATATATATATATATATATATATATAAACAAAAGCCATAACATTCCAACCACTGACAGGTGATGTGAATAACATGGAGTTTCTCATTACCATGGCACCTGTAAGAATGTGGGATATACTAGGCAGCAAGTGAGCACTTGGTCCGTGATATTGGTGTGTTATAAACAAACAGGGAAAAGGAACAAGCATAAGGATCTGATCAAGTTTGACAAGGATCAAAAGGAGATTACTTGGTTAGAGAATCTAGAATAAGGCAGACCCGCAGGACTTGTTTAGTGTGGTGGGAACAACCGGCTCTCAAAGCTCATCGGTATGCATGGAG
Source organism: Lophius americanus (assembly GCA_037951165.1). Taxonomy (NCBI): domain Eukaryota; kingdom Metazoa; phylum Chordata; class Actinopteri; order Lophiiformes; family Lophiidae; genus Lophius; species Lophius americanus. The sequence continues at coordinate 989,873 of JBBDHG010000262.1, read as the reverse complement.
GAAGAAGGGAAGCACAAATAGCTGGATGTAGGAGGAGAACCAACTCAATGATAGGCAGGTGGTTTTAATGTTATATCAGTGTAGGTGTTCAAGGGAATCATTCCCCACCACAGGGAGATAAGCCAGAGGGATGCGTTTGGGTAATGGAGCATCGGAACCGGCCATTCATATAGATGGATGTTACTTTGACAAGTACCAATTACCTAACAACGGCCCTTCAAGGATAAGATTATTCCCTAATGCCAGTGGACAATGCGACTCTTCAAGTGTTTCAGGAACATTTTGAGAAATATAGCAACATGTTCAAGATGTTGAAAAAAGTTAAATCAATGGAGGCCCCAACTAACTATTTACTCTACTTGACGGCTCTGTTGCTACTGTTGTGTTGCAGTGCCAACACACCTCCAGATGTCTGGTGTGGTTCAATCCTCGATAGGTTGGAGCTCTTTTGGCACCAAAAGTGGAACCGACACAATAGGCAAGTGGTAATAATGCTGTTATGGTGCATAAATTCTACTATTGTGATGACATGACTCCCTCTATTCCGCCTCTAATTAGCTTGGGATGACGACGATATCTCAACAAAAGAATTATGACTTGATGAGAAAAGAGCTTCTGTCAGTGAGTGTCAATAGCCTGTAGATTTTTCCTGACAACTATCCGTAGAGACCCGAAGGGACGCATGAAACCTTTATGATGAATTGGCCGATAAGTGAAGAATATATTGGAGGGCGGATCTGAATCCATGGCATACATATTATCTCAGATTTAAGCTTTAAGTTTAAGACTAAGACAGAGAAGACTAAATGAAGAAAAAGATGAATGAATTCTTGCAACAGAAGACGTGTGTTAAAGAGTCTGTTAGAAATTCTTCGGCGCTCAGACTCTCCATAGAGATTGTGATCAAAGGGTATCTGCCCTGATCAGCAGCACGGAATATCCCCCCATTTGGTGTCTGGATACTGGTGGCCGTGGCTGATGACTCTGCTGAGGCCGATGAATGATGAAACTGATGGATTCATTTATTATATTGGTCGTATTTAAAGATAAGCAGCTAAGATGGGCTCAGCATGCAGACGTGACAGTGATTGGCTGGAAGAGGCTACCTCGATGGGCGGAGCCGGTATCAAATTATGCCCCTAGCTATGAAGCAGGTAGTTGAGACTGAGTATGTATGAAGGTGAGGTTAACGAAGATGTCTGAGCAGTAACTGCGACCTGAGTGTACCAGAGGATAGTCTTTCTGACTGAACTTTGGTTAGATCTTGAATTGCCTGAGGAGCAGACTTGCTATATCAAAAATCCACCACGTCAATAATGGTTTATAGATTCTCTTTAGGAAATTCTGGTCAATGGCGAAGATCAAAGCGAGGTCATTGAGAGGACAGATCCGTGAAACCGTGTAAAGTCAAGTAAATGTGTCACATGAAGGGTAACCCATTCATATCAGATTCTTCCTGGTCCACTTGATACCGAATGATCCAGATGAATACATGTCATAAATATCTATACTTGAATGGGACAATAATAACATTAAAAACAATGATAATCATCATAAAAATAATAAGTGGCTCATCTTGTGAAACGGAGTTTTAATGAGGCATTAAAAAGCCGCAGTGACTTTTGTTTATGTTTTTGCTAATATCAGATTGTGAAGATAAACTCAATTTAGTCCAGTCTGGGCGGCGGGTAAGAAGAGAGTCAGAGTAATCCAAAAGCAATGATATAAAGGCACTTAAGAGTTTCTGTCATCAAAACGAAGAACTTATCGATGAAATGCTTCTCGACTGATAAAAAACAGGCGTTAAATATATTTTTGGCAAACCGCTCAAAGGATAAATGATAACTAATCAAAGTTCCCCCAAGGTTCTTGGTCACAAAAGCGCCATTGGCAGGAAGGGAGCAAGGGTAGGGCTATATCTATCTATTCTATGATGTTTTGGATCAAAGATCAAACATTAGTTTTATGTCTATTAAATTGTGGAAGTAAATTGCGATCTATCATCAGCCTTACAGTAAAATGTGAGGCTGTTTACTCGGGGCGAGCGACAGATAACTCCAAGCATAAATGATTCAAAATCCGGTATGGAGACAAACGGATGACAGGGTCGACTCACTTTTGTGATGCGAGTGATAAAACGCCAAATTCTTTGATAGAATTTAATACCTAGTGGCGTTGAAGGAATGCGTTTTTCTTCATCCTGCGGCAGGAGGACGGATTCCACAGTCTTGATTCACGAGTAGGCAGTCGGTCATAAATCATTTGTCGCACAAAGAAGAGCTGTTTCTGTTTCTTCAAAAACCGCTCTATAATTTGTCGCACATGTTATTGTTCCGTAGAGTCTCTGATGTCCGGGCCAAAAGTGTACTGCTATGATCTTTTTGAAATGGCAGCTTTGAAACAGGCCGTAGGTTTTGCGTGTAAACCAGATCTGAAGTGAGACCTTCAGAAGTGTCGGAGCGAATGTTATCCTTTGTGTAATTCATTACCTGTAATTCATCAACTTGAACCTTTGTCCTTTTGTTTTATGTTGTTTGTTTGTTTTACATTTCATAACCCCATAAGTCCTCATTTATAATCTTGGTGGAGGGGGGATGTTTCCAATTTTGTCGAGATACCATCAGTGCATCATAAAAGTGTCAACTTCTTTGTCTTTTGGCTTCTCCCTTTTTGGGTTTGCTACCGCGGATCCATCCGTATGTCGTTACCCTACTGGCTAACTGGACCGCTGACGTACTTTCTTAAACCTGTTCCCAACCGAATCGGTTTATAAATCAGTTTTGTGTTCCGCATATGGATTTGGCATAGATTTTACACCGGATACCCTTCCTGATGCTACCCTCCGGGCTGGAGGCCGGTACTAGAGGCACACTGACTCGTGACCCCTTTGGACTTGGGTTACAATATAAAAGTTTTGGTAATTTTGGTAATTTGTTTGTCGTGCAGGTTCATTCATTAATATGATAAAAGAGGACAATAAGTTCTTCAGGTCCACTGGAGTCTATCCCAGCTCACATTGGGTAAGAGGTACATCCTGGACAAGTTTCCATTTCATCCCAGGGTTAACACTGAGAAACAACACACACACACACACACACACACGCACACAATAAGTGTATATCAAAAGAAGGGGGGGGATTGTCACATACTGTCATTGGGATACCTGAACCATGGCATAGCCCATTATCTCACCATCTAGATACCAGGTATCTCCTCCAGTGCTTTCTCAGACACTTCTGCACATTTTCATTCTCGTTCTTATAATTAATCTCAACGTTCAATCATATAAAATACTTGATGGACGACCATCATCAGATTTTGTGTTGTCTTCAAAGTTTGCCGAGAACTATTGCTTGATTTCTTGATTTCTAATTCCTTCCCTGTAGAGATGTACCCTTGAAACAAGTAGTTCCGTATGATCTACTTCCCCCCACTGCCAAGCTACCATTGGATAATGAAATTAGTTATCTGAACTACATTCCTTCTTCTCAAAAAGTATTTTATGCCAGTTTGTACACCTCAGACAATACTCTTGTTTGGCAAGCCCTTCCTGTCTCACACTCACTACAGACCATCTGCCAATGGTCTTTCTGCTAACTTAATCTAAACATCTCCTCGCTGTAGCTATTCACTAAAGATACAAGAGAGACTTAGAAATATTTTGTGTCAAAGATATAACCAGATTATGTTATTAAACCATGCCTTATTAGATTAGGGCTTGATTGAAAATGTCAGCAGCGCTGGAATGCTAAGAGGGAGGGAGTGGATAACCGTTGGCTCATAGTTGGCGCTGGCAGGAGGGGTTTATTCTTCCTCTCCTTCATGGAAATGCTCGTGTTGATCAGAAAGATGGTTGGGAAGGCAGAGCCAGAGAAAATGATGTCTTTGGATGTCCTCACACAGCCCAGCTGCAGGACAGATTCAGAATAAATCCATGTCTCATCCCTTCTCCTTACGCCCCCAGAGCAACATAAAACTGGTACCTCCGAGCATTTCTAATAATCATGTATGTGAGCGGGTCACTGATCTTCACGATTAAAAACAATTAGAAGTACTCTGTCATCCCCAACAGTAAGGGTACATCCACCAAAAGCCCCCAATCCCTCAATACCTGGTGTACAAGAAATCCCCCTTATTGAACTCAAATGAAGTTTTTTTTAATTTGTAGAAAATCTCCCCATAATTAGTCAAATACGATCTATTAGATTTAAATATGATGTGAAATAAGATAGAACTCCTCGAGTCGATTCATAGTCACCAAATGTGGGCTGAATTGGACAAATGGACAGGAAGTTTTGCCAGATAAACATTATTTCCTTAAAAATCTCCATCAAGTGAGTAAATATGAACCACAAGAGTAAAATATTCTAAACAAAAGATATTGACCACAATCAGACCAAGGGTTGAGAAATCAAAACTTATGGGAGAGAAAACTCCACCTAGTGTTGGAAATAAACAACCGAGCCGAAATCAATCCAGTACTTTGATGGTATAAAATTTGAAAAACAGTTTTTTACGGTATTAACACAAAAATGATTTCACCAAAGGATAAATGTTAAGAGTGGAAGAGGGAATGAATAAGGAACAAGAACAGAACATATGTATGAAAATATAGGAATAAGAAAATGTATAATGATGATATAAGAATATAAGACTAATATTATGATACTATTACAATATCAATGCAAACAGACGTGTGCGTATGGAAAAAGGTCCAACCTGCATTACAAAGTGCCGCCGGTAATTGTGAGAGTAATTCAAGTTCAAAACCAGTTTATTGAGTCCAGATAGAGTTAAAATGGATTTAAGGTATCAATAAAGTGTCTTTCAGAAGGAGGAGATAAAGTTTGATAGGCGGCAGAGGCAGGAAGGATCTCCTGTGGTTCTCCGTTGTGTGTTTTGGTGGTATGAGTATATGAGGAAGAAGATAATTGATTCACCATCTGGGAAGGGTCTCAAAGCTCTCTCTAATGTTCTGGGACCCCGCAGATGGAGAATACTTAGAACAATATTGAACTTTCCAACACATGGCCACCCTTTCAAAGATCCTCAGAGGGCTTGGTAAAAAAATCCTTCAGGACGTCATAAAAGAGGTGGCAGAGAAATATTATGGGAATCCATTGCTACTTCAGAGCTGAGACAATTTGCCATCAATGAGGGAAAGTAGAATGTCTGGTCATCATCTGTGAGTTGAGGCTCATGCTGAAAAACAATGATTGGGGTTAGAAGAGAAAGTCCACCCCTGAATGACTCAAAGGGATAAAAGTAAAGTTTTGGACTGTCCTCGTCAAAGTCTGGACCTCATAAGAGCAGTTGATGCTCACAAACCCCTTTAACCATCTAAAACCTCCGTTTAGTATGGGAAATGTGGAAAAACCGACAAAAATAAGTTATATAAGCTAGAACATTTCAACTTTCTTCAGACATTTTTGATATAATACCAGAGTCAATATTTGCTGATTATGAAAATGCTGATCATCATTCAGCTTATATAGATCGTTTAAGGGTTGTCTTAAGCTCCTTTCCCCGTGTCACAGCGTCGATGTATGACTCAGCTTATGTCTGCTCAGCATATGACTCCTTCTTCTTTTTTTTTTTTTCAACCAATACCAATGTCCTCTTATTTGAAAATGATGGGGCACATAAAAGAAACCAAATGGACGACGTGGAAAACATTATTATTTCTGAGACGCTACCCCTTGTCTGAGATCTGGACTTTACATCTGGTGGCTTTTACGGCCATTTTTATTCCCTTACATGAATATAATTCCAAGTGACATCCAGTGTCGTTTTTTTTTTTCTTTCTTCTTTTCTTTCGATTGAGAACACAGATTTATCCTTTATTGTTTGTTAATCCCCAACATGTATCAAAATGGGAACCTTCCCCATAAAAAAAGCGTTAAAAGTTGTTTTATATAATTTTGCCAAAGATATGTTTTCAGAATTTAATGTCAATCAATCAGGTTCCCTTTATTTCTTTTATTTCATGTAATAAAATAAAGAAAATGACATTTTAAAATGAACTGTCGGAATAAAATTGGAAATAACAAACTAAGTAAAGAACCATGTCCCCCATATCAAACCCTTTGAAGTTTTTCCCACTATTGTATGACTTCCTTTTTGAAAGTTATTAAATTTATGCAGATAATTTCGTGTTTAGAGCTAACTGTCCTCGTAAATCTTTGGTTTATACGGATATATTTTCCATTCTTTGTGTCAATAAAAGTTTCTTAGCCGATAAGGTATGACTAAAGGTCATGATGTCATCTCGGCGCTTTGCCGCCATTGGAGAAAACACAAAATAAGCCCAGTGTTTGATCATGAAGAGTGGATTTCAATCCAGTGTCCATGGCCTTAATCTGCAGGATTAAGGCATCAAAAAGTTCACAGCCGGATATTTAGCATCCGGGAGCATGTGCAGCTTTCTTGGTCGATAACATGCGTGAATGTTTTTCTCGTGCGCTTTTATTAATCGGCGTAGGTGTAAACGAGGACGCCACGAGTCTGTCCAGAACCACATCTGCGGCAGCAGGCAGACAGACACACAAGGAGGGTGGAAGTGAGGGCAATGTCCATGGGTTTAAGCGCTCAAGAGCTAAAGCCGCTTGGCCCAGATGAAGATGGCTCCGAGGCTCTCTGCCAATCAAAGCCTGGCCGACAGACCGCTCTGACTCACAGGGCAGGGAAAGAGCGCGTTAGGCCACACGCACGTTTAATGCATCGCAGCCTGCAAATATATCGTACAGATGTAGTCTGCGGCATGAAGTCAAAGGATATTACAGGATAGACAGAAAGAATGTGAGCTCTTTAATGGCCTCACCAGAAAATTATTTCTGTAGCTATGGTTAAAGCCCCCTTTGACCCGTGGTGTCCCCCAGGGCTCCGTCCTCGCCCCCACACTATTTCGCATATAAATGCTGCCACTGGCTCATATTTTAAACAGGTTCAATCAGGTGGTAAACATTTTTCTTATGAGAAATAGAGACTCAGAATTTTCTAATGATCAAACAGTTGAGCAGGACATTAAAGGGTTTTAAGCAAAACTCAAGAGGGAACAATCAATATCCCTTTATAGAAATTAACAGATTTAATAATAGTATATACATGATAACCCCCAATCCCATGCGTTGTAGAAGCAATTCCCACTGATTGAACTCCTGGAATTTATTTTGAAGTTTGCTAAATTGCTAAAAAAACTGTTTTTCTTCTTATTTTGAAAATCTCGCCCTAATGAGTGACATATGATCTATTAGAGAAAATAGTGACAATATATACATACGCACCAAATGCTGACAAGATTTCGACAAAAGGTTCGGAAACTATGACCCAAAAACTTTTGTAGAAAAAGCTCCCCCTAGTGTCTTGAATATGAACTCGACCGTTTTCAAAATCCATCCAGTATTTCTTCACACTAAAGTCTACCGAGGTATAATGTTTGAAAGTAATACATAAAATACTTTTTTAAGTTATCGTGCTAACACAAAGGATATGCAGCGTCGCTGGCGTTAATGATTCCATACGTACGACTTTTCAGGAATATAAATAAGAGGCTTTTGTAACTTAGTGAGGTCACTTATTGACGTAGTTAACTGGCAACTCTATTGCTGTCATGTTTTTGACCATGGAGCTGTTATTAATGAAGAAAAGAAACAATAATTTAAACAAGCCCTCATTGGTCTGTTCTTCTTTGTTGTCGGCCGCTCCCTTTTGGGTTCAAAGGTCGTCACCCCTCTGGCTAACTGTACCAATGACGGTATTTGTTAACCCAGGCCCCAAACAATTCCGGTTTGGAAATCAGTTTTGTGTTCTGCATATGGATTTGGCATACGCCTGATGCCCTTCCTGAAGAAACCCTCCACGTTTATCCGGACCTTTTAACCCCTTTGTGTCTGGGTTGAGTGGAAGTGTAGGATAATTCACCCCAACTACAGCAAGTACATTTTATGTTTGTTGAAGTGGAAATGGGGGCGCCGTTGTGCGCAGCGGTTAAATCTTTTTTTCGTTTGACATTTGTTGCACAAGCATTGGAGGGACATGATCAGTTGTTTTTGTTTCACTGGTTTACTGTCTGCTAGCAGCTTTTACAGAAATCCCACCACACAAAAATCTTCACTTGGCTGGAGGCATTTACATGAGGCAGCAATCTTTTCCCACTTCATCACTGTGACAACAAGCCATTTTAAACATTTTTGCAAACTACCCTTAAACTGCCAGATGGATTTCCACTTGATATGGTGAATATGGTGATTTCCGGAGTGGATCCAGTTAGAACAGTTAGATCTGCAATGGTTTTTTTTTGTCACTCTTACATCGGACTTTAAGATGGTATATTTATCTTCAGGTTAAAAGTTACATCTAAAATCAATCAGTTTTTAATTAACTATATATATATATATATATATATATATATATATATATATATATATATATATATATATATATTTATAAAAAGAAGTAATTGGCTAATTTAGCCATTTCTTTTTTACGTCACAATAAAACAGTAAAAGTAGACCTTTGCCCCTTTTGTGTGTTCCTGTAGCCAGGAGCAGCTGCTCCTCAGAACTCCTGGAGAACGTGAACTCAACTCACTTTCTCATGAAATCGTGAATTCTATTTACTATGACGCACGTACGACTTACTAATATGTTTATTAATTATCGTTTACATTTTCTGTCACCTCTATATGTCTCCTCCCGGGCTTTGAAACATCTTTTCTAAGGATTAGCCCAAAGTTGCATTCTGGGAATTGTAGTACCTATGTCGCGGGCCTTGAGTTTGACACATATGTGCTAGAGTAAGATGTTCGATCTAAAATTGCTTCATCGTCCTTAGAAATTACGGGCTTTTCTCTTTCTTGGGACCCACTCGCCCACCTTCTTCCTGCTTCCTGTACTTCCTGTTTCCATCTACTGACCATTGGCAGCTCAGTTCCTCCTCCTAAAATCAGCATACCTTCCTGCTCCTCTGTCCTCCTGCTACACAAAGGTCGCGACCGCTCTGTGGTGACTCTTGGTACGATTACGTAGAAGAATGAGTAACGTTTAAGACACGACGGAACGACCCAAGTGAACATGACGCGGTTTGTAGCCTGTACCAGTCAGCGACAATGAAGTGTCTTTATACATCTGCCAAAACTCAGTGACCACATTAAAGAGATGGGAACCCAGAATGTCAACCTACAACCACTAATGGTTTGGTAAAAGCTTTGTTTTCCTCCTATCATCCGTTGATGGTGGGTCGTATTTTTGACCGTGGTGTCTCTATCACTTGGCAGGTGGTGTGGATTAGTGATGCCCTCTAAACTTCACGTTGGGATGATACAAGGATGTATAATCCAGAAGGCTGCAGCCTTTTAGTCTTTAACAGCTTCCTGTATCCGTCTCATTCATGTCCTCCTCTTAATTCCTGATTTTCCAGCCTTTACTAACCTTACTCCTCAAATATTCTGCCTGTTTTTAAGGTTGTCCTCTTTTCATCATGTCAATACAACCGGCAGATTTAATGCGAGAGGCTTGAGAGGGGGGGGGGGAATCCTCGTGAAAGTAAGCAATTTCATTTAGGAAGTCACAGGATTTAGGATTTTATCATTTTCAACAGGTCCATTATAATAATGGGAAAGTTTTCTGGATTCAGCCATTAACCCTTAAATGTCCCCACCAAACTGATACTCCAGTATCTGAAGTATCCACTTCTACAATGACCCGTTTGATCGGGTCAGGTTGTCCCAGTTTTTTTGGTTAATATTCCTAATAACATGTATTCAATGAAAATCTCTGGATATGTTCACGTCCTTAATCCCGCTAATATATAACTATATGCACTCATTTATAATCAGATTCGATTATGTTTTTTCTCAGATGACACTCCCTACAATCTGGGTGTATTATTCATGAAAAAGCAGGTTTAATCTCTTTGGAACGCCACCAAGAAATGTAATGGCATTTAAAACGTGCACCGTAGTAAATCCTATCCACTTAATTAAAGCCAAGTAGAGTAGAAAGCCAACCTAAAAGCTCAAATTCAAAAAACGTTCTGTTGAAGTGAGTACGGTGTAGTAGTAGAAGTACAGTAGAAGTACAGCCTGCAGCCCTTCCACAGATAAACGAACATGCAGGGTCATATAAAAGAGAGACGCAGTGTAGGGGGGGGGAGAAAAAGGGAGATGAATCTATAGAGATGCAAAGGAGAAGCTTGATCTCAGGTAGCAGAACTTCCTCCGTCATCTGGTGGTGCATCCCCTGCCTCTCGATCCCTGCTCCACCCGTTCCTCTGCGATGATGAGATGGATGATTGTGAACGTGCGCGAGGAAGAGAAAGGCAGCAGGAGGGCGGGAGGGAGGGATAATACCTTCTGAATACACGATGAACGTAGTCATCTGGCTTAAACGATGGTGCACAGAGACGGGGGGGTGTGCATGTGAGTGACATGTGTCCCATCATCAACTCTCCCCTGCAGCTTCGCTCTGACTCTCCATCCTGACAGACACACGAGAATCAGGCAACAGAAAATCTGCCAAAATAAGCAAAGCGAGGACAAAACATTTCTGTCCTGCCTCTACTGTGGGTTCTTTTTTTTTTTAGCTGAAGCTCCAGCGGCTGGAGGACGGAGGCGGTGGGAAGCGAAAAGTCCGGTCCACCTTCTCATCGTGCAGCCGAAGTCCAGCGTGAAGAAGACTGAGGATGCTGAGCAGCATGGCAGACTGCGAGGAGGAAGAGGGGCCCAACAGTCAGGGTAAGAGGTTGGAACCAGCCGGAGGAATGTGGATGAGGGGGCTTCAGTTTGGATTTGTGTGATGGTGTGGCTGTGGCGCGATCGTGGGAATGTTAGGGACAGGAGATGAGGTCATTCCTGGATATGGATTTATTTTTATATGGTCTTTTTCACATCTTCCTTCCTTTTTTGTGTGTGGGAAAGACAAAATGGGTAGAGGAAACCCTTTTAGCTCTGCTCAATGCTTTATTGGAGACAAATGTCCATATTACACATTGTTCAGAGAATGGCAACAACAAGTGGAGGTCGAGGGTTCAAGAATCCATCTGCTCCAAAGAACCTTCACTCTGGCTCTCATGCACCGCATCTGCTAGACTGCAGTGAAAAAAAAATGTTTTAACCAGGAAGTCTCTTTCCTGGTGAAATCACACATTCAAAAATGCTACAAATACGACACGGGATGCAAAAAGTTCTTCATCATAGCGGTCGCTCCAGAGAACCATGAACACGAACATCTCCATCGCCACATTTTCAACCCTTTAATCTCGTGCTCAACTGTTTGGTTGAGCAGATTCTGACTCACTATTTTCTTACTGAAAAATGTGACTGAACGTGTTTATAATATGACCCAGCAGCTGCATGTAAATGCAAAAGAGTAAGGGGCCAAGGATAGAGCCCTGAGGCACACCACAGTGCCACCAAGGAGGAGGCATTAAACCTGGGTATTGAGAAAGTCCAATTTGACAAGTAGGATATTTTTGGGGCATTTTATAGCATGTGAGGATTCACTAAACAAAATCATATGACTGGATACAACCAGAAAAGTCGAATGTGGGTTTAATTAAATTTAAAAAAAACGATTTGACTTTATAATGAGAGCAGTAACGGCGAGCTAGTCCACTTAAAATTAACAAGTTTCCATGTAAGTCCTTATTTTTTGATACTGTTCAAAAACAAACAATTTGTCATTTTATGGTGAATTTTAGGGTTTCTAAGAAGTCAAATGAATAAATGAAATAAAATATGCAAATAAATAATGTTTTTCAGTTGTAGTTCCTGGTGAGGACAATAAAAGTTTAGTGACGCTTTTAAACGTACGAATCGGTAAAAATGAATCCAATTTTAGGTCATTTTGTAAATCGTTCCAATCCCATGGTGGCACGGGGCATCGGGTTGAAAAGAAGCCCCCTGTGGAGTAGCGCTGGTAAAAAAGGCGCTGAGGTAAGCTGAACGTTTGCCCATCGTTGCTTCTCTCGTACACGGAGAGCGTCTGGTGAAAACGGCGTTTGGGTTCCTCCCTGTCGGGAACATCTTGCAGGGATCAACACGCGGCTTTCATCTGATGTTTTTCATCAACATTTCATATTGCTCCAAACGCCCCTGTTTCGATATCTGCCCTACAACTGCCCTGCCGACACCCTTACTACCCTCCATGTGTGTTTTTTAATCATGAAATGAACTCGAAGCACAGCAGTGAGAGTGTCTTCACCGGGTTCCGTTTCTTTTATGCGTGTGAGCGAGGACACGCTGTGAATTCTTCAGACGTCAGACAGACTCTGCCGTGTGGGAGTGGGACCGGCTCGCATTTTTTCCCTTTGATGTCACATAGTGAGATCGATCTCAGGATCCACACATGTGAAGCAAATGTGTTTGTGCAACAAATGATCTTTTCTCAACTTCCAAACCCCAGGCCTGTTTTTTTAGAAGCACTAAGGTGGAGATTTGGTTCACGAGGACGTTTTTATAGGGGTTGAAAACCACTTTGCAGCTATTTCTCACTGTTTCTTGGAGTTCATTAACTCAGATGAGTGAAAGTATGCACCGCCATTACACTAGCTAACAGTTAAAGCTGAACATTTTTAAAATTCAAGTGATTAAAAACATCACGAAAAAGTACAGAAAATTCTCCATTATGTATTTATATCCCCGAAAAGTCAGGGGTATTATGGAATGATCAGAAACTGTAACTTGGATCCTTTTCAAATTTTAGACCCGCATAGATTTCAGCACGAGGAAGAACTGGAGTGATTTGGGGAAAGTTTGGTTTTATATTTCTGACACTAGGAAGAGCTTTATCTCCAACATTATCAGGCGGGTTGTTCGTACAAGGAAGGGGATTGGGGGCTTTTGGGGGATACACCCACGCTGTCGGGGATGACGGCGTGGGTGTAGTTCAAATAGTACTACAGCCCATAATGTGGTCACAGTCCAACATGGCCTAAAGAAGTACCTATAACGAAAGAAACGGATGAAGGGTAATTACTCAACGTCACAAATATCTTCATAGAATTTACAACTTCATGTCACAAATGTCGAGATATTTTAGCAGCGATGGTCAAAATTTGACCTGCTGGTGAAAGTAGAGGAATAATCATAATAGCCCCAAAGTCAGTGAGATTCATCCAGCTGAGATCATTAACATCTGTATAGAAACTCACTGCCATCCATGCAACAGTGGTTGAGATATCTAATCAAACAAAGTGGTGGAACAAGTGCTAGCATGGCCGAGAATCAAACAAGCCTGAAAGAGAGCATTTGCTTTCCTACTGAACAACTTTACTACCTGAGGTTTAGATGACGTGTAGAAAGGCATGAGGTATATTCTGTATATGGAAGGAACAACAACTGGATAGAACATATAGAATAGTCCCGCCTGCTTGAACCAAATGGGAAAAACGCAGACTCATCACATTCCTGGAGGCTTTTCACTGGCAGTAAAGATGAAGGACGTTAATCAGGAAGTTGATTAGTAGCGACTATGCGTCTTGTAATTGTTGTGTATAAACCCCTAATGGTCCTGCCTAATCATTTATAAACGACTTGATAAAGAGTTTTCATTAAGTCCACATTAAGGTCATTCATCCTTCCTCAGTACTCAAAGATTCTGCCATCGAACTGCGATATTCTTTTCTGCACACGTTAACCTCACGCCCGCATACACTCCCCGGAATACTGATTCACTCACAACAACTTTTCATTGTGTTACTTTTGTGTGTTGGGATGTTCTTCAATCAACTAATTGTTTACTTCAGTTCTAATTTTTCCTTCTCGTCACGGCTCAACATCCCGGAGGACACTGAAGTGAAAACATACAATCATACACAAAAGTAATGCTTAACGGATGAACAGTTAAATGCAATAGTGTCTTGGACACTCGTGGATGGAATAGAGTGGCCGTGTTACTGTTGATGCCATCAGAATCTTCAAACATAGAGTCGGGTCTTTCGTCCCTCTGGTGTCTGAAATCTCACACCTTCACCCTTGAATGGTTAAATGGGTGAAGCAGCACCCTCAGCACTATTTCACTGGGAGTGTTGTGGTTTCCACTAAAAGTGCAACCACCAAAATACAGCTCGTTTCACACGGAGCAGCTGGTGCTGCGTATAAACAGAGGTCATTCCAATGTCAGAAGGGAATGACCTCATAATAATCACCACTCTGGAAATTACACAGATCCTTCGTTTTGACACGATAACCCAAAAAGTAGACTCCAAACTTTCATGGATCATTTTCAGATTTTATACCCGCATAGAACTTAGTGAGAGGAACAACTGGACTCATTTTGGGGAAGGTAGGTTGTATAATTCTGACACCAGGGGGAGCTTTATTCCAAATGTTTTTGGGCCATTATTTCTCAACCGTTCGTCCGATTTAGACCAAATCTGGTTCCTATGGATCGACGTCAGGATATTTATCTTGCATTTATCGTGTTTCACTCCAATAGTTCATATTTTACTCAATTTTTTTTTTTCTTTTAATGAAAAACCCTTTCTGGACATAAATACAAAAGTATTGCATGGATTGTTTTCAAATTTTACAGCTACCAGGAAAAATAGGATTGGTGTTTGGAAACATCGGTTGAATATTTCTGAAAATACTTCTTTAGGCTTTTGGAATGATAAACCGATGGTCAGTGAAGAAATTCAGTCTCCTTTCCGATCCAGATCGTCAATCTGCCAATAAAAAGGCCTAAAGCTGTTTCCATCACATTTTTGATAATGTCGCCTCTTTATCAAATTTTTAAAAATCAACATCAAAACAACGTTAGAAATAATTAACTAGGGAAATTAATTGATTTAGGCTGCAAAAAACATCAAACAACATTCCATGTTTTTGGAAAACACGTCAGGAACTTCAAAGAGTGCCAGTCTTTGGACGCGCAGTGGAAAGGGGCCGTCATGTGATCGTACATCAGGCATTATCTCATTACAGAGCAGCATTATGCATCGTGTGGAGCTGCTCTGTTAGTGCCATGGATAGGATTAGATGCTGCGTCCTTGTAATTTCACTAATGTATTCAATGCATTAATGAACTGGCTTATAACCCAACATGCAACATGCAAGTTTACAATGTCATTTAACAAAGAGCAACAACATGTGTAGATGCGATGTTACACACAATGATGTTACACACAACGATGTTACACACAATGATGTTACACACAATGATGTTACACACAATGATGTTACAACCTGTGGGAGAAAAACATTTGTTTGCATACAAAAATACGTCATTGACCTTCAACGTGGATGATTGTTGTTTTCATTGCTTTCAGACGGTCAGAGTTTTTTTAAAACAGTTTGAATTTCACAACCCCGAAGAGTTTGTGTATGATTAGGTCATTTCAAGGATCGCAAACATTTAGTTTTACGATCAGTTTAAGGAGAATTCATGTTTGATGAAAAATATTTGAAATATATAAAATGTTGGGTGTCATCTGCATAAAAGGTTTGCTACAATTTGGGGTTGCAGTGATAATATTCTTTCATTTATAAAACAATAACCGAGGACCAAACCTGGACCTTTTGGTAGACATGTGGACCACAGGCCTCCTTTATAGTCAAGATCAGATCCTGTTGAATCTCTGAACTCTGACCTCTGGTTTGTGAGACGGTTGAGCCGAAGAGTACACACAGAACCAGACGATGGCTGATCTATTTAATCAAAGATGAGAATCCAGTCTGAGATAAGTACGTTCCCAAACAGCGTTAAAGTCTGGACAGCCTGACGGGCCGCTGTAGGACCATTAGTGATGCCGTGTGTTTTTATCGGTCCGTTTGGAAACGTAGCCGGACTGTGAAAGTTAAAATCACGTCTCTTCTTTGCGTAACCCCTACCTCCCCTTCGCTTGAGTTATCTTGTTCCCCATTTTGGGAATAACTGAGCTAAACATAGATTTTAAAGTTGAATGTAGCTGCTAGGGGGAATCCTAAATTCTGCGGTCGTGGGAAAATGCCAAAGTGTACAGAAACGTGTAATTTGGTAAATTCATACTTTACCCCGAACCGCAAACTTACACGCAGTTTAAATGTTTGTTTGACTTTTAGGTGGTTTTTTTTAATTTAATCCTCCAAAATGCCAGAAGGCCGTTCTGGACGACTTAAACCTCCTGCCTTTCCTCATTTCAAAGGGACACGACTCGATTCCATTCTTCAATTTAACTATGAAGAGAATTCAATATGACTCCGACTGAGTTGGATCCGACAGAAAGTCATAAAAACTGTTTATCGCCTCCAATCAAACTAACTCCATCAAATAAACTGCAATATAAACTTTCCATAATTCTGGCACACAGTGCGGATGAAAAAGTAAATAAGTATTCATAATACAGCTGTTTTGAGCTCTGGTTGTATTTCTTTTATATCTTTATTTTTTTAAACTTTTCAAATATTACAACAACAAAAAGATTAAAAAACAAAAAACAGGGACGAAAACCTTGAAACGGTGCGATTAGAAAAAAATTCAAGTACAGCAAAGACCGAGACTGCCATCTGAAGACGAGGAAACGCAGCAGCGGCATAACTAGATCTCATCAGGGGCGGGTTTAGCTTGTGTGGCGCCCCGGGCGAAGCTCCACTTCAATCCCCCCCCAGCCCCACCCCACCCCACCCGCAGCAGCTGCACAACAGGAAATTATACAATTAAATTCAAGTAGCCAACCTCCCTCTTGGATTAATCGCCTTATCAGATCTTAGAACGGTTTGTTATTAACCCATTTCTACAAATATAAGCACGTGTATAGTTTCAGATCACATAATCATGTGTTATTGTTCGGCTTATATTTCGCGGTTTCTCTGGGCAGATGGTCCAGTTCTTCCATCACAATCTCCCTGAAGAATCTGAACACCAAAGACTTTCTGACCGACCTTTCACCACATATCATCTTCTCCAATAAGCACTCATTTTTACTACGTTCCGTCTGTCCTGACAACAAACGCCGTGACACATGCTGACTCTTTCTTCTGTAATTAAAAAAGCAAATGACAAGCCTGCAATCTAAGCGCTAGTTGATTCGTTGGGGTTCAAACAAATCATTTTATTGTTAATTTTGTAAATTGGGTGGTTACATTTTTTTTTAAGTGGAGAGCAAGGAAGAAAATTCACAAATCCTTTTTAATGGACTTTGATCTATTCACACAATAATTTGTGTGTTGACAGATAAAGTCTTTTGTAATAAGTCCCGACGATGGTTCATCATGTTTCTTGTTCCGGCTCTTAAGTTACTGGACATTGAATAAAAACTGTTTCAGTCGCTGTCAGTCCTTCACCTTTACTTTAATGTCTATAATCACCCACTGACCTAAACGGCACGTTTTTAGGCTGTGGGCAGATGCAGGGAACCCAGCCGGACCCAAGAGGAACATTCAAAACCACTATTCAACCACGCTGCCTACAGTGAGTCAACACCAAAGCATGCTTAGGTCAGTCTTTTATGGTATTCTTCTGGAACACGATTTATTTTGTGGAAATACCTTCAGAGCTTGCCCATCATCAATCGCAAATAAAGCATCAACATTTGTTTTTCCTCGGTTAACCATTTTGGCATGGCTGTTAAACAATGAGTCAGATCCGATAATCATTTGCGATGGGCCTTTTTTTTTTGTTTTTTAAAGAAATAGAAGGACCACATTGAAATTGACATAAAAAAAAAATCAGTTTGTACCGGTAAAAATATTTTCTCTTTTCAAGAATGTCTTCAACAGAAAAATCAACTTAAAATCAAATCCGCATTGTTCAAATGGCTTAAAAAAACTCGGTTCGTATTCAGCTTCCATCGGCTCGACATTATTAAGCCTCGGCGGAAAATGTGGGATTTTTCGATGGTTGTTGGGGAGGATGGAGGATAAAAGATTTGGAGTTCATTACCACAGACCGGATCCATGTGCCGACATGAGAAACATTTCTGATGAGGAGTGGCTTTGTTATCAGTTTGATCAAATGACGTTTTCCGTTAGTCGTGCGGGGTTGGAAACCTCCCCTTAGGATGAAAACCTGAATCGACAACGTTGACGTGTTGGGAAAATAAATATATTTACCATATGTTCCCACTAAATAAAAAGTCACCACCAGCTGCTGACAAGCAGAGCTGAGCATCAGAACTGACCATCGAGCCTGGAAGCGATTGAAAGTAACGACATCTGCCCGGAAATGAACATGCTTTATCTGGTTTATTAGTTTTTACAACATCATTACTTTGCGCGGATCCATTGCCTTAAAACCAGATGGCGCTCCTTTAAAAGTTATGAAAATAATGGCAAAGGCGCCGCAACATCTGCCGTGTCCGCCGCGGATCCCTTGTGTTAACACGACAACCCGACACATTTTCTTCATGGATCATGTTCAGATTTTATACCCTTATAGACCTTAGTGTGAGGAAGAACTGGATTGTTTTGGGGGAAAAGTCAGTTGTATATCTCCAAACATTTTCAATCCAGGATTTCTCAACAGTTCGTCCGACTAAATCGAAATTTGTTGCATATGAGTCGATTTGTGGAGATCCATCTTGTGTTTATCATATTTTAAGCTATTAGTTCATATTTTACTCACTAGGGGGTGGGCTTTATTTGTGAAAAACTATTTTACCGGCCATAGTTTCACCCGTCAGAGTAATTCCAGAGAGTACGTTCATAAGATCTGGTGCTGAGTAGAGACAATAATCCATTCTGTTCTCCTCAAGCCTTACATCATATTTTAAGCTACTAGTTTATATTTTACTTAGGAGGGGGCACTTTATTAGCGATAACACCGTTTTTCAGCCAATAATTTCTCAACCATTAGTCCTACTTAGTTCTTATTTGGAGCTTTTTTCGGGATATACCCTGCCGAGTTTGTGATTGTGTAACTTCAGGCAACGGAGCGTTAGTTCGAACTACGTGGGCTTACGTGGACAGCCTAATTCTGAAGAGATTCAGAAAAGACGCCTAATCAGAAAAAAAATGCTGCAGGTAAACCCCTCTTTCCGAAAGAAAATGGCCGTTTCCAAAGGAGATTTCATTCCTTTCATGAAAGCCTCTCCGATAGCCAGTCGCTGCATGTAAACACTGTTTCGGGAAGCTCTCTGATTGAGTTGTATGTGATCATGCCCAGCACTTTAAATATGGCGACTTCAAAACGGTACCGGTCTGTATCGGAGAGTCATTTATTCATTGTAACTTTGAAAGGCTTTAACATATTTGGACGGATAGACGGACGAAAAGTCACTTCCCATCCAGCTCATCGTAGCATTATCGCCACCTTACGAACTGGAGTGTGGGTCAGAAAGCTGTTTCCGATTAGATGATTTGATGCGTGTAAACACGAGGTCGGAGAAGATCACAGTTCATGTAAACAGACGACAGGAATTGTAATTCGAAAGGTTGAATTCGGATTGGAAAAAAAAGTGTCCCTTGTAAAGTAAGGTACAACGTTCACAATGATCAGTCTTCCAATCAGGTATAATATTATTGCAGGATTGTTAGTCCAACTTTTAGTATTATCAGGTGTAATTTTCCTGCTATGTGAGGCAGTGAGGCTTTGAACTGACAGAGCAATAAGATTAAACAGGTGTGCAATCCAAATAGTAATAAGATGTTGATTTCTTTGAGGTGAACCTTCGGTTGTGTTTGACCCCAGTAACCAGTATTTATACCCAGCTGCGTTGTGTTGGCAGCTGATCAGATCACATTTATGGACACACACACAACATTCAAGCCTCCTCTGGTTTTCAAGCATGCGGACAAAACACAGAGACCGGGTGGCCTAATAATCGTCCAAGTTATTTGGACGTGTCACTCATCCGTGAACACGCTTGTATCTGCTGGGGTGGCATACGTGTAAAATCAAAATTCAGCTGCAACAAGATTGTTTTGTTTAAGTTGATGAAGCTTCACATCTGGGGATAAGATAAGTTTTCCAGCTCTTTTTTTTCTTTCCAAATGCACCATAGCAAAGGCTTTTTTGGACTCACTCAAGTGAACACGTGTCCTGGTCCGATGCTGATGAACGAACATGAAGACTCTATGAAGAACTTTACATAATTGATGTAACTTAAGAGGCAGCGTAAATAAAACACTGAGACCACATGTAGCAGTTAACAGTTCACACATTGACTTTTTTTTTTTTGTTTGCTGCCTCCCGCCTCGTCTCTTCTAACCGACCAAACCTGTTGCAAATTACTTTGAGCGGTTAAAAAATTGCATAAAGCAAAAACTCATTAATCCCATCTTTAATACGACACCAGCATCATCATAAATCGGCTTTCACGTATGTTGATCCCCGCGTCCCTCGTGGTTACGCCCTCGCAGTATGGTACGTGCTAATATTTTTATTTTATTAGCGAGCACATCCAGCTAGCTGAAGCTAATTTGCTAAATATGGAATATGGAATTTTTTTTGGAGTAAAATTCATAAAACGCAATCAATTTCATAGTTAGCTATTACTCCTTGCACAGAATTATGCCGTACACGTTCTTAATTATCGTTTTCCAGCGCAGCAGCAGCAGCCCAGATGGGCTGTTGACGGCATCATCAGCGCAGAGATGAGGAAGAAAGAGTTGGTACATTGAATCCAAATTTTGTTGCATATGAATCCATTTGTGGAGATTTATCTTGTGTTTATCGTATTTGAAGCTACTAGTTTGTGTTACTACGCTACTCGCTAGGGGGTGGGCTTTATTTATGAAAAACAGTTTTTCCCGGCCATAGTTTCACTCATCAGAAAGTAATTCCAGGGAGTGGGTTCATAAAATCTGGTGCTGAGTAGAGACAATAATCCATGCTGTGTTCCGCAGACTCAACTGTGGTTTTCACTTTTCTGCTAAACAGACTATGTTAAGATGTTGGCAGTGGAAAATGCCAAAAATCAGCCTTTTAGGATTTACAGTGTGTTAAAAACAAACACCACATTTAGGCCATCGTTGTGCAAAATAGCTCAAATGAAACAGGAAGCAGATGTCGACCATACCCACCAAGTAGAGTCTGCTGCGTTAAACGTTACACAACAGCCTTTATATCCCTTCACATCCCTTTATAAGGGATGTCATTACCTCAGCAGGCGATAAGATTAAACAGGCCTGAAACAGAATATTGGAAAAATTGAAACAAAAATGACAAGAATAATCAGTTTCTGGGGGGGCAATGAAACGGTGTTTCACACACAGGTGTTTCACACACAGGTGTTTCACACACAGGTGTTTCTCACACACAGGTGTTTCACACACAGGTGTTTCACACACAGGTGTGAGCGACGGGACAGATTTAAAACTAAATAGATTCCTCCGTGGAGTCAGCTGTTGTTCCAGAGGAGATACGATTGAGGTGACTATGGATGGGGTGAAGATGGATGAGGTGAAGATGGATGAAGTTTAAGATGGATGAGGTGAAGATGGATGAGGTGAAGATGGATGAGGTGAAGATGGATGAGGTTTAAGACGGATGAGGTGAAGATGGATGAGGTGAAGATGGGTGAGGTGAAGATGGATGAGGTGAAGATGGATGAGGTGAAGATGGATGAGGTGAAGATGGATGAGGTGAAGATGTGAAGATGGATGGGGTGAAGATGGATGAGGTGAAGATGGATGAGGTGAAGATGGATGAGGTGAAGATGTGAAGATGGATGGGGTGAAGATGGATGAGGTGAAGATGGATGAGGTGTGTGGTTGATGTCATTTTGAGTTTGCTGAACAGCTAACTGGTGGAAGTGGCTCACATGGAGTTAATTTCTTTCTTCCCCGGTGGATTTCAGCAGCTGTTATATAATCCCCCCCCCCGTCAGCCTGCGCTGCGTCCCATTAAGCTTTTAAAAGCCGATATAAACTGTCCATTTTGTAATAACCATGTCGCGTCAGGGCGGAGATAAACGCCGCCCCCTCTTCTTTTCTTTCACATGCCGTGGTGAAGTCACAGTCACAGCCGGGCCTGCTAATGAGGCGCCGCTGTAAACAATATTAATAACAACGTTATCTGCTAATGTTTCAATGTCAGCATAAATTTAGCACTTTCTTAAATTCTTTTATCTGGAACGTCCCACGCAGTGTTGTGTGTTTATTTAGAAACATAACTGGGCGACAGTTGATGAACTCTGCAAACCTCAACAACACAGTCTGTGATGACAGCTTGTTTATGTTTTCAAAGTGTAACTTTCCCTTATGCGAAATTCTCCTGGTAAAGAATAAGGAAGAAAAAAAACGGGTTCTTGATGGATTCCTCCCAGTAAATCTGCAGCACATATAGTTGTATGCTGAACAGAGACAGGATATACACAGACTGTATGCAACTACGAATTGTTCGGGCTTTCAGTTCTCCAGGTTAAACATCTTGAGTCCTTCTTCCACGTTACAGCGCACCACTTTAAATGAAAGACATAATGTAATGGGTTGACATGACTGACTCAGGTTGAGCAGACATCTGGCTGCTGTCCCCATTGGACCACGGACTACCTTGGATTTTAACGGCTTAAAATGATCAGGGTATTGGCACTGGACATGATATGAACAGAGGGTCAAAGGTCGCCCCTTCAGCGACGACCTACGGGTATTGACTGGCCTCCAGATTTTCAGACACTCCTCATCTACTGGGCTGCATCGGGCCCAGCTCTCATCTTCCAGTTGATGGAGTGGTTCTGTACAGAGGGCCTCTTTCGCCATCTCAAAAAATAGTTAATTAATAGTTAATATTTTACTCACAGGGTGGAGCTTTTTACAAAAAACTGTTTTTCAGTTTTACCATCCTAACCTTTGGTTCTGTTTCGTCCAAATTCAGTGCATATATAATCAACTCAAGCAGGCCTCAGCGCGAGGAAGAAGTGAAGTCGCTTTGGGAAAGCTCGGCTCTGTAGTCCTGACACTAGAGGGAGCTCAATGGATGAGAGATTTTGGGCCATAGTTTCTCAAGCGTTGGTCAAATTTAGTCCATATGTGGTGCATGTGAATGGAGTCGAGGAGATTTATCTTGTATAAATCGTGTTTCACTCGAATAGTTCATTTTTACTGACTAGGGGGAGCTGTTTACAAATCGCTGTCTCGCGAACATAACTTCAGTTATGGTTCAATTTCTGTATGTCATAGTTTATCTTTACAGGGAACTTGTTTACGGGACATTATTCTAAGACGATGCCTTTTACATTTCAATTTTACACCGATAAAGAAAAATGGAGTTGGGCCAGGATCCAGGTGAGTGGAGGAAAAACAAAAGAGGAAAAGACAGAAGAATGCTGAGAAATGAGTCACAACTCTGACCTTCTCTCTTCAGGCACAGATGATGACATCACAGGTTCCATTTAGTAGATCCACGACTTATTTCTTATTTCAGTGCCGTGACGAGCTTCATAAACATTCTCAGATTTTGTTTATCTTTGATGTTTATTATATTATATTATTATATTATTCACCATGTCCCTCCTCCGTTGCATGTTATTACATTTCTATAAAAGTTTCAGTTGGTAGCGCGGCTAAATATTAACAGGTAACATAAACAAATTCATGTTTGATTACTAACCAACTGCTCCTTTATTCAAAGCTGTAGACGGTTTATTATGACGTCTGACTATAAAGATTAAGTTTTGTGATTGGATAGATGATGAGGATCTGATTAGTTTATGCTTTTTGATGTGACGTGATATTTAGTTAATAGATTAGCTGCTGTGGAGTTTAGGAATAATCTTTGATGTAATGAGAGATGTTTATTACTCTCGTCACAGGGGGGTAATATCAGGGGGGCAGGGTTTTATTTATTTCTATGTTCAACACTAGGGGGAGCTTTATACCTGGTACATATGATTCGGCTTGTAAATGTTTTATTTTCATCTAGAAGTTCATATTTTATGAACTAGGGGGAGCTTCTTTTTTTTTTTTCTTATGCCAAAAACACTGTTTTCCGGACGTAAGTCAAAAAAATATTTACTATGTGGAGTTTAAGTGTGCAGATCGCATGTTAACCTCCGTGTTTGACGTGGGTGTGGATGCTCCAGCTTCCTCCCACAGCCCAAAGAATCGCAGTAATGGTGCCTCTTAAGTCTATCTAAGCCTCCTCGTCGGTTTGCAGTCGGTTGTATTCTTATCTTATCTACAGGATAAGCTTTAAAGCTCATACAGTAGAAGAAGTTTATTAAGATTGGTAACGGACCCAATGAAAAGGTGCTGATAAGAGCTTCCAGGGATTAACTCATAACGCTAATATAAAGTTGTGTGTTTCAGGAACCTTTCATTTTATCCTTCCAGATGGTCTTTGACCCTCACCAACGATCTCTTGGCCCCTTCTGTTGAACATCAGTTTGGAATGGGACCCTTGTTTGTGGCGTCAGAGTTGTGTCATTGTGTTCAAGAGTTGCTGCTCTTATCACTGGAGGTATATGTTGATAATGTACGATAAGTCTTTGGTGTTAGAAACTTGAAATTGACTTATAGCACACGGTATAGATAAAATATTAAGCATCAGCAGAATAGCGGTATTATTGTCGGCGACGTAACAGAGTGGACTTGTTCAAAGGGCATCCTTCTTGGTAGGGCAATAAATAAAGTTGAAGGGTAAATTAGTTGACACGACGGAGAGGATTAGTTATCTGAGCGAGCGCTGAGGTGAAATCTAACACATTTAAAGGTTAATGGACGCCATGTGACAAACAGACCGAGCCTCTCTGTGTGTCTCAAAACAGACGAAAGTCATCTGAAGGATTTTTGCCTGCTGTTCTACAATTTGATTGTTTTACCACCGATGTTTGTGTGTGTTTAATTTAAGGTTTGAAATGTCTTTGTACAACGCTTTCCCCATGAACGTGTAGCTGCCTGCAGGAAGTAGCACAAACATCGCATTTAGATGTTAAGTTAATATTCAGTTTTAAATCGAAATTGATAGATAATTTCAAATTCATTCATTTAAATAATTGTATTCCTGGGAAGTCGGTGATATTATGGAATCGTCATATCATGGATAATTATTTTCAAATTTTGTTCCCACAAAATCATTTGGAGTGATTTTGAGCGAGGTTAGTTGTATATTTCCAAAACTAGGGGGAACTGTCAAATGTTTTCGTCCATAATTTCTCAATCGTTGTTCTGATTGAGTCAAAATTTGCTGAAAATGTTTTTTTTTACTGTAATAGATCATATTTTTCAGTTTTCTTTTCATGAAAAACTGTTTCCTGGACATAAATCCAAAAGTATTGCCTGGATTATTTTCAAATTGTATGCCTAAGAGGAAGAACTGCATCGATTTTGGGAGAGATTAGTCATATGTTCCTGACACTAGTTGGAGCTTTATCACAAAAGCTTTTGGGTCCATAAATTCTTAAGCATTGGTCCAATTTTGTCCAAATTTGGTGCATATGAAATCAACTCAAGGAGATTTATCTAGATTATATTATATTGTAATTTTATGGTTCATATTTCCTTCAATTTTGGGGCATTTTTCCTACTAAATAAGAGCCATAACTTTATGTATAAATTGAGGCGTTCCATCAGGGCGATTGCTTGTACAGCGAAGGCGGTTGGAGACTTTTCGTGAAGATAACCTGGCCGTCAGAGACGACAGCACTGGTCTGGTTTCGACATGTTATTAACAGCATAACTTCATTAGGCTCACATCCCGGTACGTGGGTCGGTGTTACTGTGTTTCAGGTGATGGGGTTCCTAAAGAGAACAGTCCCTTCATCAACAGCAGTGCCGGCAGTGAAGCGGAGAAGAGCCAGTATGATGGCAAGAACATGGCTCTGTTCGAGGTGAGGATGAAATTTAATAAAACCAGTAAGCTCCTACTGAGACCTTTTGTGAGGGCCGATGGGATGATGCAGGCGGTTCCACTGGTTGATTTATGTGTTACAGGAGGAAATGGATACCAGTCCAATGGTTTCCTCTCTGCTCAGCAGTCTGGCCAACTACTCGAACCTGCCGACGGGGAGCAAAGAGCACGAAGAGGCCGAGAACAATGAGGAGGGGACACGTCAGTCCAAAAAACCTGTCAAGGTAGATTAACTGTGTGTAATGTGTGTGTGTTTAAACACCACCTCCTGCAGCCCCTTTACAAATGTGTAAATACACTCTGTTTCCTTTTTGTTCCAATCTATATCCAAAAATGTGTCAATCATGCAGGAAAAAGAGCTAAAAACCACATTGAAATTCCATCGTGTGAAATTCACCTCCCCAGCCAACAAAACATGAATTACATAAAGATCGAGAATCTGTAGTAACTTAAATCTTAATAACATGAACAGGAAGAAAAAAAGGCAACGGAATCAGATTGTAACAGCTTTTGCTCGTAGATATGGGATCGTCATCAGCAGGAATCGTTGGCTGCACATACTGAAGGACAACAGGCAGCAGCCACGCTAGTTGTTCTCAAAGAACACGCCTGTGTTTGCAATGCTGAGGTTATTATCTCATGGCACATGATCAAAAATCTAATTTTCTGTTCATTATGAGGATTCTTACAAATAACACATTCTCAAAAATATTCAGATTTCAATGTGGGAAATCTGATTATTCTATCCAAGAAAGCCAATAAGACCGACGTGCTGAAGGGGGAAAATAATATCCTTAATCAGTTTCCTCACCAGGAAATGGATGAAGTCTGAGGACTGGAGATTCCTTTGCATATTTAATTTCCTTAAATCATTTGATAAGTTAGCCATTCTAAACGACGTGACAAATCAGTTGGTCCAAAATGTTTTTAGACAGTAAAAGAAAAATCTGATTTTTTTATGATGACATTTTGTATTTCAAATTGTGGATTTTAATTAAATTAGCTCACCGTTACATTTACTACAATGGAAATCTCTTGACCGTTATGGTAAAGCATATTTTTGGAAAACTATAATTTATTATCTTATTTAATTAACTATGTTTAGTAAGTCATCAAATGCTTTAATATGGCAAAAATCCTTCTATTCCTTATTATTGAATAGGTCTTTCTGTATGTCCATGAGTGATGCCTCCTCCTTTGTAACGTTCCCCAGGGCTCTGTCCTCGGCCCCTTACTATTTGACATAAACATGCTGCCAGTGGCTCGTTTTATAAACAGGTTCAGCCCCGTTCTTAAATAAGGAACAGTGACTCAAGTTCTTTTTTGTTATACTTTTAGAAAACATCCTACAATTCCAACAATAAAGAAAAAAATAGATAGATAAATGGTCTGACAAAGACAGAAAAGATCTGGTGTCAGAGGCTGTTAAAGGCCTTTTATTTGTTAGACTTGTACCCTCCTAAAGTCTTTTTGGGAATAAATGCGATCAAACATAGATTTTATAATCACCTTCCATCTTTCTGATCCCCAGGCTCCACAGTTAGGCACTCTGATGGGAGTCTACCTGCCGTGCATCCAAAACATCTTCGGGGTGATCCTCTTCTTGCGGATGACCTGGATGGTGGGGGTCGGAGGCGTCTTCGGGTCCTTCATCATCGTCTTCATGTGCTGCTCCACTGTGGGTCAAACTGATGATGTCACGCATTTGTCGCATAGCCACTCACCGTAACTAACGGCTGCAGCCCAGTGAGGAAAACAGATGTGGACGTAGGAATATGCCTGATGGAATAGAAGCACAACAGCTATAATATCTAAACAATCATTTCACAGAAGATGAAGGTGACATAGTAAATCCAGGTCAGGGGGCCGTCTGCCTATAAACCCACCCCCAGCAGCATTTGACTGAGGGAATCTTTTTCTGGTCCTGCAGCTCTGTCAACAGCCAGGTTTAGAAAATGTAACGTAAATGTAAGTTTTATTATGTCCCTGAAAGGTCAGGGGTCATCACCGCCACCGTATCGGCCCTGTCTGCAGAACAATTCCATTGATCGTTTTAAAATTTAGAGTGAGTGCGAGGAAGAACTGGATTGAATTCGGGAACAGTCGGTTGTATAATTCGGACCCTAGAGATAGCTTTATATCTTAAATTGTTTTATTATGACTCATTTGGTGTAAATTTGGTGAATATGAATCAATTCCAGGAAATGTATCTTGATCATGTTTAACTCTTATAGTTCATATTTTACTCACTTCTTGGAGCTTTTATTATGAAAATATTGGAACTGTTTGTTCCAATTTTTCCATATTTGGTGAATATGAATACACGAGATTTATCTCGTGTATATATATATATGTTACTCTTATAGTTCATATTTTATCCACTAGGGGGAGTTTTTCTTGTATGCATGTTGTATGTTTGCAACTCTGTGTGCTGCTGCCTTTTTTGGCCAGGACACTCTTGAAAATGAGATTTCTCATCTCAATCAGACTTTCCTGGTAAAATAAAAGAAAGAAAAAAAAGAAGAAGGAAAAAAAAAAAAAAAAAAAAAAAAAAGTTGTTTTTCATTAAAATGTATTTATATTGTTCTCTCGCCTCTAAGACTCTTTCTTCTCTGTTGTGCGTCGTTCTTTCCAGACGATGCTCACAGCCATCTCCATGAGCGCCATTGCAACAAATGGAGTCGTACCAGGTGAGCCAATCACGTGTGATGAATGCGCGTCTGTGAGTGACAGCGGTGCACCGACTGTGTTTGTGATTGACAGCTGGAGGCTCATACTACATGATCTCTCGCTCCCTGGGGCCCGAGTTTGGTGGAGCGGTTGGGATCTGCTTTTACCTGGGAACCACTTTTGCAGCCGCCATGTACATTCTTGGTTGCATCGAAATTCTGTTGGTGAGTAACGGGAAACATAGAATAAAATCAATCACTTTTTTTCCAGATCAAATTAATAGTTTGATCTGGAAAAAAAGTTACCAATGCTGGGTCGCATGTTTTCTTTGCTCGGATCAGATTTGATTAATAACAATTCACTTGTATCTTGCTCTGGTGAAGGCATCAGCAAACATGCAAACAAATATTGTAAACAAATTCCTTTAAGACGTTGTAGCATCCATTGTATCCGATCCAGGTCTACATATGAAAGGGAATCGAATCTCGTTTCAAACATTTGTACTTCAAGGTTCAGTCAGCGCCGAAACAATCAGCTTTAAATCACATAAATAAGTCGCATTGAATCAAAAATGTAAATATTGACTTGAATTGAATATGATTCATTAATTTAAAATACTGTTTTTCTGTGTTTTTCTGTGTTTTTCTGTGTTTTTTTTCCACTTTTTCTCGAATGTTTGTTGTTTCACACTCGATTCTTATTTTCTTTTATTTCATCTGTTCTAAAATAAAGGATTGAAATCTAAAAAAAAATTTAAATCTAAAACAAAACTGTATTAGAAAAATCTTAAATTCATCTAATGTCATATTTTAACTCAACAAATATGTTAATTTTAAGTAAACTGAAAGAAGACATTAAAAACCATTTGATGACCTCACCGACACAAAAACCCATAAATAAATATTTTTTTGTCTGTTTTATTTCTTTGGGGGCATTTATTAAGTTATTATCTTTGCCACTCCAAATTTACCATAAAAATGTTTAAAAATAATTTACACAGAAAAAAATCAAACTCCAATATGATTTATAATGACATTTTGTATTTCATGGAAAATAGTCAATCTTTATTAGATTAACTCAAGCTTTTTTAAAGCAAGTTTTTAGAAAACTATTTGACCTTTATTCATTTATTTTTTTGGGTTATATGAAGTCACATAAGTTCTAACATGCTTTAATACGCCAAAGAAAAACTCAACTTAAGGAATAGAACTTTCTGAATAATGTCTCCTTCACTGTGTCCCCTTTGACCCCTGGTGTCCCCCAGGGCTCCGTCCTTGGCCCCTTTCTCTTTAAGAGATACATGCTGCGTCGTATTATAACTGTTGAGCAGGACTTCATAAGGTTGAAAAATAATATAAAAACTACAACCCCAACTTTATTGTTCAACTTTCTAAAAAAAACAACAAAAAAAAAAAAAAAAAAAAAAACAGGATAATTGAGAATTATAACAACGCTACACTTCCACTGGTGTCCACCCCATAAATCCCATCTTGTCATATTGCCTTACTTCTTCTTTCTCCCCTTCAATCTTTCCATTCCTTCAGATCTACATCGTTCCACAGGCAGCCATCTTCAAGATTGAGGGCCTGGAGGGGGCGGAGGCGGAGATCGCTCTCCTGAACAATATGCGGGTGTACGGCACCATCGTGCTGAGCTTCATGGCGCTGGTGGTGTTTGTGGGGGTCAAATATGTGAATAAGCTTGCGCTGGTCTTCCTGGCTTGCGTCATCCTCTCCATATTGTCCGTTTATGCCGGAGTCATCAAGACCGCCATGGACCCCCCCGTCTTCCCGTAAGTCACTCGTTCATTCCCCGGACAGAGTCTCCGCTGATGATCCGGAGTTTGACGGCGTCCTTGTCGGCTTCCTTTCCAGCGTCTGCCTCCTGGGAAATAGGACTCTTATGTCTAAAGGATACGACGTCTGTGCAAAAATCATGGAAGTGGACAATGAAACCGTCACCACCAAGCTGTGGAGGTCCTTCTGTGATTCCGAGTTCCTCAACGCCACCTGCGACGAGTACTTCGCCAACAATAACGCGACAGAGATTCAGGGCATCCCAGGGGTCACCAGTGGCATCCTGGCAGGTGAGGCGGTTTATCCCATCTATGATAGTGAAAGGACCGATCAGAGGACCGGTCAGTCCGGTTCACCCGCTCATCAGATGATCTGTCTTTTAGAGAACCTGTTCGGTAACTACTTGGTGAAAGGGACCACCCTGGAGAAACGCGGTCTTCCATCAGACCTGAATCCGGACAGTCCCACAACCAGGTCCAACCGCTACGTCCTGGCAGACATCAGCAGCTTCTTCACGCTGCTGGTGGGGATATACTTCCCATCCGTCACAGGTTGGCGCCGGAGCGGCTCCTTGTAGAAATGTCTAACCCCACAGGGAGAAGAGGGTGTATTTATCAACTCCTATCGAGGGGCCCACTCCATCCTTAAAGCCCCACTCAGGGTTATTCTGCTCTCCTCAATCATACCGTGTCATAGTTCAGGATTTTTTAAATTCCAATAATGTTTTTTCCATTTGTAATGATTTGTAATAAATATAATTTTCAGTGTTTTTGCTCAGGATGATGATATTTTAAAGTAAATAAAAGCTGTACAACTGACTTGCTGTTGAAGTTCAACAACAAATAACCGATCGGTTGTAATTAAAGGATTTAAAATAGACTTTTAACGGCTAACTAATAATCAAAAACCACGACTTAAAAAAAAAAAAATGGTTTCAGCGTGTATCTTTTATTTTTCATATTTTCATTAGATTTGTGATTTTGACATCAAACCACGTTTTTTTCCACCTCTTCCGTTGTAATATGCTAATTAGGACCACAGACACGAACTTACGTGGAGAATGGGATAAACCAAGTAAAGAACACAGGGGCCAAAAATTTTCCGCTTTGAAAAGGTTTCATGAGTCTGACGTTGGTTTTCTCTTAGGAATCTTCTTAATCAACGGTTTGGTTGAGCTCATTTTAAGTCACTATTTCCCTGAAAAGTCAGGGATATAATGGAATTGTCATCGTCGCCATTTAAATAATCCACATCTGTACCATCTTGTCAAAACTACAATTCAGAAACCCAACCGGACCACCTGATTACCGATATACTGGTGATGTGACTCCAGGGGGAAACGAAAAAAAGACATTTTGTTTGCAAGTTTAAGAAGCACGACCTTCTGGATCATCTTTCCTTGTCTCGCTCACAGGTATCATGGCCGGCTCCAACCGCTCCGGAGACCTCCGTGACGCTCAGAAGTCCATCCCCATCGGCACCATCGCCGCCATCACCACCACCTCCACCGTCTGTATCTTTCAGATGGAAAAAATGCTTATCAAGCAGAAACATGATCGTTTCTTTTATATGACGTTTAGCATGTTAGAGTGTTCGGACCAAACGTTTCCGGAACCACGTTTCTTGACAGCTTTGTGCCAGACATGTCTTGTGTGTTTCTGTTTGGAGCCTGTATCGAAGGAGTCGTCCTGAGGGACAAGTGAGTCCCAACGTTTCAACTTATTATCTCCATTATTTAGAAAAGTCGGGTATATTACGGAATAGTCGCAGTAATTCAAAAACCATTTCATGGATCATTTTCAAATTTCCTTCCCACGTTAAACTTAATACGAGGAAGAACTGGAATGATTTTGTGAAATGTTGGGTGTACATTTCTGACAGTGGGCGGAGCTTGATCGCCAAAAGATTTCAGGGTCCCAATTTCTTGTCAGTTGGTCGGATTTAGTCCAGATTTGGCGGATATGAATCAACTTTGACTCTTATAATAATATAATATAATGTTCTTGAACATTCATGTTTAACTCAAAAGTGCAGCTTCTTCCTTTTCTTCTCTTTTAACTAAAAAACAGACATTTTCAGAAATGACTTAAGTATTTCTCACCGCTTTGCACAGATTTGGTGAAGGAGTCAACGGCAACCTGGTGATTGGGACTCTGGCATGGCCGTCTCCGTGGGTCATTGTGTTCGGCTCCTTCTTCTCCACCTGTGGAGCAGGACTCCAGAGTCTGACTGGAGCTCCACGTCTCCTGCAAGCCATCGCTCGGGACGGCATCATCCCTTTTCTCAGAGTAAGCACCTCCATCATAAACCTAGAAAGTTGATTCCGTTCTGTTACTTTTATGTGCCAGAAAATGCAACTTTAATCCCCTTTTATGTTCCTGCAGGTGTTTGGACACGGCAAAGCCAACGGGGAGCCCACATGGGCTCTTCTGCTCACCGCGAGTATTTGTGAGATTGGCATCATCATCGCCTCCCTGGATTCAGTCGCGCCCATCCTCTCCATGTGAGAGCCCACTAACTTCCTTCCTATATAATAATCGCTCTGCAGACCTTCTGTGGTCGGGGTCCTTCTTTAAGGGTGTGGGTTTACATCTCCGTGTGATTCTCTTCCTCTCCTCTCTGTAGGTTCTTCTTGATGTGCTACATGTTCGTCAATCTGGCCTGCGCCCTGCAGACTTTGCTGAGGACGCCGAATTGGAGGCCGCGCTTTAAGTTCTACCACTGGTTAGCTTACGTATCAGCGTGCAACAAAAATCTTTCAGATGAATTTGCATGGAAAGCTAGAGCCCCTCTGTCCCCTCTGCCCCCTCTGACCCCTCTGACCCCTCTATGCCTGCATGGATTTAGTTGCAGCGGATTAAACAGAAATCGTTTCCTACTGAAGCTGTGGTCATTTGCAGAAAAACAAACATGTGTTGTCCTCTCCACCTGCAGGGCTTTGTCTTTCCTGGGCATGAGCCTGTGTCTGTCTCTCATGTTCATCTGTTCCTGGTATTACGCCATCATCGCCATGGGCATCGCCACCTGCATCTACAAATACATCGAGTTCTGCGGGTACGTAATCATCCAGGATGGAAACGAGGTCCGACGTCATCCGTCATGATTGGGACAGGGGTTATTGTTCCAGTTTAAAGACCTGGACGGATTACACTCGGTTTAATGGAACCCAAATGTTTAAATGTTACGGCTTCCACCGCTGAGGTCATGTTTGGACACCTGTCCTTTTTGTTTCTTGTTGGTCGGTTGATTTGTTCAGGGGATTATGGAGAAACGTTCATCATTTCTATTTTTTCTTTTTCTTTTTTTTTTTTTTAATATTTACCAAAGTTTCTCAGGCAACTGGAATGAGGCAACGCAACATTATTTATGTAATACATTTCAGCAACAGTTGTTTCAAAAGACAATCAAGAATAATAACACACAGTTCAAAAAAAAGGAAAAAATGGAATAATTAAAAAAAAAGGTTATAAAATATTAAGAAATACAAAAATAATTTTAAAAAATTATATTATGAAACATTAAATAAGATTAATAAAAAATTCTAAATAAATAAAAACGAATGAGATAAAAGCTAGACTAGAAGAAAATCAGCTGTGTAAACCCTCAGACATAATTTAGACGTTGTCTTAAACAGAACCGTGTAGGAAAGACAGAAGTAAGAATCATTTTTAAAATAAAAAAACGGTATAACTCTGCAAAGGCCCAACATTCCTCTTTAACCCTCTGGAGTCTGAGACAGTTAAAGATAAATATGTCCGATTTAAAATCAGGATCCATTCGTGATCCCGCCCTCCAAGAAGACGATGTCGTCTTCTGTGTCCTTCTACACGGCTACAAGGTTTGATTTTAGATACCGGTTTGATTGGATCCTTGGCCGCTCTTCTGAGAGCCACATCAGATCCGAGTCTGTTCATACAACCCGTCCATGTTCTGTGCCGCAGAGCTGAGAAGGAGTGGGGCGACGGGATCCGAGGCATCTCTCTCAGCGCCGCGCTTTTTGCCCTCATGAGGCTGGAGGAGGGACCCCCACACACGAAGAACTGGAGGTTCAGTCCACCCATCTGCATCTACTCAGCAGTTCCACTTTTATCACCTGATCCACTCTAAACACTCGTGGTCTCTTTTGGTCAGGCCTCAGATCCTGGTTCTGGTGAGTGTGGATGCTGAGCAAAACGTAGAACAACCACGTCTGCTCTCTCTGACCAATCAGCTGAAAGCTGGGAAGGGCCTGACCATCGTCGGCACCACAGTTCAAGGAACATTCCTCGACAACTACACCGAGGCCCAAAGAGCGGACCAGGTCAGTCCTCGAATGTCTCACACACGTGTGTGTTTATACGACGACGAGGGAGTGATGTCATACGAGGTTACCGCATCCACAAACCACACGCTCCAAACATCTGTGCTTCCCTCTCCACCTCTTTGTAGTCTCTGCGTAAATTGATGGAGGCAGAGAAGGTGAAGGGCTTCTCACAGGTGGTCATCTCCTCCAACTTGAGAGATGGGACGTCCCACCTGATCCAGGTCGGCGGCCTGGGAGGTTTGAAGCACAACACCGTGATGGTCAGCTGGCCCCGACACTGGAAGCAGCCTGAGCACCACCAGCAGTTTAAGAACTTCATCGGTAGGTCCAAATGAATCGGGAAATAATAAATGTCCTAGATGTTAGTGACTGTAAAAAAAAAAAGTGGTAATTTCGCAAAATCACTCCAGTTTTTGGGTCTAAAGCTTGAATTTGATCCATGACACAGTTTTTGAGATACCCTGATAACTTGACTTGATGACGGTTCCATAATATCCCCGAGTTTCCGTCGATGTAATAACAATCCCTTTCCTTCGGTCTCTCTGCAGAGGTGGTTCGAGAGACAACCGTGGCCAGTCTGGCTTTGTTGGTTCCTAAGAACATCTCCAGCTATCCGTCCAACGGAGAGCGCTTCACTGAGGGCCACATAGACGTGTGGTGGGTGGTGCATGATGGGGGAATGCTGATGCTTCTGCCCTTCCTGCTGCGCCAACACAAGGTGGGAAACAATCTGCAATAAATGGTTCTTTGTATTTAAATGGTTTAAAGAAATATATGAGGTCAAATTTGTGAGGACAGGAACGTTTTCTCACTAATTATCTGTGAACGTCCTAAATTTTTGTCCTGTAGGTCTGGAGGAAGTGCAAGATTCGTATTTTCACTGTTGCTCAAATGGATGACAATAGTATCCAGATGAAGAAAGACCTCATCATCTTCCTCTATCACCTGCGCATCGAAGCTCAGGTGGAGGTGGTGGAGATGGTGAGACAGAATGGTTGTGGATATGAGAAAGTTTTAAACCACATAAAAGAAAAATATTCCCTGGTTAGAAGGATCTTATTTCTGCATCCGTAAAGTTAAAAATGATAAAATGTCTTTGTGTTTTGGTTTCGTTGAAGCTGGACAGCGACATCTCAGCCTACACCTACGAGAAGACGCTGGTGATGGAGCAACGATCGCAGATCCTCAAACAGATGCATCTGACGAAGAATGAGATGGAGAGAGAGGTGAAGCAGATGTGTCATAATATGTCACCGATGTTTGTACCGTTTCACCAACTACGCCACAAACTTAACTAAGTATGACTTCCTGCAAAAAACATGACATTAATTATTACCCAAAAGTCGCCGATTAGTACGAGGAAGAACTGGAGCCATTTTAGTAAAGGTCAGTTGTATATTTCCAACACTGGGGGGAGCCTTATCTCCAAATGTTGTCCGGACATCATTTCTCAACTGTTGGTCCGGTTTAGTCCGATTTTGTGCATATGAATCACATTGAGGAGATCTATCTTGTAAACATCGTGTTTGACTTTAATAGTTCATATTTTACTCACCAGGAGGAGGTTTTTACAGAAAACACTGATTTACAGACATAACTTCCTGAACCGTCTGTCCAATTTAGTCTAAAGTCAGTGCATGAATCGACTGAAGCAGATTTTATATGTATAATTATAAAGATCAGAACCTCAGAAACTCTGTCATGGATCATTTTCTAACTTTTTACCCCCACAGACATTAGTTTGAGGAACAACTGGAATGATATTGGGAAAGGTCGGTTGCATATTTCTGACACTAAGGGGAGCTTTAATTTCCCAACAGTCCAATTTAGCACAAATTGGGTGTATATTGATTCGACTCGAGGAGATCTATCTTGTTTGTATCATATTTTACCCAGATTTTAATCTGAGTAAAATATAATACGAAACTTGGGGAGCTTTTTTGAATTTTTTTTTTTTTTTTACTAAAAATCCTGTTGAAATAACCCACATTTAATTTGAGGCGTTCAATCAGAGGGACTACTTGTACAACGCAGCGGATTGGGGGCTTTTCAGGGATATACCCTGGCTGTCGGTGACAAATTTCTTTCTTGACTGTAGATCCAGAGCATCACAGATTCGTCCCGCGGATCCATCCGGCGTAAACAATCCTCGACCCTGCGCTCCCAGCACAGCAATGAGGAACGAGTCAGCCTGGTGGAGAAAGCAGAAGATGAGGTAATGCTGTCGTGGGACCTTCAGAACCCACGGGATTCATCTCCACGTCTCTCTTTGTTTGCACGAACATCCCTCCATACACAAGAGCGGCCGTCAAAGTAATCTTCCACTGATTCCACCGGTTGCTCTCTGTTTGTCACCGGCTGCCGGAGTTGAACCCTCTGTTAGGTCATGGTGTCACCTCGCAGACTGTTTCTGCTTCCAATCCAAAACAGGTGCCGCAGATCCACGCCAGAAACGCCACCACACCAACCAGCCCCCCCACGAGCTTCCCGTGTTCCTCCGAGCCTGCAGGGGGCGCCGGCTCAGACAAGCGTCAGACCCTTTCGTCGACGAGCCCAGAGGAAGGCAGAGACTTGTTCAACATGAAGCCGTGAGTCACGAGACACATTTGTGTGTACAGACCCATGTGTAGAACGTGTAGAATACATGCATGTATGAACATATACCAATCAGCCATAACATTATAACAACAGAGCTAATATTCTACCTCCTTCTTGTTTGGGTCCAACTTTTACATTCAGTTCATAAATAAGGTGTCCGACAGGCTCAAACACACCGCAACTCAAGAAAAACAGATGAAAACAGATAAAACACAAGCGGAGAAAGAAAACGCCTTCATCGATTTGAAAACCCAGGAGCGCTGCAAAAGCCACAAGACGTTAAGAAAACCTTAAGAAAAACGATCTGCAAAAGCCACTGTGGCATCCATGACTCAACTTCTTTTGACAATCATTTGGTGCTAACTGCTGCAGAATGTGAAACCCCTGGTGAACCGTTGTTTTGGAGAAGTTCTGACCCAGTGGTCTGGCCGGCCTTGTGAATGTTCCTCAGATCCTCACACTTTCCTTTTTTTTCCCCGCTTCCAAAGCAACAACTTTGAGATAAAACGGTTCTACCGCTGCCTGATACATCAGGCGCCTATATTGTAAGGAGATAGTCTTGGTTCCTCCCCTCACCTATCAGTGGTCATAACGTTATAGCGGATCGGCCTACATTATCTTTAATGTACCTTTGTATCTTGACGTTATCGAGCATGTGACACCGCGACCGATGATAAACGTGTGTGTGATTTATTTCCCTCTGAATGCTGCTGCAGAGAATGGGAGAACTTGTAAGTATTGACATTTGAACGAGGCGTGATCGGGATTCCCATCTGTGAACCGGGCTCATATTTGAACTCCTATTTCTCGCGTCAGAAACCAAACGGACTTGAGGCGCATGCACACGGCGGTGCGACTCAACGGCATCATCGCAAAGAAATCCAAGGAGGCCAAGCTGGTCCTGCTCAACATGCCTGGACCACCCAAGAACCGTGTGGGCAATGAAAACTGTATCCTTCAACAAACATGCACAACATACTTTACTCTTCTAGTACTAGGTTGTGTGTAGTACTACGAGAGTACAACAGTATCCAATGTTTAGGAAAACTTCATAGGAGTACTAGGAATTAGGAATACTCCAACAAACTCTCTCAGTACCTCTTAAAATATTCTGCAGCCAGTCGTCTTTTGCGCCTTCCACTTCAGCGTCTCTGTTCAGCCCACTGAGCCCTCAGCTCCACCACCGATCGCATGTACATAGCAGGAGATTGGGGGCTTTTCAGTGATACGACGTAGCCTTTGGGGTTGAGAGCTAGTTTTTAACCTGGGATTACAGAAAACTTCAACCTGAGGACTCGATATTGAGAAACCAGTATTTCTGCAGATGGAGAGCAGGTTTTGAGGAGAAGGTCTGGGTTTTGCTCACAAAGATGTAAATTTCTTTGGAAATGTCAGCTAAATATTTAGAATGGCCCATTAAAAGCCAAGACAGAGATTGCCCGACCGACAGCGCCGCCAACAAACCAACGACCTCGTTCACACCACAGCCATATGTGATTTTAAATGTCCAACAGTCTCTTTACACCTTCTGCTCCTTTCTCTAAAGTTGAAGCAGCTGATGTTGCTTTTTTTGGGGGGAGACCCGGGTGTTTGAGAGAGTCTCAGAGTGATGAACTGAGTTCTGTCCAGATACTCCTGCCTCCTCCAACTGTCCAGAAAATATCCACTGTGGGGGAATCGGCGGTTCTGACTCGCCTGAAGCGGTGATTGTAAGGCAACGCAACTTTATTTATACAGCGCATTTCAGCAACAGGGCTTCACATAAACAATCCAGAAACTCAACTGTCTGAGCGTTTACGACCGCAGACGATCGTATCCGGTTTTCCTCAACAGAACCGCATAAAAGAATCGTTTTAAAATATAAAGATTTCTTTACAGATAAGTTTTAAGCCTCGGTATAAAAGAACTGAGATTCGGGACGGTCCTGAAGTTTTCCGGGGGTTTGATCCAAATATTTGCTAGCACAAAAACAGAACGCTGCCTCTCCTTGTTTGGTTCTGGGTCTGGGGACAGTGAGCAGACCTGATCCAGACCATCTGAGAGGTCCGGATGGTTCATAACATAGCAGGAGATCAGAGATGCAGCTGAGTGTTTTGTAATTGTAGGCATGATTGCGTGTTTGTCAGCGGAGCATGAGATCATAACCCAGGATTAAATCCGGCAGATGTCGGAACCACAGCTCACCGGTGGAGTCCAGTCACCCTCTTTAACGCCGAGTCGTACGAGAAAACCGAATTCCTTGACTGCGACCGCCTCTCAGACATGGAGTTCCTCGAGGCTCTCACCGAAGGCCTCAATCGGGTCCTTCTGGTGCGCGGAGGCGGGCGTGAGGTCATCACCATCTACTCCTGAGGGGATTACTCCAGCACCTGCTCGGACCCGACCCTCTCTTCCCGAGGCCGCCCGCCCGACGCCTCTCACATCTAATCACTGAACCTTTTCACGGATTGATTAGACTAATAGTTACGCAACAGTCCGCTCTCTGCTCTGGACGCTCCAGATAACAGGAGATTCAGTTACTTCTGACACATTCGTGACATCAACGGCTCATAAATCTTCACCATTTCTCAGAAGATGAAGGGTTATCCAACACTTCTTTCCCCCCTTGTCGCGATAATAGTCAGGCTGATCGTTTGTAAATACGTCCTTTCTTTATGTTTATTGTTATTTATTAGCGGTTTTTGCTTATAGATGTATTCAATCTTGTCACGTATGATTTTGTGCGTCTCTGTTTCTGTTTCTCTTTGTGTAGTTTGAAGAGCACAAGCGATAATCGTAGAGATCTAGTCATTATATTGATTTATAAAAGACGTTGGCTCCAGGTTCATTAAAGTAGGCGGGCCTAACTGGTTCCACGATCCAGAGAAACGATTGGGAGAGCTTTAACTTAATTATCTTTCACGTTTAATTATAAAAATGTGTGATTGAAAACACAAGTTAGGCTATCAATATTTTATTATTTTATGAATTTATGCTAATTATTACAATCTCAAGCCCGATTGTTTGACCTTTTCAACCTCAAAGTCAAACAGGGATGAAAATAAAACGGAATGAGCTCAACAATGGTCTCCTTACGTTATTTATTACGTTTAATTTTACCTCTGATGTATTACCTCTGTAGCCTGAGATGTGTTACATAATCAACGCGACCTCTCCGTTCTGTTCAAACGAGTTATTTTGAGGAAATCCATCAACATTTAAAAGATCATTTATTCTATAATTTAATGCTTAGTCATCATTTTTTGGCCCTTCTCTTTTCAATTCAGGAAAATGTCGCGATATAATTTTGCGATAACTCTCGTACACACGTGTCGTTATTGACAGGCATTCATACCTGACACCAATCAATCAGTCAATCAGTCGCGCAAACATCCAATCCAATGATGATCAATGAGAGTCTGACTCACGGACTCTCTCCAGCCTCAGAGGGAACGTTTCTATTCATGAACTGGAAGGTTTGTCCACACCTGGTATCATTTCTCTCCTCTTCCTCCTCCTCTTCAATTCCCTGCTCCAGACAATCACCTGTTTTACTTAAGAAATGATAGGTATACTTTTTATGAAAAGATAGATATAAGCTTCCACCTCCTTCTCCAACAAATGTTGTAAGCGCCCTTTAGATTGATTGCATGTTTCTCATCATACACACATACTTAAACCTCAGTGTTTTCCTTTTTCAGCTCAAACAGAAACATATCGCAGGAGACTGAAGATTGATGTCGCGGCCATTGGTCTGCAGACGTTAAGAGTCGCGTTTTTTTTAAACTCAGCGATTCCAGAGTGTGTGTGTTGAGATTACATACGTGTTTGTGCGTAAACCCAATGTCTGCTTGAATGAAGACAGTGTAATAACAACATGTTATAACATCTAGAACTTTACACACACAAAAAGAAACGTTGGTTTTAGTTTTTGAGCTTA
The DNA here is from genome assembly GCA_037951165.1 of Lophius americanus. Classification (NCBI taxonomy): domain Eukaryota; kingdom Metazoa; phylum Chordata; class Actinopteri; order Lophiiformes; family Lophiidae; genus Lophius; species Lophius americanus. Next base: position 948,884 of record JBBDHG010000262.1, on the reverse strand, counting down.
GATCTGTGATAAGTGTGTGTTTATAATGATTTAAAGATAAAACAGGCAGTTTGTGTTTTCCTTCAAAATGATTAATGTTTTATTTTAATTAGTTAGGAGCAACGGTTTGGAGGAATTAAACTCATGTCACAACCAATGCAATAAACCAATTTTTAATACTACAACCTGTTTATTATTCATTTATTACATAGTTATTACACTGGCACAGACATTACTTGTATTACTTTGTCTTTATCAGTTATAATTTACAAATACTGTCTGGGTTCACCTCCTCTGCCTCTGCTGGGGCAACAACAGACAAATCTGCTTCTTGTCTGTGATGCAGATTTCACTTTTAGTTTGAAGCCATGTACTTTTTTTGTGAAAATAAGTATTAATTTTGATCGGGAGGGAAAGGAAAATGTAAAAACACAGCTTCTCTGTGAGGCAGTAGGTGCTGCAGTTAAATTCTGCCGTGTTCCCAGTGGCCTGCAGATGTTTAGTAGATTTGAACTTCATCATTAGCATTCTTAAGTTAGCTTAATACATAGCATGTCATTAGTTAGCTGGATTACTCCAAATAGTCTTGATTGGATTTTGGTGAATTTCATTGGACAACTCGGCTTTGGGTACAATTACACTCGATTAGATGGTGGTGATGATCCAGATCATCATCTGGAATGTTTAAATGTATTCCATTTGAAAGAAAGGTGAAAAGATTCTGGGCTCTAAGTTAATGTTCAGACAAAAATGACCCAATGAAAGACCTTTAAGATCTACCACACATCAAAGTCTGATCTGGATCCCAGTCATATTCTGGATATGGTGGTCCACAGTGTTTAGTTTTATGAGGCTTGTAAGTAAGATCCAGTTTAGATGAGGCAGTACTGAGTCAGAGGAAACGGGCCTTCAGTGAAATACTGCTCCGGTTTACCTAAGCAATAAATAAAGATAGGAAAATCTCCAAAATGTGTCAGACTCATCATCAGGGGAGAAAACTTCATGGCAACCAACCCACGTTGTAAACATTTAGGAATTGATGGGCTGATCTAATATCTAATCAACTCGCAAAGAAAAACTTTTGGCCGGTTAAAACCCAGAAAACCCGTTAATTCAATTAGTGTTTTAAAGGAGATGCTCCTTCAGCTGTTTGCTGAGAACTCGTCTTCATCAGTGCTTCTATCTGCAGTCGGAGGTTTAATCCTAACACAGTTGGGCCATAATTTAATTCTCATGCGTGCTCAGACTTAATTTCATGGCGTCATCTTCTGGACCCGTCGATGGACATCAGCTGTTCTCATCAGGTGATCACTTCATCTTCGGCGCCAGCGTTAGCTTATCTTCTCGCTGCTGTCTTCTTAAATATCATTCTCTCTGCACCTCTCATTCCTCCATGCCGCCATTACGCATGATCTGCACCTCCCGGCCGGTCGTCGGCCTCAGCAGAGCCATCAGCCGCCGCCGCCACCACCAGACTCTGGTGGTGGTATCTTGCTGCTGCTCAGGGCAGATGTCCTTCAGTCGCTGATGTCCTTCAGTCGCTGATGCCCTTCAGTCGCTGTTCAGGGTCTTCCTGACAGATGAACTACCGTCTATTATCAGTTGCAATAAACAATTAATGATCTACTTCTTGAACAACTTCGTGTTAATAGTGATAGATCTGGATCCGACCTGCTGAATCGCTTTAATATTTGTTGTCATTGACACGACATTGAACGTTGTGCTTACATAATAGAGAATCGGAATACTCCGTCTGATAGTTTTGACTCTGACTTCAGGTGCGTTTACATTTCACAAGATGAGCTGCAGAGACGTCGTGACCAAAACTCCGGCTGCGTTTTCTCTCCGAGATAAACCCCCCAAAAAACGCTCATGTGTCAGAAGAGTGGGACGTCTTATTAGAAATGGCCAAAGTCCATAAAGGTATTTCCCTCTGTGAGCAAAATGTGGAAACACCTTTGATCCGCCTTATCTCGGCAGAGATAGCGCCGGCTTAAAAGCAACGACATTCAGTCGCTTTCCACCGACGAGCTTTCAAGATGAAGACGCGGACCAGCCTTCGAGTGAAACTACCCGTGTTTGTGTTTGTCCTGGAGGTGGTTATAGTCGGCTTGTACGCTGCTTTTGTCACCTATGACGAGAATGCGGATGCCAAATTTCAGACCAACACCACCAACCCCATGGACAATGCGGTGTACAGGGACTACCCCTATTTTGCCGATGTACAGGTCATGATATTCGTCGGCTTCGGGTGCCTGCTGGCGTTTTGTCGGTTCTATGGCTTTAGCGGGATGGTTTTTAACTTCCTCACGGCTACTTTTGCCATCCAGTGGGCCATATTGGTGCAAGGGTTCTTCCAGTTCTACCACGACGGGAAGATCCATCTGGGAGTCATCAACCTCATAAATGCAGAGTTTGCCAGTGCCGTGGTTCTGATATCCTTCGGGGCAGTTTTGGGGAAGACCAGTCCTCTGCAGCTGCTGGTCATGGCTCTGCTGGAAGTGCCCGTGTTTGCCGCCACAGAGTGGGCGGTGCTCAAGTATCTCAGGATCAACGACGCCGGCGGCTCGATTCTCATTCACCTCTTTGCCTGTTACTTTGGTTTGGGCGTCAGTTTTGTGCTGTACAGGCCGTGCCTCAGCAAAGGCCACCCGAAAGAACAAACCAGCTACACGTCCGACATCCTGTCCGTGATGGGGACCTTGTTCCTCTGGGTGTTCTGGCCCTCCTTCAACTCGGCGCTGACCCTGAAAGGAGACGACCAGCACAGAGCCATCCTCCACACCTTCATCGGCCTCAGTGCCTCGACACTCACGGCTTTCGCTCTCTCTGCCATGCTGAACAAAAAAGGCAAGCTCACCATGGCGGATATTCAGAACGTCACCCTGGCTGGAGGCGTGACAGTCGGGGCATCTGTAGATATGATGATTACACCCGCGGCGGCTTATTGTCTGGGTATGCTGGGCTGCACTGCATGCATGCTTGGCTACAAGTACTTGACCCCCTTCCTGGCTCGCCGCTTCAGGATCCAGGATCAGTGTGGAATCCATAATTTGCACGGACTGACTGGACTTATATCCTCCACTGCAGGGATCTGTGCCATATTGATGGCTACAGATGAGGTTTATGGCCCCAGTTTGTACGAGATCTTCTCCCACAGAGCCCCGATGGAAGGAGACCCGAAGCTGCTGGAGCTCCAGGCGCTGATCCCCGGCATCAAGCCGGGGTTGGGGAGGACTGCCCAAGAACAGGCTCTCTACCAGGTTGCGGCCGTGTTTTCCACAATTGGAGCGTCAACACTGGGCGGCGTCCTGACGGGCTTCGTCCTGAAGCTGCCGTTCTTTGCATCCCCACCTGACGCTATGTGTTTTGACGATGAGGTGTTCTTTGACATCCCGGAGGACTATGACTCACCATTCAGCTCCAATCAGAAGATGGTGACGGAGCATCATGCTGCCTGACATGAAACAGACGCATGTGGTCAATAGTGGAGAAGAAAATGTAAATATCACTATCGCTATTCATTATTATTTTTATTATTACTCATTAACTTTTTATTATCGATACATTGTAAATAGGTTGACCTACTACTGATCCGAAATAATAATGAAAAACAATGAAATGTCTCCGGCGCCGCCTAATACAGCCATGAATTGTGTTATTCATTGTCCCAAAAACATGAAAGAAATAAAATAAAATTGATCGTTCTTGTTGTTTTTGTGATATGAAATAAACTCCTTGCAACCGTCAGCAAGAATTTAAGCAGTGAACCATGAAAAGAATATTTGAATTTGATGATGAGCTCCTTTGGGTGCAGCATCTTGTTCTCAAAGAGGTGATGAGAAATAAAAATATGAACTTTCGATTAAGGATAATTTAGAAGAATAAAATCAAACGGGGCACAAATCAGTGTCGGCAAAATAAAATGATGTGAACAGCAGTGAGAAATGTATAAAGGAAAATATATGGATGACATAAAAACAGAAATGAAAGATGATGTTGGTTGAGAAGCGATAATAATAATATATTCATAGGTCAAAGGTTAAATATGGGACAGTTATTTGATGTGTTTCAAAAGTAGAACTTTGTCTCATAATTCCTTATGAAATGAAAGGAAGAGAAAAGATGTGTTTAAGGGAGTTGTATGGTGAACGAGACAGAACTGAAATCTGATGGAAGGATTGTATTAAAAAACAAACAGGTGTTGAGGGTTAGGATGAGAACGTTTAAAATGTGAAGGGTTTCAACGCTTTAAAGAAACAAACATCTAGACTGAAAAAGTTGGGACACTGTGTGAAACATGAAAACAACAAAATATGATAATCTGCTAGTAATTGTAATAATAAAAATAAATGTATTTATTATTTCTAAGACACTATAGACAAAAGTAAAATTCTTTAAAGCATGAAATAAAAACATTTCATATAAATAAAGTTAGGGTAACAGGTGATAGTAGCTTAATAGGATTTAATTTAAATGAATCACATATATAAAAAAGAACTTTAAACTATCCAATGATCCGTCAGGAAAAGGAAGACATTCATATTTTATTTTTGTTTTAATGTTTTTCTCCACTAAATGGCAGTATGGTAAGAGAATATATGATCACTTCCCTGAGACCTTGTAAAATATTACTTTCCCCCCACAGCAAAATTCATCTTGGACGTACATTTATAAAAAAAAAATTATTAAAATTTTGAATAGTTAATTGTAAAGAATTTTTTTCGCACCAATAAGATCTGGGGTGTTTCTTTTATAATTCTACACAATATATCTTCTTCTTTTGGTTCTTCCCTTTAGGGGTCGCCACAGTGGATCCACCTCTTTTACACCGATCAACTGCATTTCCACACAATATTTATCCAGCAAAAAGAAAAAATATAGAAAGATATAAGATTAACATTGTATAGTACTTTTCATTTCATGGTATAGAAGAGGAAACAATTTACTTTATAAATGTTCTATTTAAAGAAGTATACTCTGGATGGATGTTCAGAATTATACCCAAAGAAAATCGGGATCGAGATTCAATTCCAGGAAATATACATTAATTTGTTTTAATAAATTTGACCCAAGATCAGGAAACTATTTTTGTTCCTTTTGGTCTATTTGTTTGTTTTCGTTCTATTTATTAAATGTAATAAATAACCGTACAGTGGAGATAGAAAACGACGATGTGTTCTCCACCAGGGGGCAGTAAGGTGTCAGCACATTTGTCATTGGCCTCTATGAAGCAGAAGAAGACGGATGGTTTTCGTCCACTAGGGGGCAGTGAGGACACGGGATAGCGCCACTGCTCAGAATCCTGGAAACGTCGAAGAAGCAGGAACTGCATAACAATCCACGACCTGTGACGCATGGCAGGAGCGTGAAGAGGTTATATACAACGTTGAAAATGATTATCTCATATTAGCACTGTTTGATCTGAAGTAAGCTTTCTAAAACTTTCTAAAGTTGCTCTACATCCGTGACTTTTTGACGTGGACACAAGGATTCATCGATTCCAAACGGTAACATTTGTTTGCTAATGGAAGCTATCGGCTCACTTCCGCCTATTTGTGGCTGAAGAATCTTGGCTGTTTGATTTCAACTCGCACTTTACGAATCAAACGTTTGCAGAAACGCATGATTTGTGTTCTTGGTGTGGAACTCTAGACGTACATAGCGGTTATGGAACACCAACGTGTAGTACTAATCCGCTCACTCTGAACTGCGTGTAGAATTGGTCTGTACAGAGACGTAAGTTAGATTTCTTACATATTCTTCTAACCTGCCTTGTCCTCTGACATGTTTTATGTATTTCATCTTGTGAAATGCTGCAATGGACACACAGGAAATGACTTAACCTATTTGTATATGGTTGAAGCGACAACAAAGCTTGATGTCAAAGCTGCTCACATGTCTTATCTGATGTGTTTTTGTATCTTCCTAGATTCCTGTTGAAAATGCTGCTGAAAACTCAACTGTAACATTCAGACTTTTCATTGCTCCTCACAACGTCCGGTCAAAATATGGGCCGCTACCTCAGCACCAACTTGTGTTCAGCGTCTGTGATTAAGACGGACTGCAAAGTCAGATACCTACTGAGTCTTCTGAGAAAGCATCTTCCTCTGGGTGGAGCGCCCGTCTGCATGGAACTCTGGAGGAATTCACTGCATTCACCTCCACATCCCTCCAGATTTACAAGAAAACCTTATTTCAGAAGATTCAATCACAGTTATATAACCACTTCCTCTTATCTCCTGGGAGATTTTACCAAAGAGGAGAAACATCTCCAGTCTGTTCGTTTTTACTCGTCTCCCAAAAGGAATACATTCAAAGCTGAAGCTCCGATCGGGATCTTTGAGGAAGCCCAGACCAGGTTCAACTTGAGCTCACTGGGAGGACATCTCGGTCGATCATTCAATCGACTTTCCAGCCACAGTCCTGCGTCAGCCTACGTAGGCACCTCACAGCGGCGTAATCAGAGTCGACATTCAGCCAATGAGCGGGAGTTATCTGAGAGCAAAGAGGGAATAGCACCGGAGACAGTATTCAATAAAAAGGTGAGTTGAGGTCACGCTCATCACTGATAAACCTGAAATGAACCTGATCCCTGATGATCTCAGGGAATAACCTTGGGGTCCACCCACTCATTAGTTTTAATGATCAATTAATCATCTTTATATTATGATAATTATACTAATAATGTCATACGCTTTCTCAAAAGGCACCATTCAACTCCTTCTGGCCTTCTCTGTACTTCTCCAGATCAAACATCTCACCTGTAGAGTTCTTTCTAAGCATGAAACCATACTGCTGCTCACATGTCGTCACCACTTTCCTTAACCTATCATCCAACCACTCTCCCTCAGATCTTCATCGTGTGCCTCATCAGCTTTATGCCTCTGTATGACATTTAACCTCCTCAATAATGTCTGTTTTGCTCCCGTGACCTTGAATGAATCCGTAAGAAAACCGGAGAAGCTGTGTTAACGTCTTTTGTCTGTTGGCTTTCAGGTGCTGTTTGATGGTCTTTGTCCGGTATGTACGGCGGAGATCCGCTTCCTGCAGTTCCTACAGAAAAACCAGCCTGAGAAAATAGACTTTGTTGACATCTCCCTGCCAGACTACGATGGGGCGAAACACAAGGACATCAGCTATGAGGTGGCGATGGAGGAGATGCATGTGATCGATGAGAAAGACGAGGTATCGTGTCAGATCGCCATATTATTTACTGGCTTTTCTTTCATAGTAGCTAAAAAGTAAAATAGAGGAGTGCTGCACAATGTCTGTTGACTAAGCTCCTGTTTATTGGCAGGTTCATCGTGGGATCCCAGCATTTGCAGTCATGTACGGTGCAGTGGGGCTGGGCTGGTTGGGTCGCTTCATGATGTGGTCGCCTGTGAGACCATTTATGGACATGTCCTACGCCATCTTTGCCAGAAATCGCTTAAAGTGGACTGGACGAGGGGGGGAGTGCAACAATGGACGCTGTGACAGGAAAAAACAATGACCCCCCTAAACCTGTAAAACATTAGATCACCATCTAGGTTTTGTGAGAGAAGTGATTGCAACAAAAAAAAGTGGATAAAGAAGTATACAGATTTGCTGTTTGGACGGTTATTTTCAACTTGTGAGGAAATGCTCCAAAATTGTTTGTCTCTTAATGGAAATATGGGCTACCTGATGAAATATGGCTGCAGTGACAGAGATGTTTGAGTGGTGTGACAGCGGTGAGGAGTGCAGAAGGGTTCAAAGTTAAAGGTGGGACCGCACCAAGGACCGTTTCCGAACCCCTTCTTGTCTGCTAGGATGATTCAGATGCGGACAGATGAGGTAAGCCAGGTTTTTCCATGGACTATGAAGGTCACGGAGGACATTGTGTTGTGCTTTAAAAGAAAGGATCAGGTGGAAGAAAAACTGTAGACAGGTGATCCAGTGAGGTGACCTCTGATGATCTAGCCATCATTTAATGCCGAATCTGACCGCATTTGGGATTAAACGTAGTTCAGTTAATCTAACGCCAACCTCTACTTTAAATATCCATTGGTATAAATTATGACAGTCGTCGAGATGCAAGATTAAAGGAAAACATGTTTTTTATACCTACAGAAAACGGCCAGGAAATTAAAAATGTATCCGGACCGTTACGACTCGTATCAGCATCTTAAGAAAGAAAGCCAAACATCTTCACTGTGAGTAATGAGACAACTTATGATAATCCTGGAACAGACAAATAAAATGAAACTGTAGAAATATTAAACCCTTGCAAACAAACATGATGGTCCGGGGAGAGACGCGAGGCAAAAGATGAATATGTCCCGCTAAGACAAATATACACTGCTGAGAAAACCATCCAAGCAGAATGCAGTTACTTTCCTGTTGCAGTTAGCCTCTCTGTTTCAGTAAAAACAGACAGAGAAGCAAACTGTCTGTGGAAGTGGAAGCCATCCACTAGATGGCATCAAGAGTTTAATAAAATCATCTGTGAGCATGAATGGTTCTCCTTTTAAATAATTATTGTCAGGCTTATCAACCTGTTCATTTAAAGTGGTGATAGATATATATACACATAATTATGGGTTAAGTCATTGGTTAAAGTTTATGGGATTTTAAGAAAAAAGTAATATGCTGTGCAGCACAACAGAAAACATTAGATGGGGGTCAAAGGTTAAATTGAGTGTGATTAAACTTTAAGGGTTGTGCTGTTAACAAAACAGTCTGCTGTGTTTCAAAGACCATTTAATTCTCAGATACACTTCAGGTTAGGATTAGAACCTACAACCTCTCAGGTAATTATTTATGCAGAAGGTAGAGGTGAAGTACTGATGTTTGTAAGTATAAGGAAGATGAAATATGTGCTGAACAATCAGTATTATCCTACATCAATGTCAGTGTTATAAGATGGAGAGTCAGGTTTTATGTTTTTTATGGAGTGAAAAAGGAACCAGTGTTGATGCAGAAATCAAATTGTCCATAATATCATTACTTTTATGTTGTAATCATGTATTTACAACTAAAGTCATGGCTTTAGTTGTATAATACATGATGAAATTATAATTAAAGCGCCTTACTATAGTCTTGGCAACAAACAACAAAGCTATATTTTCACTCATGTCTGTTCCTTTGTTCAATCAATCAATAAAACTTTATTTATAAATCACCTCTTATACGAAAAGTAACACAAACTGGGCTGGAGGACTGGTCTATGACCATTACAATTAGAAAGGAATCCAGTATTCTTTTTCCCACTTTAGTGTATTTTGTATTTAATTCGTCAGGGAATAATGTATGACATGAATTCAGATGTGAAAAATCTTGCATTTTTCAAGAGGGCCTGTGAGTTTTTAGACTTAGTCGCAGGTTTGAATAAATAAATGGTTGGTTTTAAATCCAGTCATTTTGAATAATGGTTACAGGGCTATGTATTTAATTCTTGATAAGGGGAATGATTGGGCCTTGGCGCTCTACTTAAATGGGTTAAATCTATTCGAAACTACAGGCTTCTAGTTGTTTTCTTCATGTTATGGTCTGTGCACATTTTCCAAGAATTCAAAAGCTATCAGCCACCTTCACGGCCCGTCGTGTTTGTGCGGTTCTGTGACTCAAGGAGCAGCTAACATTAGCTCAATGAGACCCTTCAGCCCCCCCACACCACACACACACACACACACATTTTAAGTCCGTCAGCAGTGACAACACCTGACATTAAGCATGTGCTCTTAGGAAGCATTGGCCGTGCCGGTCCAGCCCCGGTGCTGCTCAGCCAATCGGATTATGGCACTGCAGGGGAGAGGAGTTGTAGCAAAGATCAAAACACAGAAGGACAAATTTGTATGAGGGGTTGCCAAAAGTGGTGAACTGGATCTTCAAAGAAAGGGATAATGGAATTGTGAAGAAACAAGAATAAGGGGCAGGATTCCAGGTAAGTCTTCAGAGAACACTCCAGTCAGATTATTTGCTGTCAAGGTTAATGCGGCTGTATGTGACTTTGGTTTATGACCTTCCCTCACCTAAGAGGAAAACAACCATAGTCCATGTGTGATTGTTGCATACTCAAGCAATTTGTCTTCTACACCGTGAATGCCTGACTGGGAATGTTTGTAACTATTCCCACATAGTACGTCCTTCATTGACTAACGAGAGATTAAAAACCAAAGCCTTGTTGTCAGACTTCTCTCACATGTCAGTCATACAGCTACCAGCAGGACTTAATGAACTCTTTAGAGGCCCTGCATACTTAGGATGAATCTGCTGTGAGGTTTCATGTTGCGTTCATGAGCGGACGGTACTGGGAAACTGTAAATGTGAAAAGCTATTATGGGACACAGTGTGCGGTATTAATCCGCTCAATCTGAACTGTTTATAGAAGAGGCAAAGCTCCTCTGCTCTGGACAGAGGTGGCAAGTCTGGTAAAAGTACAAGTATTCATTCTTTACTCAAGTTAATAAAGTACCATACTCGGATAATAATTTGAAAGGAAGCCCTTTCAGGAACCTTTCTACGAACCTTCCACTGGCCCGCACTGAATTCAGTGAGAATGACCATTATGTAGAGGAAAAATACTAGGAGGAAAGTTTGGAAGCTGAGAATGACTTTGGTGGCAGATATTTATTTATAGTTATGTTCTTTCGATGATGAGAGGATTATCTCTGAATCATCTAGTCTCACACTTGTAGTTAATGATTTAAGAAGATAATAACAGATCGAGGAATTTCCATTAATTATCAACGTATCAGATTCTACTTCAATCAAGGTTTAAAAGAGACAGAAATTGCTCTTATGATCAGTGTGTCAGGTTGCCATGGCGACACCGGAAGTCAATATGCGCTATTTTCTAATGTTGGATAAAAGTTTCTTACGCAAGTATAATTAACCTTGATTACTGTAGCTTCGTTTACTGTGTGTTAGGGGTATTATTAAGTGTATTAATTGTTTTCATTCTCCGTTTCTCTTATATTTATGACGCTTCGCTTAACTTCCGGATCGTGCGGTCACGTGACTCCGAATAAAACCTTAATATCGTTAATGGGACAAATTAAATTTAAAATTAGTTGTTTTTTTTTTTTACAAAAAACAACTTTGTAAGTTAACATGCTAACATTGTAAAGCTACCTGCTATGTAACATGCTAACTTTTTAAAGGTATGTGCTAAACATCGTCACGCTAACTTTGTAAAGCTATCTATTAAATATCAGAAGGCCAATATTAAAGATATCTGCCAACATTGTCGTTATGAGCACATTATTATTTTGGTTTTCTTAACTCTAAGCACAACAGGGCCAAGATCCGACTCTGGATATTATTGTTACTTTTTTTGTTTTGTTTTGTTTTTTGTTCTGTCCTGCACTGTTTGCACTTGTTTGTCTTACATTTTACAACATGTGTCCTTCCATTCCAGCTGCGATGGACCCAGGTGACATTGGGCGAGGGGCCGGCTACAACCTGGAACAGCTGCGAGTCCGACACATAGAGACAGACAAAATGCCGTTCTCACATTCACCCTTGCGGAAATTTTAGTACACACACAAACATCAGGACCAAAGCCACGCAGGTCTGATTAAAATCTGGAATCTTCCACGTATGTGTCAGAATCATACTGGAGAAACATTCGGATTTGTATTAACCTATTTGTATATGGTTGAAGCGACAACAAAGCTTGATGTCAAAGCTGCTCACATGTCTTACCTGATGTGTTTGTTTTTGTATCTTCCTAGATTCCTGTTGAAAATGCTGCTCCAGTCTACATCGATGAAAACTCAAATGTAACATTCAGACTTTCATGCTCCTCACAACGTCCGGTCAAAATATGGGCCGCTACCTCAGCACCAACTTGTGTTCAGCGTCTGTGATTAAGACGGACTGCAAAGTCAGATACCTACTGAGTCTTCTGAGAAAGCATCTTCCTCTGGATGGAGCGCCCGTCTGCATGGACCTCTGGAGGAATTCACTGCATTCACCTCCACATCCCTCCAGATTTACAAGAAAACCTTATTTCAGAAGATTCAATCACAGTTATATAACCACTACCTATTATCTCCTCGGAGATTTTAACAAAGAGGAGAAACATCTCCAGTCTGTTCGTTTTTACTCGTCTCCCAAAAGGAATACATTCAAAGCTGAAGCTCCGATCGGGATCTTTGAGGAAGCCCAGACCAGGTTCAACTTGAGCTCACTGGGAGGACATCTCGGTCGATCATTCAATCGACTCTCCAGACACATTAACGTTTATTTCAAGAGGAAGGAGGTTGTACCTCAAGCTGAAACTGCCTATCATGTCGCCACACATCCCGTCTATGTAGGCAGGTCACAGCGGCGTAGCCAGAGTCAACACTCAGCCAGAGAGCAGGAGATATCTGAGAGCAAAGACGGAGTACAGAGCTTAAAATCCAAAGACAAGCTGGAGGGCTCAGGAGGAAGTCCTTCGTCACAGGGACATTTAGGGCTTCAGCTGTTTCACGTCAGCTCCTTGGCGACAGCGTTTGGTGAGAGTTACAATTATGTAGCAAATCACATCAACTCAGTCTTCTCTCGCCATTTGGCAAAAGCTCCAACGCAGGAGACTTTGGAGACCATGCCTTCCACCGGAGCCGCACACAGGAGGAAGAGGAGGAAAAAAACGCAGGCTGAAGAGTCACAGGTAAAATCAGGTGCTGATCAGGCGGTAGTCGAAGCTAACAGCGTCTCCAGCAGCTGGGAGGAGGGCTACCTTCACTTCGCCAGACACATCAATAAATACTTTGGAGCCCGAGTGACGGATGAAGCTGATGAAGATCAGCAGAGGAGAGAACAGTCTTCTATGGAAAAGAGTAGCACTCACATAAAACACTTTTCAACTAAATCTGCCTCACAGCCCGGCGGCCTTTTCCACAGCAGCCATAATACCACCAACTTTGGGGAGAACCACTTCCATATGGCGGGTCACATCAATGAGTACTTCAACGGTGAAAGTGGACCCGATGAGGACTTTGATAGGACTGAGGTGGACTCTGGATCTGCTACCTCAGAGAAGACGGTTTCCTTCATGGACATCCTTCGACACCCAACCAGTGCCATCCCAGACCTGCTGGGTGCGTACCTGAAGCTGGGCCCCTTGACCCAGACCGGTAAGACCAAACCGGTCACGGCGTCAGCTGGGGCGGTATTCGTTAAAAAGGTGAGTTGAGGTCATGGTATTTATTTCCCCCAAACGAATCCCTGATTTTTATTGCGTGATAAATATTATATAATGCAAATATATCGCTGATGGCTGGCTGTGTGTTCTCAGCTGGTCTTGAGTCAGAGGCGGGCCGAGGAAATGACACGAGGGTTGATTGGCGGTCTAGCAGAGGCTTCATCTCCAGAGTCTCTGACTGCCTGCGTGGAGGCTCTCAATGAACACCTCATCTCTTACCCATCATGCAAAGCTATAATGTGGCAGGTCTGTTGTTAAGTGAAAGGATTATATATTCATGACAAGTGTTGCCACATGTCACTCAAAATGTTTGTGTCTCCAGGAGAAAACAGCAGCCACTCTGCTGAGGAAGAGAAGAACCCACCGAGAGAACCAGTCGCTTCAGAGCGCCTTGAGAGAGACCTTGGCTCTGATTGGCTACATGGATCCAGTCAAAGGTCGTGGCATCAGAGTCCTCGCCATTGATGGTGGTGGCACCAGGTAAATGAAAGAAACTTGATTATTAAAGTTCCTGCTGCACACGAAAACAAATTGAAATGTAATATATTATTTATTGTGTAATTAAGTTATTGTATTGAAATTTACTAAAAAATAAGATTAAAAAAAATGTGAAACAATCTATTTTTTTAAGGCTGCAAAGAGTTTGTTTCACTCTTTTGCTTTAAAAATGATCCAATGGATAGGCAAAACCCAAAACTTTTCTGGACGGGCCTTCCAATGTTTCATTTAAATTGTAACCAGGACCAAAACCCAAAGTATAACATATTTATTTGGTTTCATTTCATCCAGAGGGAGAAATACTTTTTTTTTAATGATGGATTTTGTTGTTTTTAAGGCCCATTTATTTTTTATTTTATTTAAATATGATCAGAATAATGTATACCACCGGCACGGTTTAAGGCTTATATTATATTATATTATAATATAATATAATATAATAAAAAACGTCGGCCTTATTACTACTTTTCACTTTAATACTTTTTTGATAATTTCAGAGCCTTTTCCCTTTTATTGACATTTTCTTTCTTTTGTAACGACTTTCATCTTGTGTAAAAACATTTTAGACAAGTAACTGCACTTCTTCTCTACTCTGATTATTTTTTTCCCCAACATCATCCAGGGGTGTTGTTCCTCTGCAAGTGTTAAAGCTCCTGGAAGCCCAAACGGGCCAGAAGATCCACCATCTGTTTGACTACATCTGTGGCGTGAGCACAGGTGACAAACAACAGAACCCCTTAAAAGACCAAAACGATACCAGGTTCTTCCTCGTACTTCCCTCCCTGACTTCATCTTTCTTTCTCTTCTCTATCCCTGCATGTCTTATTCATTCATTAAAGGAGCGGTTTTAGCTTTCATGCTGGGTCTGAACCATTTTTCCCTGGAGGAGTGCGCTGACATGTACCGACGTTTTGGCTCTGAGGTATTTCGGCAGAACCCGCTGGTCGGCACGGTGAAGATGGGCTGGAGTCACTCCTACTATAACACTGAGACCTGGGAGACAATACTACAGTACGCTCTGACCAGAATCTGAGAATGTAAAGACAATACAGCCGCTGCTACGACAGAAACGCAGTAACAATGTACTGTTCTCTTCCTGTTCAGAGAGAAACTTGGACATAAAGTTCTTATTAAAACAGCCAGAGATGAGTTGAGTCCAAAGGTAGGAATATCGCAGTCTCCATGGTAACGTGATTTTATGGCATCAGAATCAGGTAGACCCCCCCCGTCCCATAGTTGTCAGGAAATACTAAGAATGTGGGTGTTTTTTCTATCTGCACAGGTTTCAGCAGTCAGCGCAGTGGTAAACTGGGGTACCAGTCCAAAGGCCTTCGTCTTCCGCAACTATAACCACAAGCCGGGATCCCTGAGCCGCTACGCCGGCGTCTCAGGCTGCCAAATGTGGCAGGCAGTCAGAGCGTCGTCTGCGGCGCCGGGATACTTCCAGGAGTTCCCCTTACTGAGCGACATTCACCAGGTACCAAACGGATGAGGGTTCTGCCGATATCGGCTTCATTTACATTTTTCTTGTGAGCTACAAGAAGAATGTCAAATCTTTTCTCCAAATGACCCAAGATAATCTAACATTAGAACATCTGTTAACGATTTAAGAGCATTACGTTTGTGTAGTTTCATATGAGCCAATTTGAACATAATCTTACCTTTGGATGGGAACTAAAGGTAAAAAAAAAAAATGTGTTCAAAAAATAAAAACTTACTGAGTGAACTATGAACAATTACAGTAAAATATGACAAAAACTTCTGAGGTAAATTTAACAACAATAATAATTCATTTGATTTAAGAACCCACTTTAAGTTTGGGTCAAACCTCAAAGTGCTAATTTAGTCTAAATTGGACCAACGATTAGGAAGTTATGTTCAAAAACAAGTTAGAAATTATGGCCCAAAACCCTTTTCACCAAATTTTTGCCTGAATCAATCCAGTTCTTCCTCGCAATAAGGTCTATGTAGGTATAAGATTTGAAAATGAGCGCGATAATGCAAAGGATCTGTGACGGATGTGATGATGATTCCATTATGCCATGTTTTTGATTAAACTTAATAGAAAAGAAATAAAACAAAAACCCGGGATGAGCGAAAGTTAACGTCCCCAAAATATGTTTTTATCGTGAGGAAGACAATACATTGCCACATCCTATTCCATCACATCATAAAAATATTTGTCATATAGGCCACTTCCTTACTTAATTTGAGGGGTTAGCTGTTTCAAACCGACTCTGGTTAGAATTGAATTAAAGGACCAATCCACACTTTTGCATTTCTGCACATGTGCCTCTTAGGATGGAGGAATCCTCTTGAACAATCCATGTGCCTTGGCGGTCCACGAGAGTCGCCTGCTGTGGCCAAACCAGCCCTTCCAGTGCGTGCTGTCCCTCGGTACCGGTCGCTATGACAACGCTAAAAGGGCACCTGTCACCTCCACCAGCCTGAGGGCCAAAATCAGCAGCTTGATCAGCAGTGCTACCGACACTGAAGGCGTCCACACTCTCCTGGATGATCTGCTGCCACCAGATGTCTACTTCCGCTTCAACCCCATGTTGAGTGCTTTGGTGTCCCTGGATGAGAGCCGGCCTCGGGCCATGGACCAGCTGCAGAGGGACACCCAGAACTACCTGGACAGGAATCGGCCCAAACTGGCGAGGCTCTGTTTGGTGCTCGGGGCAGAACGCTCAGCTGTAAGCAGGACTAAGGACTGGATGAGTGAGCGGGCCTGGGTGTTGAAGCAGAGATGGGGGTGAACTGGTACATAGAAACCCCTCAGATTCAACAACGCTGCTGTAAAAATCATATCAGAGAGATTCGTCTTTTGTTTAGTGTCACTTCAGATCCCCTGTCATTTTTAGCAGAGGACAGTTACAGTCTGTCCTCCTCTGCTGTCCAGACTGACTTAAAGACAGACTGCCATGAAATTACATGACATTAATGAATGATGGAACTTCCAACGCTAGAATCAAGTTAAAATGTTAATATAAAACTATTAACTATGGAGACTATTAAGTATTTAAGGATTAAATTATGTCTAAAAAAATGGTGTTTTTCATTTAAAAAAAAAAAAGAGTATAAATAGATCCCCCTGGGGAGTAAAACACGAACTATTAGGGTAAAATATGATAAATACAAGACAGATCTCCTCCTCTCCATTCATATGCACCGACTTTAGAATAACAAGGAAAGAACTCCCCTAGTGGTGGAAATATGCAACTGACCTTTCCCTAAAATCCATCCAGGTTTTTGTCTCGCTCTCTCAAAATCTGAAACATTCATGTTAATCACATTAACGTGAATGATCTGCCATAATATACTCAACCTTTTTGGAGAATATGATAATATTAGTTGTTGTAAGAGATGTTTAGGTTTGTGAGTACAGATGGATAATAGATAAATGCTGGATGTAGTTTTTATTTCAGTTGAACTGACCTCAGCTCTCTGTGCTTTTATTAGTTTTCTGTCTTTGCCGTCTGTTGTGGTTGTTGTTGTCACCAGTTGATGTGATTTGTTGTTTGCAGATGAACTCAAAGCCACTTTCAAATGTGGTTTATTGAACAGAAGATGTTCATTTTCGGGTTATTTATGACATCCACTATTACATCCATCTTTATGTTTATATAGTTTGACATGTACGCACAGAACAAATATGCATATTTAAGAAACAATAATCACTTTCATGCACTTTATTAAAAAGCCGATGTTAATATTACATGGATAAGTTTGGCATCTTAGCAGTGCTGACTGTAAAATATGTTAGAAATTCTATTTTTATGGGCATTATTTTTGAAGTATTTCTTTTTAATAAAGTCCTGAATATTTTTTCCCTTGTCATTAAAACTTTATTTTTTCTTTATATGCTCACACCAAACCAGCAGCCCCCCCGCCCCCTTCTGCTGCATGATGTAAGACTTTATCAATGAGTGAGGAGCATCCAATGTCTTGAATGTGACGGCCTTGCTGCGCTCTCACCCCTCCACAATAGGATGACTTTGTTCTGGACAGAACCTCTTTGTGCGAGAGAGTGAAGGTTCGTGCCAGCCGGAGGGAAGACACAATGCCACTAACCTCCACCCACCCCCACCCCACCTTCCGTCCACTGCTCTAAAAATCAGCCTCACAAGTTAAAAAAATCATAAAAATCAACCTGAAATTATTTGATGTGTTTGATTGTTGCCTGTCATGTTTGTTGGTGGATTTCTCCGGCCCGCTGGGACAGAAGACCCTCTGTCATCGGTCGATCCTCACCTTGTTTCTGAGGTGATGGAGTGATGTGAGCGTAAACTAGAGGTCCTCCTCTCTGAGAAGATGTGAGTCCGCTGAAGATGAGGGGAGAGTAGGAGAACATCTCCACTGCAACAAGAGGGAGAAAGGACGTTTCTCGAAGGTAGGATGTTCTCTGCTCAAACTCATTTCTACCTGGCAGATGAGGTGCTAGCATCAAGAAGGTGCTTCACTCAGAACCGCTGCACATTCCTGAAATTCATTCGCACAGCATATTTGTCCCACAGCAGAGTCTTCCCTGCTGTGGGACAAATAAAGGATGTTTTTATTAGAGATTCTGAGACCAAGGTCAGATTATTCAAAGACGTGAACACACTTTGGAACGCTCCAAAGTGTGTTCACGTCTTTCGTGGCTGGTGTTCCAAAGAGAAGTAGGTTTTAATGATGTCATCGTCTAAGTAGAGGAGTGGGACGGGTCTAAAAACGCATCGGCAGGATTGGAAACGGCTGCATATGAAGGTAAAATCAAATCTAATTCACAACAAATGTTTTCTCAAGGCACATTCCCAAAAACAGCCGGTCCAGACGGTACCTTTTATTCTCTATTCTTTCTTATTTCCACGAACCGATCTTCGATGAAAGTTTACCTTTCAGCCGTCTGTCTTCATATTTTAGCCGTGGCTTTAATATCCATCCGTCAAATGTTTTAATTTTTCAACGGAAAATTCCTCACCTGACTATAATGATTATAATATATTTTTCATCAGATATATGAACAATTATCATTATATTATGTCATATTATATCATAGTATGTTATATTATTATTTTATTATATTATATTATATTAAAGCATATTATATTAGCTATAATGACTTTGTTGAAACCTTCAACTTTCGTCTTTCTTTTTTTTATTTTTATTAATGAGATTACTTTCATCAATTCTAAATTCCAAGAAAACTGCTCTGTTTTTTTTTATTAATGTAAGTTAACAAAATCCATGTCATTTACCCAAAATCTGGATTTGATGGAAGCAGACCAGTCCGACCTACGTGGTTTGATCCTGTTCTGTTCTGGTCTTTGCTTGAGACTTTAAGTAATAAACTTCTTCTTCTTCGTCTTTCGGCTGCTCCTCCTCGGGGTCGCCAAATCCCAGTGACCCAACCCACCCCATTTATCCAGGACTGGGCCCGGCAGTAGATGTACACTGATTTGTGACCCCTTTCCTTATGGATCATCCTTAAATGTTGAACAGTCATAGACCTTACTGTAAGGAAGAACTGGATTGTTTTGGGGAAAGTAACGTGATACATTTCCGCCACTAGGCGGAGTTTTATATCCAAAAGTTAAATAAGAGTTAAAGTTAAATGTATAAGTTTAGTTAAACTAGTTAAACTCAGTGCACATGAATAAACTGTTTTTTTGGAGATAACTTCACAAATAATTTGAGGAGTTCAATGCAGGGGTTGGGGGGCTTTTCGAGGATATACCCTCGCTGTCGGTGGACGACGTCATAAACTTACTTAGATTTCGGACGTTGCAGTTCTTTTCCAGGATCGGTTGAACCGAGACAGTGAGGCATCGAATATAATTTGGTTGATTTGGAGAAAAAGATATATTAGATAGATTTGTATTGTACCATGAAAAATCATTTCATAATTCTGAGATAATTATCCCATTTATTCAGACAAACAGGGAAAATTTATCTCAACTGAAAGCTGGAAGTTTCTGTACCACCTGCTAAACAGGAACAGCTTCAGCTGGACTTAACAGTACTTATGCTAATGTTAGCATGTAGCTGTGACTATAGATCAACTCCACAGAGCCAGAATTAGAATGACTGGGCTCGGGTCTGAGAAACACTCATGTCCGATTGCACAGAGGAGACGACACAATTTTCTGTTCAAGAGGAGGTTCTGTCCAGCGTCCTCTTGTCCTTTCCCTGATGTAATGACGTCACAGTCCAAATGAGAGGTGCTCTGGGTCTGAACAGGCAGCTTGTGCGGTTAAACGGTTCCCCCCACATGGCATCAGCTCTTATCTGAGCCCCTCGCCACACGTGCCAAAGGAGACCCGCGAGCATGGAGATGTTCTGTCGTCACTGAGCGGGCTCTGTCCAAACTCTCTGCCTCTTCACTGTGCAATCTGGTGCATGGCACTGATCCCCGCTCGCTGCCCCGGCCCGCTTCAGTCCAATATGGAGGGGGGGGGGTGTCTATTCTGAGAGCCAAGAAACTCAACGTACGGCTTCTGCTCGTCGTACATGTGTGAGGAGAGTCGTGGTTCTGTCATGAACGTGGAGGAGGGGGTGGGGGGAGAAGAGCATCAGCTGCAGAGATATGATATATATATATATATATATATCTATATCTATATCTATATATATATATATAGATATAGATATATATATATATGATATATGGTCGATTATTCACTAAATCTGGCCCAAACCGGTTCAACGGTTGAGAAATGACGCCGCAAAAATCCCTTAGAGATAAAGCCTGAAAACAAAAAAAGGTCAAATATGATAGAAACAAGATAGAAATCCTCAAGTCGTTTCATATGCACCAAATTTAGACCAAATCCAAAAGGCTTAAGAAAACAGTTGAGAAATGATGGCCTAAAAATGGTGATTTTGGAGATAAAGCTCCCCCTGGTGTTGGTAGATATGCAACTGACATTTACCGAAATCAATCCAGTTCTTCCTCTCACTAAGGTCTAGGTGGGTGAAACATTTGGAAATGATCCAGGAAGAAGTTTTTGAGTTATTCCATTAAGATGGAGGATCTGAGGAGAACGTGATTTCATCCTTTCCAGTTTATAAATGTGGGAAAAGGTTCTAAAACACAACATTTAACAGCTGAAAGCGCCAGTCAACCTTCTATTGAGAAAAATTCTGAGCACTGAATTATTCCATCCCCTGTCAGAGTCATGTGACCACAGATTTGCCAGATTTGTAGAATTCATCGGAAAGAAACAAATATTGCTTTCATGCTCGGTTCCCCGGCGCTCTCTCTCTCTCTCTCCAGTCAACAATAAAGCCCACGCTTTGATGTCATCAAAACCAACAAGAATGCAAAATGTGCGGGTGGTTTTGTGCTCTCAGCTGACCCAGAGTTTATCCACAGCGGACCACCTCAAACCGGCATTCAGCCCCGGGAGGGAAGAATCCGGCTTCATGCTGGTTTCAAGTATCCAAACCTTTTTTTTTACTGAACTTGTCTGTTCATTGGAAACATGTCGTGACTTTGCATAACTTTGAGGTTCTGATATTGATGGATTGTTTGGATTTCTGAGGTCTCGGCCGGAGCGCTGAGGTGGGCGAGGAGAGTGGGCGGCGTATGCTGCTCATTCATTATTTATGAGATGGGTGGGACGAGGGCCAGTGGCAGCGACAGAGAGAAACTCTATTAACAAAGTGTATCATTTCCTCAGGGGTCCTTGACCCGATATTTGACGGACTGAGACTTTAAATGCTCTACTGCACAAACGGGAATAATCTTTTTTTTGGGGGGGGAAATACTTTGAATAACTGAGGTTTTTGGGGAGAAACCGCAGACATGAGGAGAAGAAAGCTTTGATTTGAGAGAGGTAGGTTGTGACGGCTGTAGGAACTTTGTGGTTTATTACATATTTATGACAACAGTGTGACGAATAGACGCATCTAAAGACTCCATTTATAATCTATATATTATATTATAACACAACTAAAACCAACGTATGATCTAAGCGATGAATCTGGTGATGTTAGAACAATTTTCCGGTACATTGAAATTCATTTTTACACTTAGGAAGTTAAAAATATTAATCTAATATTGTAATATCTGCCTTACTTATGGCCCTTTGTAAAAAAATCCTTTTGTGATCTCTAGCAAATCAGTATCTGACATACAAAGAGGGAGACTGATTCAATATCTTACAGTAAAATATAGATTATTTTTTCTCTTTTATCATCTCAAGACCGCTCAGATTTATTTGTGGTCCATTACAGGCACCCCGACCCTCAGGTTAAGAAACAACAGGTTCAATTAGAAAACTGTGTATCGTCACTAGAACTGACTGTACCCTGATATTAACGCATCCGCACTATTAATCTAAAATGTAAGTGTAATTGGATTACTTTATGCATCCATAATAAGAAACACCAAAACTATGACGTCGTTCAAATACCTCATAAAATGTTTCCATTTCTTTTTCCTCTATTGATCTTTAGTAAAAAAAAAAAAGATGTGTTTGAGGAAAGTTAATATAACGTGACAGATTTACACAGCAGACGTGTTTTTATGATCTAGTTATTCGTTTTGCATTCAGTGCAGGAGAGTTTGGAGCAGAAACCATCAGCTGGGGTCCATGTGCTGTAAAGATGGAGACACTGGTCAGACCAGTGCTGCTTCGCCTGCTGATGATGACGATGATGATTACATGGCAGACGGTTTGGGCTGTGGACGTCCCTCTGGAAGGTCAGTCCCTCACTTTCTTGGTTACATCACATGAGTTGTTCATGTTCTAAGCGTGACTTCCTGTGATTTGTTTTGCATTCCTGCAGTCAGGCAGCCGCCGACCATCACCAAGCAGTCGAAGAAGGAGCACATTGTTGACCCCAAAGACAACATGGTGGTAGAATGTGAAGCCAAAGGAAACCCTCACCCCATGTACGACCTAGTGTCGTTTTATCAAAACTGACACTATTTTATGAATATCTATTTCTTATGTTGTTGTTGGTTTTTTTCCCCACTTCCTGTTCATTCATAAAGTTTCTCCTGGAGGCGTAACGGGAAGTATTACAACGTGGCACGCGACCCTCAAGCCTCCATGCGTCGTCGCTCAGGGACGCTGGACATCTACGCCTGGAACAAACCAGAACAGTATGAGGCGGAGTATCAGTGCGTTGCCTCCAATGAGTACGGATCTGCATACTCCGACAAGATCCGGATACGGCTGTACAGTAAGAACCTTTCTGAAGCCATTGGAGGATGTTTGTGTGTTCCAGCCCCTCACCTCCCGATTTTGTCCAAATTTTGTTGCGTTCTATCTTAAATAATTCACATTTTACCCACTAGGGGGAGCTCTTTTTTATTTTATTTTTTACATAAACACTGTTTTCCAGATATACCTAAAAAAGTAATTCATGGATCATTTTCAAGCTTTACACCCACATAGACCTCAATGCGAGGAAGAACTGGATTGATTTTGGGAAAAGACGGTTATATATTTCTGACACTAGGGGGAACTTCATCTCCAAAAGTTTTTGGATATCTCAACCGTTAGTCCGATTTTGTCCAAATTTGTTGCGAATGAATCGACTAGAGAAAATATATCTTGAATATATAACATGTTTTTCCTCTAATAGTTCATATTTTACTCACTAGGGGGAGCTTTTGTGCAGAAAAAATACTTTTTCAGACATAACTTCACATTGAATTTAAGAAATAAAATCAGCGGGATTATTTGTACAACGCAGGGGATTCTGGGCTTCGGGATATACCCTTGCTGTCAGGGACGCCATCATAGGCCTTATTATCCTTCATAAGCTTTATAGATTTCTACAAAGAACGCACAGATCAGCCATAACATTATAACTACTGACAGGGGATTTCAGGTGAATTCTTTTCTTACCATGGCACCTATCAGTGGGTTGGATATATTAGGCAGCAAGTGATCTGAATGACTTTGATAACTGTAATCCAATTCAAGATATCAAGTTTATCAGATAAAACTAATTTCAGATAAATACAGAAATGTAACTATTTCTGACAGAGTTTTTTCATACAGTCAGTTCCATTCTTTTTCACTTTCACCAGCTTTTAGTCAAACTCCTGTATTTTTTTTCCACTTCCTGCTGCTTCTTCTTTCCAACTCATCCACCTCCAAAACAGTGACTCTCAAATACAAATGATGACTCATGCACACCTGTGTGCCTGTGCAGGATCTCCAGTGTGGCCCAGGGAGATTCTGGAGCCTGTGGTGATCAGTGCCGGTCTGCCTTTGGTCCTGTCCTGTGACCCTCCACCCGGCCCACCTAAACCTGAAACCCACTGGATGTCCAGCTGTAAGCGTCTCACCAGAGTTACATCTAATCACATGAAAGTTTGGATTTATAACCAAACAAGCATCGTTTATTGGTTTGTTGCCCGTCAGGTTCGTATGCGAGGCCTTTCAACTGGCCCATCCAGACAGCTTTCCCCACCATGGAGCCGGTGCGGCAGGACCGCAGGGTCTCCATGGGAGTGAACGGAGACCTGTACTTCTCCAATGTCCTGTTCAATGACTCGGTTTCTGATTACTGCTGCAACACCCGCTTACCCGACAAGAATGTCATCCAGCAGAAGATGCCGGTGGTCGTAAAGGTTCTCACAAGTGAGTGATTGTGTTCACTGTCGCTGTCAAAGTTTTCAGCATCCTCTGATCTTACCACAACCAATAACCTTCTGGGTTCTTCTTCTTACAGCCCAAAAACAAGTAATATAGAGGAGTGGACTCCACATTACCTGTAGATGCTGCAGATATACTCCAGAGGCATTCTCAGGAGCTTGTTCTCTCATCTTGACTCTTAGTTTTTTACTTCTTTACATGATAAACGTTCCCTTTTAAAGGTCTGAGGTTTACCATAACACATAAAAACAGAATCCTCACGTGTGTTTTTACTCTCCTTTAAAATAATAATAACAAAAAAGAACGGAAGAAGTTCTTCTTCTTCTTCTTCTACAACTGCATTTAACCTCGACCACTTCAGATGCTTTGCACTTTAACCTTGGTTTTAGTTGACAGGCGCCGCCTGCTGGCGAAATAAATGCAGCGCATCCTTGTTTCACACTGACTCCCTGAAGAACATTAGGGCTCATAAAAACACATGTAAACAGAACAAATCATGACATTTAAATGTTAAATGAGATATTTAAGAAAATGATACATTTAAAAAAAATGTAATGGGGTCCCTATTTATTTTTGTACCTGTCAAATAATGAGTCACGGTGGATGAGTATTATTATTATTATTATTATTATTATGATCTCTCACATGGGCGTTTGAATGTAAATTATTAAAATGTTATCACTATTTATCTGCTCTGTGATGAACTGGTGAGTTGTTCAGGTTGTACCTCACTGTCAGCTGGAGGGGGGGTCCGTCCCCTCCTGCTCAGAATAAGGGATGGATGAATTCAATACTTCCACTTAAACCTTAGTTGTTTTCTGATTTTCTGAATCATAGATGTAAAAAGAAAAGCTTTGGATACATCATACAGGAAACAGCATCACTACATTCACAATACTGAAATAGTATTAAAAAATATATAGTGTTAGCATTTACGCTAACACTACTGTCTGCTCTGTATATCTATATAAATACAAATATAATTGTGACTCTTCCTAACCAAACTGATGCACTAGGAACAATAATTTATAATACTTGAGCATATTCAGAGATGCGTTACATGAGTTGTTAAATTGAGGACTGCAAACATGTTATATAGTTTACTATTAAATCTTTGAACGGCAATTGTTGATAGATTGATTCATATGCTTTTTTTGTTTTTTGTTTTTTCATTGTTTGTTTTGTTTTATGATTTGGAATTATTGTACGTAACCAGGGGACCATTAAAAATGAGACCCAAATAATAATATATTTTCTATAATGACTTCTCTGTGACTTTGTGGTTTTCATGCCAACAATCTGGCACATTTTGTTTCATTTCAGACCCGCTCATCGTTTTCCTGTCTTATTTTCTGAGTGAGCTCATGTCCTTAAAAAAAAACAAAAGAAGACAAAAGAAGAAAAGTGAGCTCTTGTCGGGTCTAACGCTCTAACGGACAGACAAGGACTTGTGATTTGCCTGAAGCTGAACGTGAATACTGTGGCTTGGTTTATTTCCTGTGCAGCTCGCGCAGTGGCCGAGGCGGCCCCCACCTGGTTGTCTCCCACAGGCTCCTCCAGCTCCGTACTGGTCCTGCTGGGAGAGGAGCTGCTCCTGGAGTGCATCGCGGCAGGAGTGTGAGTGTGAGGTCTTTTATTCTGATTCAGCTCTGTGCTGACCCTCTGAAGGCGTGTTTTCTGCTCTGTGTGCTTTGGCTCTATGATTTCCTGCTTCATTCTGTGTAAAGCCTTGTCTATCATCATCATCATCATCAAGGCCAACTCCTCACGTCACGTGGACCAAAGACGGGGGAAACCTGGTGGTGAGGTCACCCATGCAAGTCAAGAACTTCAATAAAATGATTAAAATCCCACGGGCGTCTTTTGAGGACGCGGGGGAATACGTCTGCGCCGCTACCAACAAGATAGGATACATCGAGCACGCAATAACCGTAAGGGTCAAAGGTGAGGCTTGCTCCCGTTAAAAATGCTGCGTCTTGTTAGTGCACTATAACCCTGAAGAGACTAAAATACTTACATTTGACAGCGGCTCCATTCTGGTTGGAGGAGCCCGCTGATTTGGTTCTGGCGCCTGAGGAGAGCGGACGCCTGATGTGTCGCTCTGATGGAGTTCCTCGTCCCACCATCACCTGGTCCATCAACGGGGAACCGATTGATTGTGCGTTTTTGGCTACCAGCTATAAAAAAGTATCTCGATACTAACAAACATAGTTTAATCTTTTCAATTTTTCCCTCAGCTGCTACGCCGCAGCCCAACAGACAGGTGTCAGGAGACAGTCTGACTTTAAACGGCGTGACCACCTTCAACAATGGCGTCTACCAGTGCAATGCCTCCAACGAGTACGGCTACTTGTTGGCCAACGCCTTCGTTATCGTGCTACGTAAGTTACCTCTCATTCAGATATTTGTGTGTAAAAACATGGTTTCGCCCTGCCGTGATTTGCAACGATGGACTCAAAATTGTTTTCAAAGGGTTCAAAAACAGTAAACAGATGTTTATTTTCAGCATTCCTCAGGTTTTGGTCTGTACTCCTGATGAATTTTCATGTCAGGGATCCTCTAACGGTTGCTTCAATTCTAGACTAGTCCATCCATCCATTATCTGTTCTTATCAGGGTTGCAAAGTGGAGGCGGAGCCTATCCCAGCTGACACTGGACGAGAGGCGGGGTTAACCCCAAGGATATGTTTTGAAATTGAATTTTAAAATGCCTGACGTAAAGTTCTGTACATGCATTTAATAAATAATAATATTGTGGGCTTTAAATGGTTGAGAGTACACAAATACATAAAGTAAGAACTAATTCATACTTTCTACGTGTTTCTGAAATATGTAGTACTTTTTATTTGTCAGGTGTTTAACTCTCAAACACATAAAAAAATAATCTTACTAAATCTACTAATAATCTTACTGGTTAAGTTTTCGGACCAATACAATGGCTTGGACTAAATAACTCACGGTACTCAACAATAGGACCAGACTTTGGGATCAAACTGAATAAAGAGAACAACAGTTTAAATAAACATCTATATAGACCTCGGGGTTTCTGAGCATTAAACAGGATTTAGGGTAAATACACACGTCACTGAGAGGATCCGCCATAACATTATGATCACTGACAGGTGATTGAATCAAAAGTACGTGGGTTAGGTCAACAAAGCCACCTTTGACCTTTGAGTGGGTGGGACAGTTAGGCAGCAGGGGAAGAGTTTATGGAGTTGGGAGCAGGAAAAAATGGACAAGAAGAAGGTTATGAGCCAATTTGTTATGGTTAGATGACTGTCACAGCGTCTCCAGATCAGCAGGTCTCGGGTGTTCCTGGTCTGCAGTGGTTAGAACCGGTCTAAAGGAGGACACCTGGTGAACAGGTGACTGGGTCACGGGCGCCCCAGGTTCTATTATGCAAATGAAGAGAGGAGGCTCGTCTTTGCTGTTGCAGACACTGAATGACTGACCTCAGAATGAAGGCAGGTGGGAGGGAACTGTTTGTTTCTCTGCTGGTTTTGGACTAGAAGTTGGACCAGGTTGTGTTCAGAGTGTGGCGGGTCTCCAGAATGTTTCCTGCCCTTTTCCTGACGGACATGTGTAAGTATTGAATGGAGGGCAGGCAGCCATTGTTACCTTCATCCTCTGCTGGAGTCCATCATGGGAAATTGTTGATCCCGGAAAACTGAAGCTTTCCAAAGAAGACACAGTGTAACTGAGTACGGGGGTGGGGGGCAATAACGGAGGGGGAATCCTCCTGATAAATGTCTTACCTTCAGAACAAACATGATTTATAGAGCAGAAACACATAAAAGATCTGGGTCATTATGCACAACATTAGACAATCATGCACAAAGAAATGTATTTTGGGAAGGAAAGAAGCTTTTCTCCATTCAGTATACCATAATAATAATAATATAATAATAAAAATAAGACTACAGAGGAAGCCTTTGTGTCGCTTCAGCATCACAACAGCTCTGTTCGGCTCCCTGAGGTCGGTGAAAGGCCTTTTTGAAAACTGGAGCAATTGGCCAGATTAAGAATGCAAATTAAATATTCATAAGAAAAATTCATTATTAAATATCCATGTTTCTCTAGATGCGACTCCACGGATTCTTGGAGCCAGGAATGAAGTGATGAAGGTCACAGAGGGCAGTCGCACCTTCTTAGATTGCCGCTATTTTGGTTCTCCGGTGCCTGAATTACGTTGGTGAGAAGAAGCAGTTTGATACTTTAATGCTCAGAGAACATTCACAGCTGAGGTCTGTGTGTGTGTGTGTGTGTGTGTGTGTGTGTGTGTGTGTGTGTGTGTGTGTGTGTTCATGCTCACGCAGGTCTAAGTATGGACAGGGGAATCTTGAAGGAAGCCGGTTTAAGGCCCACAGAAACGGGACTCTGGAGATAAAACACATACAGTTGGACGACCAGGGAACGTACGTGTGTGTCGTCAGCAACGTGGCCGGGAGGGACGAGAGCCAAGTCCGGGTAGAGGTCAAAGGTGAGGATGGCATAGTAACAACCTTCTTAGAGATTAACACAGAAACATTCTGATAACACAATCCGTTATCGCCTGTGTCTCAGAGCCCACTTTAATCGTCACGCGACCAAAGAGCCTGAAAGTCATCCGGGGGACCGACGTCCGCTTCGAGTGCGGCGTAAAAGCAGATCCCACTAGTCCCGTCAAAACCACCTGGATGAAAGGCAAAGATCAGGTCTCTCTCAACTGGAGGTACTGTACATCTCTGAATTCTATAGAGGCATACTCTATACATCGATGAGCCATAACATTATAACCACTAACCAGGGAAGTCAGAATAATGCAAATGATCTTAGTACAATGGCACCTGTCAGTGGGGGCGATGGGCAGGAAGTGGAGAATTGTCCTTGATGTTGAGGTTTTGGGAGCAGAAAAAAATGGGAGAGTGTAAGGAGTGACTTTGAAAAGGTCTAAAACTGTCTTCACTAAACAATTCGTATCATATACATATGCACATCCAGAATTGTTGGGGGTTCCTTGTCTGCAGCGTTTAGTACCTACCAAAGCGGTCTAAGGAAGGCCAAACTGGCTCATGGGGGTTCTTGTAACAAAATTGCTTAACGTTTTAATGCTGGTTCTGATACAAAAGTGTCAGAACACACAGCTCACGGCAGAGGTTGGTGGTTTTAATGTTGTGTCCGATCGGTGTACGCCCAAACAGGTTTCTAATTAAATAAAAGTATTGCCAACAATCACGTTACACCGGTTTTCATTCCCCCTTATGCAAACTGCAGGATTTCTCTTGATGAATCAAATCTGGTCATCCTCGATGTAAAGAAAGGCGATGAAGGAAATTATACCTGCGCCGTCAAGAGTGAGCTGGAGCAGAAGTCTGCCTACGCACGCCTGATGGTGATAGGTACGACACAGCTAACGTAAACAAAGTCTCTTTAGCTATAAAGCATGTGAGACTTTCTCATTTTTCGTGTGTTGTTGTGCATAGACCGGCCCGATCCTCCCACACACCTGGAGCTGTCGGATCCGTACGAACGCAGCGTTAGACTCAGTTGGGTGCCTGGAAACAGTAACCACAATCCCATCACAGGTGAGAGCCATTGTTGGATTCGTTGTTTTTCACCGTATGTCATAAGGTTTTTTTTATTTAAAATAAATATATTGCAAAACGAAAAAAAAATAATTCATCAGTTTCGTAAGATGAGTATTGAATGTTATTGTTTTGGCTTTCTCTGCTTTTACTCTGCTCCGCTACAGATTACTTGGTGCAGTATGACGATGACGACTGGTTGCCTGGGAAGTGGAAAAACCTGTCGCTGTACCCAGGGAGCCTCAACTCCGTCGTTCTGCATCTGATACCCTTCACGTACTACGAGTTCAGGGTCGTCGCTATCAATGAAATCGGAATGAGCCGTCCTAGCCGTCCGTCCATGCGTTTCCAGAGCAGTGGAGCACGTGGGTTCACATGCTCCTTGAATGCATCCTTACATTGAGATTTAGAAAACCAGCTAACAGCCATATGTGGAGTTAGTTATTTATGATATACGTTCATTCATTTTCTTGCCAAGATGGTAGACAAAACGATCCACAGCGTTGTCATGTTAGCTTGGAGATATTAGCTTAGCTTAGCAGAAAGACTTGAAGCATGTGGGGAATCCTTGATTGCTGAATCGGAAGCCTTCTTTTAAAGTTGAACATGTTTCACCTCTCTTCCTTTGGAATGCCGTCCATGACAACAAGGGCATAACTACCTTGGCCCCCAATCCCCTGCTTCTTACGCCAATCCTCCTGATTGAACTCCTCAAATTAAATGTGAAGTTATGTCGGAAAAACATTTGTCATTAAAAGAAGAATAAGCTCTACATAGTGTGTAAAATATGAAGAATGAGAGTAAAAATGATTAATGCAAGATATATATCCTTGAGTCAATTCTTCTGCACCAAATTTGGACTAAGTTGGACCAAAGGAAAGGATGTTATGTCGGAAAAACTGTGTTTTTCGTTAAAAAGCTCCCCCTAGTGAGTAACATGTGAACTACCAGAGCAACATATGACATAATATACAAGACAGATGTCCTTGAGTCAATTCACTTGCATTAAATTTGAACTAAATCAGACCAACAGTTGAGAAATTATGATAGCGACAAAGTATAACTAAATGTCTAATTGTGTAAAAACGAATGACTTGCTTTGGTTTTCCTGCACAGCCCCAGATGTCATCCCAAAGAATTTAAAGGGCGTAGGTACATGGAGGAATAACATGGAGATCAGTTGGGAGGTAATAAAACCACCAGAAATTGTTCAAATTCATCTTGATTCTTTATCGTTTACATTCCTGACATGCTGATTGCTAAAAACCGCGTTTCAGCCTCTCACCTACAGGGAGTGGAACGGGCCTCACCTGAAGTATCTGGTGTGGTGGAGAAGGAGAGACTCTCGGGAGGATTGGAAGAACACTACCACAAGATGGCTGAGATACTACATCTACGAAGTAGATACCTTCACTCCATATGAGCTCAAAGTGCAAGCTGTCAACGACTTTGGGATGGGTCCAGAGTCTGCTGTAGTCATTGGTTACTCCGGCGAAGACCGTGAGTATTGGACTTTTCTATAAGGCTAATATTAAGCTCTCTTAAAGTCTTAGAAGAAGAAGAAGAAGGTTAGGTGTGCTCTGCTGCTCTAGATGTTTGATGGAAGAAGACGACTTTATTTATTTTAGCCAATATTTGTATCGCATTAATCCTATTTCTGTTCCGTCACATGTAAAGAACAACCTTGTGGAAAAGCTTGAAATCTAGACATAAAGAAGACATAATATCACAAAATGAAAGGGTGACATAAACCATGAGGGATTCATGATGCTCATCAGGCTACGTTCACATTACCAGCGTAACACCTGTGCCCGTTTCACAATATGTAATTCTAATTTATGATGAAATCAGGAAAATACATCCAAAATGTATCTCTCATACATTTTGGATGGATGGATGAACAATGGCCAGTTAGGCCCACCCATAAATCACCTGCTTGTTCATCACCTGCTCTTTCCACGATTCCTCAGGTCCTTTATCTGCACCCCTGAACCTGAGAGTATCTGACATCGAGAGAACCCAGGTGACTCTGCACTGGGACGTAGTCATGCGTGACCGTATTATGGGAGAACTGAAAGAATACAAGGTTAGTCTATTGTGAATTAGATGTAAAAAAAAAAAAACATGCCTAAATTTGGACCCAACTGGGCTGATGGTTAAGAACATATGTGTTATTCATAAAAAGCTACTTTCCAGGGATATAAATATTATGATCATACTTGTGCCTGAATGCATATTATCATCAGGATCCCAACAGGAAGTGAGCAGGAGCAGTTTTTTTAAAAACCTTTACAGAAGTATCAATAGAGTGATGGTGTCATAATCACAAGACTTGATGTTTTGCTTGTCAGGTCTACTACTGGAGGGACAGCAGCCAGCTGAGGGGGCTTTGGGTCAACCGAGGTTTGAAGTCTCAAGCGTTTCCAAACAATGATCCGGAGCCCTCGGGGGTCGTCACTGGGCTCATCCCTTATAGCAACTACAAATTGTATATAGTGGTGGCGAACAATCGGTATGAAGGGCCCCCTAGTAATAATGTACCATTCTCAACACTCGAAGGAGGTAAGAAAAGTTTCCCACCCAAAGAACTTTACAACATCTCAACTTCAAGGAAGACCAAATCCAGATAATGTTTATTTCTAAAGCGTTTTTGTCTTCTGTGCAGTACCGTCTGCTCCCAGATCCTTCAGGATCCAGCAACGACATCTGGACAGTATTTATGTAGACTGGGACTTGCCAGCAGAGCCCAATGGAGTCATTACCGGATATTCCCTCAAGTACCAGACAGGTATTCTTTTACATAACACTCTTAACTACGGCTGGAGACGTTTCTGTCATCAGGGGCGACACTTTAAAGCCGTACATTTTAAATGTGGTCTTGTGTTGTCCTCTGAGGGGAAAGAAGTTTTAATCACTGAAAAGGAAATGGTTTATTTCACTAAAGCCGGCGAAGGCTTCCACATGGCACTCAAGCTCACATCCCAATAGTACACAGCCGCGTACTCAAAAACCAAAATACCACTGAAGCACATTCTCAAGAGGGTAATATACACTTGAATAGGATCTATCTGGGCAGGTAAGGTACTTGATGGCCCGGTCGTGTGTGAACTCAACCAGTTTCAAGTGGACCCCTAACGCACTGAAATGCCCACTCTCTCCACAGTGAACGCCACAAGAGGCGAGGAGCTACAAGTTGAGGAGTTCCCTCCAAACGTGACGAGTTTCTCAATCCGCCGATTCGACCGCTACACTCGATACAGATTCTCAGTGGCGGCACAAACTGCGATCGGTGTAGGGGAATGGTATACGGAGGAGTCCCCTCACTACACCACTGAAAGTAAAACTACCCCCCGCAACACGCGTCAACACATTTGATGGTCGAACAAAGAAACTCTTCACAGAGTGGACGTTGCCGTCGACTACGTGCACTCACACGTGTGTGCGCATGCTTGTGTGCGTTTCAGTCTATGCTCAGGACCAGGTGGATATCTCCACCAAGGGCTGGTTCATCGGGATCATGTGTGCTGTAGCTCTCCTGGTGCTCATCCTGCTCATAGTCTGCTTCATCAAGAGGAGCCGAGGGGGGAAATACCCAGGTATTACAGGATTACTTTTAATTCAAAAAATACCCCCATGATGCAACACTGTTTGTTGTAACACCGCAGCTTGTTCTCATTTCAGTGCGGGAAAAAAAGGAAATTTCATTGGAGCCGGTGGATGACAAAGAGGAGGAGGGCTCATTTGACTACAGGTTAGCGATAAATAAGCAAATATGTCACCATCAGAGAAAAAACGTAGGTTTTAGCTGTGTGCTATCTTCAAGTTATCAAATGGTCCTGTTTTACGCACTAAACTGTTCAAAGTCCGTTTTTGTGTCGAAAAGTGATTGTGAAACCAGTTTTGGTCTAACCGCAATAGGGGAAACTAGATAATTATGCTTCCCGTAACATTTTATGGCACCATTGATTTTGCACACTAAAAAAAAAAAAAAAAAAGTTTTATTAGTTTTAAATTTATTCACATGGATTTATTCTGTAGTTGTGCAAAATCATTCATTTGGCTAATTAAGGTAAACTGTGGCGTTACTGTAATCAAACAAGCGTCTTGTTTACAACAGGGACCCAACCCTTTATTTGAATATTCACCAATATTGATGCGAGTGCTTATTAATCAGATTACAGTTTACGTTCAGAACATGCTTTAACGTTCATCAGATGTTACTTTTTATGAAGCTGAAGTTTGAAATGTTGTGGAAAAGGCAGCTGATGTTCTTTTTAACGGAGGCCCGCAGCTTTGGTTGTACTTCTGTGTCTGTGATGTAGAGACGAAATAGTGCCACTAAGTTGTCTGAAGACACGTCGGGTCAGCCTGTAATACAGAGTCACTTAGCAACAACACTGAAAATCACTCAGATTTGGTCAGTAAGTGAGCTGAGAAAACAATAAAGTCTTAACTCTAATATTTATGAATGGTGACGGCTGATCATCCGGAGCAATATACTCGGTTGGCTACTCTCTTACTTTTACAGACTGGATTTTCTCAGGGTGGTTTCTACTGTTTCGCCAGTGGTTGCTGCAAAGTTTGGCTGCAGCTGCTAGCTACTAGCATTAACAAATCCGTTAACTCTGCGATGTGCTGGTTCTTCGGGTGCTTAATTGAATATTTTGGAGTCATTTTTCAAAATGACTCATTTTGAAAAGTGGTATGATTGGCGTAAAGTGGTATCATTGGCGTAAAGTGGTATTATTGGCGTAAAGTGGTATCATTGGCGTAAATTGGTATGATTGGCGTAAAGTGGTATTATTGGCGTAAAGTGGTATTATTGGCGTAAAGTGGTATCATTGGCGTAAAGTGGTATCATTGGCGTAAATTGGTATGATTGGCGTAAATTGGTATCATTGAAGTTAAGTGGCAATGTTGCCATAAAGTGGTATGATTGGCGTAAAGTTGTATGATTGGCGTAAAGTGGTATCATTGGTGTAAAGTAGCATCATTGCCATAAAGTGGTATCATTGCCATAAAGTGGTATCATTGCTGTGAAGTGGCATGATTGCCATAAAGCGGTATTAATGGCGTAAAAGTTGTATTGTTACCTTAAAGTGGCATCAATGTCTTGTGGCATAGTTCCCGTAAAGCGGTATTATTGCTGTAAAATAGCACTGTTGCCGAAAAGTGGTGTCATTTCCATAAAGTGTTATCATTGCTCCAAAGTAACGTTGGTCATCATTAACTCATATCGGCGCATTCCTGTTTTACACATTTACTAAATAAAACACACTGATTATATTGTTGAAGTGTGAAAAACTTTATTTTTTGCCTTTAGGGGTGACACTGCACAACTACAAATAAATCTGATTATGCCGTAAACTTACTTCGTTATGATAACTTACATCCTTTTCTGTTCTCTTTTTTTTATTCTACGTAATCTACCTTTTCTATCCAAACCTTTATTCCCTCCAAATCTCAACCCTGTTCCTTTCCAACTGAACCGCTCAAGGTCCCTTGAAAGGTATGACAAGATTACCTATTGATAATTAAACCAAACAATTCTGTACGGTTTGTTCCTTCATTGTTTTTAAAGAATATAACTTATGATGATCTGTGTCCTATTATAAAAAAACGCCTTTCTCAAACAAAATCTTATTCTGTTTTAGGATAGCACGTATCTCCACCATGCCTTACCCCTGGCGGTATGTACATGTACATCTTGATACAGATTTATAATCCTTACTTTCCGTCCTCTACTGCTGTCACGTGTTTAATTTCAAGTTCTGATCTTTTGCATCACCTTGTAGGGAGGAGGAGAGGGGTTTCCAGAGAGCCCAGCCGTCTATAGAGGCAATGATGAGGCAATCAGACAGCGACGACAGTCTGGTGGATTACGGCGATGGCGCAGAGATACCGTTCAACGAGGACGGCTCGTTCATCGGTCAGTACACCGGAACCAGGAGGGATGTAAGAGAGTTGGACTTCGGTGGAAGCCTGGAGATCCACTCTCCAATGAATACCATCTACTCTCTGGCGTAAAACTCTAAACCCAAACTTGCCTTCAGCTCGACTATTTGTCATCAGACTTCTCCTCTCCAACTCATGTCAAGAACTTGTGGTTCATCTGCAGGAGGGAACAGCCGCCGTCTGAGGTTCTGTTACCGTCTGTGACCATGCAGGCAGAGCAACTTTCATGCATTTAAACATGTATGTGCCGGGACAGTTGAGACAACACTTTAGATTATGAGCATATTCGTTTGATGAAAAGCGAGCTTTACCTTATGTGTTTCTCATTGGATTTTCTGAAAATATATAAAAGTTGTGTATTGTGTACGTACAAGTTTAACTAGGTCAATGTTGTCCTCTTCAAATTAAATACGCAGTTAAGTGCCCAGTATTATTTTCCTGATGAAAAAGTCCTGTAGTGAGTAAAATATGAACTGTCAGAGTTATAAATGAGATATAGATCCCCTGATTATGTCCCAAATTTGGACTGAATTAATCAACAATAATAAGGTTTTCCAAAAACAGTGCTTTTCATAGAAAAGCTCCCCCTTCTGTCTAAAATATGAGCTTTTACAGTAAAACATGACATATACAGGAAACGCTAGACGTCCCTGAGTCGATTCATACGCAGCAAATTTGGACTAAATCAGGCCAACGGTTAGGAAGTTAGTCATCTAAACTCTCACTAGTGAGTAAATATGAACTTTAAAAGTAAAACACAATGTAGAGAAGATCGATCTCCTCCAGTCGAGTCATATCCACTAAATCTGGTTAAAATCGGACCAATTGTTGAGAAATTATGGCACATAACCTTTTACGATTGGACTCCCCCCTTTTGTCGGAAATATACAACAGACATTTCCCAAAATCAATCCAGTCTTTCCTCGCACTAAGGTCGATACGGGTATGAATTTTGAAAATAATCAATGAAAGAGATTATTGAGTTATAGTGTTAAAACAAACGACCTGCGGCAGCGGTGATGATAATGATTCCATAATACCCCCGACTTTTTTGGGGATATAATCATCCCAACAATGAAGAAAGGCGAAACCACAGAGAAGACAGAAGTGAGTCAGTTTATCATGTTGATAAAAGCATTACTTAACTTCTGTTATCACATCTCTTATTTCAACTAATTCCAATAATGACATTAAATGTGTTTGTTTTGCCTTTTCACATTTAGGGGAGCCGTAATGCAATCCGTTCATTTGAATGCCTCTTTGTTTAACTCACTTCAAAGGGTGCAACGTTCAAGGAGCTATACGGTGTTGTTGGTGATAAGTGAAGGATAATAAAGTATTTCCAGGGACTAATGACTCACATCTGCATTGTTAGTATATTGTCTATATTGTGCCTTGATAGGAGAAAAGAGGGCAAACCGTTTTGGGGAATCAGCAAGAAGCAATAAAGCAGCTGTAAAATCAGAAATTGCACATGCTCTCAGTAAACTTGCATATCTCTACATACCAATCTCTACAGATGGATTTAAATCATTAATCTTTATGTTACAGCTTTGAGGTATTTAACACGCCTGTGTATTAGCAAGGCTGCGGCCTAAGTGTAAATAAAAGTGGAATTTTCTTGTATGTTGATCACGACTCTGAATGTGACTTCAGCCGCTAAAGATGTGGTTTATTATTCTCGGAATTTATCGTTAGAAATGGCCAAAATACCACAAGCAATTTATTCAATTCCTCCCTCTTGGAGTCTTT
The DNA here is from genome assembly GCA_037951165.1 of Lophius americanus. NCBI lineage: Eukaryota > Metazoa > Chordata > Actinopteri > Lophiiformes > Lophiidae > Lophius > Lophius americanus. Next base: position 911,377 of record JBBDHG010000262.1, on the reverse strand, counting down.
GTTATTTGCATTAGCTTTGTAGTTGCCAGATAAAACTAAGTAGTATAAATATTATCATCTCTCTGCAAACAGATTTACACCAAATATTGAATTACATCCTTGAACTTTTCAATTAGTCACTAAAACTACAGCAAACCTAACTTTCTCTCAACTCTTATTGAACTCTGGCCTATTCTCTGCGTCAGAAGATAACCCATAGTTATATCATCAAGCCTACCCTTAATAGAAAAGGACATCTTATCTCATAGATTTTCTAGTTTATAACACGTCTGATATGATCCGCCGATTATATCGGGGTAACCTCAGTGTCTAGTTTATCAGAAAGACTGAAATACTTCCCGGAGGTGGTTTGCCTGGAAAAAATATAGAAAAAGTCCAGCTCACATCCAAACATGTGAGAAAAACCGCTCAAAGGTTTGTGTTTTACAAGGATATGTAGATTTGTGAGATGCTAACTCTGCTAATTAAGGTCTCGCACAGTGAGAGATTCTCTGGGGTTTTTAATATATATATATATATATATATATTAATATATATATATATATATTAATATATATATTAATATATATATATATATTAAAAACCCCAGAGAATCTCTCACTGTGCGAGACCTTAATAAGCAGAGTTAGCATCTCACAAATCTACATATCCTTGTAAATTTTTGTATTGACAACCCCATTGAGTAATTGAGAAAAAAGGACAGATTTGTTGACAAAGGTTAAGTTTAGATTTAGTAAAAAAAAATTGTCCAAAAATAAAATGGCCAAAATGATAAATATAGCCATGGGCCCCCAGGGTCCTGCAGAACACTAAGGGCCCAAGGCCGGGAGCTACGGTGGGAGGGGAGGGAGTGGACAGGCCCACAGAAGGACAGGAGACAACAGACCCCCCCGTTAGAGTCCCCCGACAACCAACCCCAAGAGAGCGGGCAGAGGCCCCTGGAGGAGGCCACAGAGGGGGCTCCCCCCGCCAGGGCATGTCCTAAAGGGGGACAGAAGACGACAGGTCCCAGGCCCGGCAAGAAGCCAACCACTCCCAAGTACGAGCGGGGCCCACGTCGCCTAGAACCCACGCAACGGACACTTGTCCAAACCCCTGACAGGAAGCCACCCCACACCCACAAACCAGGAGGTCATGACCCCTCCTGACACTCACCCCCCATTAGATCGTCACGACGTCCCTGACGCCCACTAAGATTTACCAAAATGACAAATCCGACAAGATCAAAGCTGTAAGCTGCGCCTGAAACCACGAAGACATAGAATAAAGAACACGTCCATCTGAAGCGTCTTGTGGATCATTGGTACCATGGAAAGCGTCACAAAAGAACCTATATTCTGCTCTACAGGGTCATGTTTACTTAACCTCCCGATAGTTATCCAGACATGTCTGCCAATAAAAAATGATATTACCTGTCGTCATCGGACAGCTCAGCCTAATGAGACAGAGGACTCTTCTGAGACAGATGACTCTTCTGAGACGTGGTCACACGTCATGGACGCACCCTTTGTCCCCATCTTATCGCGTCTATAAATAACAGTCCCGGGTAGAACGCCGGCTGATCGACCTGAGAAGAGAAGAGGTGAGTCATCAGCACACGGAAATTTAACCGGTTCATTTCACAGGTTTTTCTTCTTTTTTTTTTTTATTCTTAGCATTACTATCTAAAACCAAAACTTTACGTGTTGGATATCTAAAAATATATTTATCAATGTCGCAGGAATTCCTGAAGAAGAGTTAAAGTTGACACAACATGGCTCGACTAAACATCTTAGCGGGTAAGTTGCCTTCTTCTGTTGCTAATTCAATTCAATTCATAAATAAATAAATAAATAAATAAATATATATATATATATATATATATATATATATATATATATATATATATATACATAATAATATATAATACTTTACATGACGTCAGTCTGATAAATAAATGCCTGTATCTATGTTTTTTTTAGGGCTGTCCCTTCTGATGTGTCTACAGATAGGTACGCTTTCGTCATTTGCTTTTACTTTAATTCTTATTACTACTCGGCCGTCATGACCTAAAATAAAATATTTAATCTTATCATGTTTCATCTCTCCGATAGTTTCTTCAACCAAGCTGGTGTGCTACTTCACTAACTGGTCCCAGTACAGACCGGGCGCCGGCAGATTTCTGCCTGACAATGTGGACCCCAACCTCTGCACACACCTGATCTACGCCTTTTCAATAATTAGTCCCTCTAGCGAGCTGTCGACCTACGAGTGGAACGACGATGTGCTCTACAAATCCTTCAACGGACTCAAGAAGAGGTGAGTGGATCCTGCCTGTGGTTTCATTCCGCCCGCATTCACATCCAGAGATTCTTAAAAGATTCTTCACACTAGCAGTCCGGAGGACGGGGGGGTTTGGTGTAGCTGCTGAAACAGTGGGACTCAGTTTTCCATTCAAGACTATTATAAACCGTTTGATTAACTTAATAACCCTTTAACGTCCCTCTCGGCTGTTTGCTTGAGCTCATTTTGGGTCACCATTCTTTATAAAATGATGTGAATGAACCTGGTTATAATGTGACCCCTGTGGCAGCATTTATGTGCTAAAGAGTAAGGGGCCAAGGATAGAGCCCTGGGGGACACCACAGGTCAAAGGAGCATTAAAACCAAGTCCTTTTCAATAAGTAGGAACTTTTCGGGGCACAGGATGGACTTACTAAACAGAATAATGTGACTTGATACGACCGAAAAATGATCTTATAAGGGTCAATAGCTAATCTGATTAAAATGGACTATTTTACCGTTAGCCTGTCAGAAGACAGTCTGATTATCTGATTATCTATAGTCTGATTATCTATAGGTTTGAGAACATGCCTGATCAAATGATTTGTTATTTTGCTTTAAGTTTACAGTCTCCAAGATTTTAAATGAATATGCCACGAAGAAACAAAATAAACCAAGTCCTTAATTTTAACTTTGGGTTTGTTTTGTTTTCTTGATGAGGACATTTAAGGGTTGAGTCGTAGAAGATAGTCAAGTATATTTAGTTTTTCTGTCCTGTAAACTCCTCCTTTATTTTCCTTTGAATATTTGTTCTTTAAATATTAAATGTTATTTTGTTTTTGTTTTTTTTAAATTCTAGTTTCTGCTTTTCCAGCATTTCATTCATATGTATTTAATCCACCTGTAATTATAAAATATACTTTCCACTCCACTATAAAGCAGCACTGTTACGAATGTACTTTCTCAAGGCGAGTGCAGAAGGTCTTATCTTTAGGTATTTTCTATGGATGATGATGATGATGATTTGATTTTTACCATAGAACTCTTCATTTTTTACATTAATTGGAAATCTACACATTTTGCTCCCGTAGAAACCCCCAGCTGAAAACCCTGTTAGCGGTCGGCGGCTGGAACTTTGGAACCACACAGTGAGTCAACAGCAGCTAAGAATCCTGAAGATGCCGTATTTACATCTCAGCGACAACGGGGGGAATCTAAAAACTTTATTTTTTTTCTTATCCGTTTACAGATTTACCATAACGGCTTCATCCGCTGCCAACCGTCAAAGATTCATCCAGTCTGCTATCAGAATGTTACGGTTTTATGGTTTCGACGGACTGGACTTGGACTGGGAGTACCCTGGAGCAAGAGGAAGCCCACCGGAGGACAAGCAGAGGTTCACGGTGCTCTGCCGGGTAAGTCTGGACGTCTGCACCTACCCTGCTCAGAGATCTAAAAACAACGTTTTTTTGAATTTTCGCATCCTGCACACAATTATTACATCAACGAAAAAGTCTGTGACGGCGGCTGATGAGGCTGCAGCGGCGTCAAGCTAACACGCTAACTCAAAAAGAATTTTATAGATCATTTCCAAATTTCGTACCCACACAGACGTTAGCGCGAGGAAGAACTGGATTGATTTTAAGAAAGGTTGCACATCAGTTGCACATTTCTGACAGTAGAGGGAGCTTTTATCTCCAAAACATTTCATTTTTATTTAACAGCGATCATGTTTTTGACATAATATCCTAGCAGTTCTGTCTGATTCAGGTTAAATTTGGTGCATATGAATCAACTCCAAGAGATCAATCTCGTTTCCATCATATTTCACTAATAGTAGAAATTTTACTATTTATTTTTATGAAAAACCCCGTTTTCTGGACATAACCTCACGTTTAATCTGATGAATTCAATCGGAGGGACTGCTGGTACAATGCAGGAGATTTGGGGGCTTTTCGAGGATACACCCCCTTGCTGTTGGGGACGAGAGTGTTTGCCCCGTTCTCACTTGGTTCCCTCGTATGTTCAGGAAATACTTGCTGCCTTTGAGAAAGAGGCTGCTGAGTCCAAAAGACCCCGATTGCTCCTCACAGCTGCAGTGGCTGCTGGGAAGGGAAACATCGACAATGGATATGAGGTTACTGAAGTCACCAAGTAAGTCATTTGGTTTCAAAGATCAGAAGATGTTTTTCTTGTCATGTTTTCTTATACTTTCTGTGTCACGCCTCATCGGACAGGATCCTAGACTTCCTCAATGTCATGTCTTATGACCTCCACGGAGCGTGGGACCCGTTCACCGGTCACAACAGCCCGCTGTACCGCAGCTCTTTCGACTACGGCGAACACATCTTCTACAATGTGGTGAGTAGAATACCGGATACATTGGAGTTGTGCTCTTCAAAGCGAAAGATGCTGATTGCATAGCTGTTTTTAAAAATCAGGACTTCGCCATGAAATACTGGAGAGACCAGGGCGCTCCGTCTGAAAAGCTCCTCGTGGGTCTTGCCGTTTATGGACGCACATTTCGCCTAACGACAGCAAATACACAGCTTGGAGCATCGGCCAGTGGACCCGCCTCTGCTGGGCCCTTCACCCGTGAAGCTGGGTTCTGGTCCTACTATGAGGTCAGTGATGGTTAACATTAGAACAGTAATGTATCACAAAACTACAAAAGAAAAAAAGTTACCTTGTCTGTTACGGAAGCACTTTGCTGTTAGGCCAGAATGTAAAACATTTCCGCACCACATTATAACGTGATCATTTTCACATTATAACGCGAAAAGTTTCAAATTTTTACATGATAATTTCCAAATTTTTAGTAGCTCATTTTCACTCTATGCTAACTTGATAAATTCCAGGATTTGACATGATAATTTCACGTTATATTATTATAATTTTCAGGTTATAGCGAGATAATTTCCACATTTTTACCAGCTTATTTTTACGCTATGCTAACATGACAAATTTCAGGTTTTCACATGATAATTTTACATTAATTCATGCTAATTTTCCCGTTATAACGAGTTAAAGTTCCACGTTTTTATATGATCATTTTGACAATACAACGTGATAATTTTCAGGTGATAACCTGAATAAAAAACTCTTCATGGAGAAATGGAAAAACTTATTACCTTACATCTTGATATTTAAATTATTTTATTTTCTGGCATTAAAGATAGGCGCTTCTATAGTTTGTTGTGTGCATACATGTATGCGTGTATGTGTGGGTCTATTGTTCTTGTTTAGATCCTGCCCACTTAAAAAAAAAAAAAAAAGAATTCTGACCTTCTTTTCCCCCTGGCTTTAAATAAATAACATAAAAAATACTGAAGGCCAAAATAAAAAAAAACAACAACATGTGGCCCCAATCCAGAACTGTTTTTAATTTAAATATACTTTACACAAAGACGCTTCAAACCACGAGATCACACAGGGTGTTGACGATGTTTAACAATCATTTTCTTCCATTCTTCCAGATTTGCACATTTATCCTCCAAGGAGGCCGTCCCAGCTGGATTGAGGAGCAGAAGGTTCCCTATGCCACCAAAGGAAACGAGTGGGTCGGGTTTGACAACAAGGAGAGCCTTGGAATCAAGGTAATAAACAACTTGTTAGCCTTCACATCTCTAAGAGTTTATGGCGATAGCTTGAAGAAGATAAGAGCAGTCATCCACGATTACTGGGGGTTGCTCCTCACGACGAAGATGCATTGTGATTTTTCTACATCGAAGCAGAAGGTGGCGCTCTAGTTAGATTTGATCCGCAGTCTCAATCTTTCTATATCTGATTGACTTTATTTCCACTTGTTCAATTTAATCAGTGCAGCTATTATGGAAATTTCATCATCGAAGTATTTCACAGATAAAGCCCCACAGTGGGAAAGAAATATATCCTGGTTCCACCCTTTTATTCAGATCAGCACCAGATTTTAATTGGGTCTATTTTATTGTCCAGACACATCCTCCCACCAAGTTTCATGGAAATGTGTTTTGTAGTTTTAGCGGAATCCTGCTGAAGAAACAACATGGCACCTTCGGCTGAATGATAACTAAAACGTCCAAATCTTTGGCTGTAAACTGTTTCCGAAATGGGCTCGGACCCGACTCACACATACTCGACAGGAGATTGTGTTTAATAGTGGAACAACACGTATATTGTTTAAATGTGTTAAAACAACTATGTTCTGATATTCCACAGGCGCAGTACCTGAAAGATCACAACTTTGGAGGCGCCTTCGTCTGGTCTCTCGATCTGGATGACTTTGCTGGAGATTTCTGTAGCGAGGGGAAAAACCCCCTCATCAGCCACATTAAACAACTCCTGGATTCAGGTAACCGGCCGGGACGCACACAGCATGTACCATTTTCACCAAATGTAGTGATTCCCTGAAAAGTGAAATATTCCTCCTATGATCTCATGCATTTAAATGTTTCATCTTACTAGACTCTCCAATGACGGTTCCTCCTATTGCAACCACACTCCCACCTGTGGACACTACCTTCCTCCCAAGCACCGTCCCCAGCGCAACCACTGAAGATGCTCCCGCACCCACTGAAGATGCTCCCGCACCCACTGAAGATGCTCCCGCACCCACTGAAGATGCTCCCGCACCCACTGAAGGTGCTCCTGCAAGCTCTTCACACACCACAACTAGTTCTGCTTCTGGAGGCGGTTTCTGCGCTGGGAAGATTGACGGCATCTACAAAAATGACCAGGATGCCCGCTCCTTCTATCAGTGCGTTGGTGGCCGCACGTTCATTATGAGATGCCAACTTAATCTCGTTTACAATGAGGGTTGCAGGTGCTGCGACTGGCCTTAAATAAATGTCTTTCTTCATGAAACAAAATAGTGTTTTTTTTTTTTCCTCTGTTTGTTAATGTTAATAAATTCATTTTGTATACCAAAGAAATGAAAGAAAAATCTGATTTATTTTCTACTTCTTTCTGACTTCACACAGAAAATGAAGACTTCACGATGTCTCACTCGGCTTAAGTACAAACTATTAGGGGGTTTTCGGGCCACTGTGGTAGAATGGTTGTCCACTTACTGGAAGTTCAATGGTTCCATTCCCAACCGCTGGACTCTACACTTTGAAGAGTCCTTGAGCGAGACACGGTACCCCAATTCGCTGCGAGATAGATCTCCCTAAGTCGATCCATTTGGACTTAATCGGGCTAGCAGTTAAGAAACGATGGCCTTTTGGGGAAAATCTTACAAATTAAAAGATTGCAATATTATGGGATTTTAATTTCATTTTTATTACGATAACTCAACTAGACTGAAATATTGAATTGATCATGTTCAAATTGTCTACACACATATGCATTAGTGTGAGGAAGAACTGGATTGATTTTGGAAAAGGTTCGTTTTACATTTCAGACACTAGGGGCAGCTTTATCTCTATATTTATTTATATAATTTCTCAACTGTTGTTTGATTAAGTCCAAATTGGTATATGAATTTGAGGAGATCTGTCTTGTATATAAATCATATTTTACTTTAACAGTTCATTTTTTACGTGCTAGGAAAACATTGTTTTATGAAAAAGATTTTTTGGGACCTAGCTTCCCATTTAATTTGCAGAATTCAACCAGGAGGATTGTTTGTAAAACGCAGGGGATTGGAATCTTTTCAGGGCTATACCCTAACCGTGTGTGACTGAGTAGGCCATGTTTTCAGTTTTACTTTATATTTCCACGAAAAAAAAGTGAACTGAAGCGCTTTAATTTGACTTTGAGGTTTGGTGAGCACATGAATATTTTGGGTTTTCCAATTGAAGGAAAGTTACAAGAATGTTTGTTTTTATAGTCAATTTTAAAACCTCCAAGAAATTTTCTTTATCCGAGTCCGCCACAATCTGTATCAGAACCAGAAGTAATGGGTTCACCTCTGGTTTTGAGACACATCAGTAACTTTTACTCTCCTCCCTGTCTGATGTTTGTGAGAAGAGGATTCCTTTACAGGCAGAACATTGACCCTGGACATAATGTAAAGCCCCGTCCGAAGTCCCTGCCGCACAGGAAGTGCTGGCGTGACCTTCAGGGATCATCAGATATTGGAAAACGTATTTTAGAGTGTTGATGTCTTAAGTGTGATGGGACAGTTTCGACCGACAGATTCTGTAGAGACTTGAGACAAGATGGGGTTAATTTATAAATCCGGCTAAATATTGAGAAATATCGACAGAGAGAGTGTCGGTCGGTGGACTTTACAGATTACAGGGTCACTAACAGGCGCTTGATTCTTTTCCGGCTTAGAGACCCTGTGTTTCCTGCTTGTGTCCAGAAAGATGGACTGGAACCAGTGTGTCTGCGAGGTCAGAGTTCTCTCCCAGCTTACGTTATTAAACTCCCCTGGATGAAGCAGTGGTGTAGGATAAGCGTCAGCTTTGGGGTGAGATTATGACCACAGAGTTAATGATTATTATGGTTTGTTCAAGTTTTTCTTCGGCAAAGTAAATGTCAGTGCTCTACTTTTGACCTGAGCTGATCAGGGTGCAGCCATAATGAACAGGGTCATACCGACCGCGGACGACTTCCGGTTGGGTACCCAACCGATCATACCAAACTTATAAAGGTTAGACGGCTTCCCTGCCCTAATGTCCCTTTAGTTTAACAAAAACAAACTCCTATGCTGGCTTCAAGAAAATGTGTTCAGCATATTAATGAAGCTTGAGGAGTACAAAAAAAAAAATATATATACATATCTAGAAGTTTTATGTTAGAGCAGGATATCCATCTTCTGAGCCCGTTCAAAGAGGACTGAGTATTTGTAGGTGGTCTCCTGAGAGGACGTCTTCTTTATATTATGTTATATATATATATATATATATATATATATATATATATTACAATAATATTTATTAGTGTTCCTTCATTGTTTTGAAGCCTTCTGGAAGACGAGTTTATTGTGTGACAGGTTCCCCTCAGCAGTTTCTTTATTTACTTCTATAACGTCTTCATTCTCCCGACGTGGAAATCAAATAAGGTTAGTTAGTAGGGGAGCACAAAACAAACGCAGGTTCTTACCGTTTTAGAAGTCAGCCATCAGCGCTGGTTCTCCTGGTTTTCTCCTCGTTGGTTGAGTGGGCCTGGAGGTTCTGTCTCGTCTGGAACAACCACGTGAGAACAGCCCGGCTCCCCGATCTTTGGACTATATCAAGACTCTCAAACTTTTTGCGTTTGCTTTTGTCTTTAGACAGGAGGTTGCCGTTGTTCTACGTTAAATTCCGTTTGAAAATCCTAGAGGAGTCCAATACTTTTTCACAGGACGGTATATTCAAACAAAACTCAACTCTTATCTCGTGAATGCGTTTGAATTAAATTAAGTTTAATGAAATGAGATGGTCAGAGATAGTCGAGCATTCTAGGAAACTATTAAATAATTTTTTTATCAGAATTTACAGTGTAAGACGTATACGGTTTTTTTTTTTGTACATTATGAGCAACCAAAAGTATTTTTACAACATCATGAATTCATATTCAGAAATTGTTCATTTACAACTTGTATTTCATGAATGTTGAATGATCTCTAGGGACGCACAAAAATCTCTCAATCACAAGATTAAGGCTTTAATAAAAGCCAAAACTAAACATACCTGCTGATATGACAAAACCGTTGACTTGGTAGATTTAAAATTTAGCCAACTGATTCTGTTATATTTTGAAAAGACTTGTATTTATACTATATTATTTGGGCTTTTTTTTTTTATAACTAGAACCTTCATATTCTTATTTTGAAATGATGCGGCTATATCGGTTTTGCAAAAATGAGTTAGCGCTTTGTTTTTTCGACAAAAATCCAAGATTATGATGTCATTTTGCAGAAATGTGATTTTACAGTACCTGAAAATCCCACTGGGTGGTGTTGAAATGATTTGGACTAAAGGGCGGCTGGGGCCCAGGAGGTAGAGTCCACTTATTGGAAAGTTGCCAGTTTGATCCCGGCCTCCGCAGTTGAGCAACTCACTCCCAGTGGCGCCTAAAGAGCAGGCTGCACCTTCCATGGTAGCCTCAGCCGCCACTGTGTCAGTATGTGTGTGTGTGTGTGTGTGTCCATTTAAATCCATTTAAATATAACAATATTGCTATCCCCCAAATTGGGGATATTTCGGGATGGCCATCGCTGCCACCGCAGATTCTTCGCGTTAACGTGATGACTCAAAAACCATTTCGTGGATCATTTCCAACATTTAAACCCCCATAGAATGTAGTGCGAGGACGAAATGGATTGATTTGGGGGAAGGTCAGTTGGATATTTCCACCTCTAGGTGTCGCTTTCTCCCCAAAATCAAAGTTTTCAGGCCATACTGTCTCAACCGTTGCTCCGATTCAGTCCAAATTTGGAGCATATGAATTGACGCAAGATCTATCTTGCCTTTTTCATACTTTTACTGTAATTGTTTGTATTTTCACTTTGTAACAAAAACTAAAAAAAATGTGTACATGAGTTCCGGACCAAATGTCCGAATATGTTCAAATCGGCTCATTTGAATCTACACAAGAAAATCCGAATTGTTTTATTGCCGAGCTCAGAAAGCTAGTTAACTTTATTTATCTTTATTATCGGGTCACTATGGGATCTGATCTTTGAGCAGGACTGCTGACTTCATAGAAGTAGTCTGGTTGAGGCAACGTGGACTGTTTGACCTGAATAATTTGAGGCGTTCAATCAGGGGGATTGCATGTGAAACGCAGGGGTTTGGGGGATTTTTGGGAGGTATAACCTTGCTTTCGGGGACGACATTGTAGACCTCGTCTTAAATGGCAGTTCTGACCCATCTTAGAGTTCATGGACAGAACTGTGAGGGTCGGGGAGATTCTGAATGTCACAATTTTGAATCAGACCGAAGTAAAATAATATGAGCTCCTCGTAGTTCTTTTTGGAAATCCTTTCATTGATGCCGTGGAATCTAAGAAAAACAAGAACAGAAACTCTCCTTTTTACGGTTGCACGATATCGAACTTATCGAAAAAAGTTGAAATATTAAGTGGAGAAAGAAAAAATACAATAACTCTTGTTAATTCTGAACACGGCATATTCCCATGTTAGTGACCAGCAGCAGGAAGAAGAACTATTCCTTTCCAGAATCATCCAGGTTTGTATTTTTGTTCATACAAGTTCATACTAGGTGTAGATTCTTACCTCTGGGGATCACCTGGTTTAAACCAGATGGGGGCGAAGCGATAAATATCACTGGTGAGGTCTTTGAAGTGTCGACTGTCTGTGTTCCCAATGCAGATACCTGAGCATTCAAACAATATAAGAGGTTATTTATAAATGAACTCTTTGAGTGATGTCCATTTGTTTGCCTTAAGAAAAACAGATTTAAACATTAATAACCACCATACAATGAAATCGTCTACATTTTACCTGGAGCCACTGTAACTGTAGGGAACATGTCCAACACAGTTCTTTTAATGTTCTGGAAGCCAAAGGACTTTTCATCAGTGGAGCTGACGGGCAGGGGGTCAAAGCCCTCAATAAGTTCAATTGTCACTCGCTCATCCCCCACCGTGGATCGGATGAGGTCCAGGACCTAAGAAGGACAGCACACTTAGAACTTTCGATCCAAAATGAGACACGAAAAAGAAGAAAAACTCTCACTCTACCTCTTGTAACGACTGCGCCGAGTGGATTCGTAGATTGACATAGGCTTCAGCCAGGAAAGGGATGATGTTCACCTTCAGACGGGGGAAACACTTTAGAACTTCTCTGAATGGAAGAGCTTTGAATCTTAACTACAGTGAACTCACAGTCTTTAGAACTGTACCTTGACTCCTGCATTGAACATGGTGACTGCCGTGGTCGTCCTCACAAAAGCATTCATTTCTTGCTTTCTTTCTAGTATCCTTCAACAAGAAAATAGAAAAATACGATTTATTTGAATAGACAAAACCGACGGAACGCATGTTGAGTGAGTTTTAGGATGTAATTACCTGCCCATCAGAGGGGAGAACAGCCACAAATTTGACATTATGAACTTCAGTGGAAGGCTGAACTGAAGAAGTCAAAGAAGGAGTAATTGAGACACAAACAGGAATTATGTTGTGTCTTATTACAGAGGTTATTATGTGACGTAGACAAGCAGGTGGTTCCCCCTACCTTATGGGCCAGGTGCTCAAAGGTTCCACGTTCAGGGCCATAACCAAACAATCTCGGCATGCGGTTATCCTCCAGTCTGTGGAGATCAGATGATTCCATTGAGTCTTGTTTGGCTTGGAAACCGTGTTTGACTCATGACTTATGCATCCCAACCGAAAACAATCAACTTTTACAACTTCTCATTTTCATTATCTAGCTCATAACGGACGTTTCAATTACTCCTTTTCTCAGCAAACTTGAGTTGTCCTTAAAAAATGGCACATTACCTTAAGTCGCGTGCCTCAAAGCTAAGATGAATGGTAAGCAGCATGGCTGACATGAGGGTGACACAGCTAACAACATATATTGATTACGGGACGCAGGGAGTTAAAGTTTGATGAAATCAGCAATCAGCCGAGCACAGACATGGAGTCCGGTTACGTGCCGGTTACTAGCCGGTTGCACGCATGCAACATGCAACATGCACGCATAGCAAGCGTGAGCTACCACGGCTAAAAACATCTCAAAAGGATACCAGAAAAACACAAAGCTAGCACAAAGCTAGCAATTTATAATATATACGAGTAAGGTCAGAAAAAGCTGAGGAGGAACAACCATGAAAACGTTCGGCACAACAAACTTAATTAAACACTTTGAATTTAATCGCCTGAGGAACATAGTAGGTTAAAAGCTAACATTAGAAGATCGGCTAAAGCTGGCGGGTGCTCAGAGCCAGCCACAAGCCCTGAAGTTCCATAACATTGCCAACATATAACATATATAATGGACTGAACAAGGCGTACAAAGTTTGATTTTCACTTCGAGACCAACCATTGGTTTAAGAAACGCACCGCGGGGACGACGGAGGGTACATTCATTTCAACAGGTCAGAACACATACACAATGCTGACCAACCTTGTTACTTCCTCTGCTTTCCCTCAAATCAAGGGTACTTAAAATACATTACTTATTATGATTTTTAAACTTTAAAGAAATAAAATCAGAATGGGACGATCACACTTTATAAGACCTGGTGATCGGCCAAGAAAATTGCAATCGGTGCATCTGTAATATTTACCCATATATTATAACGAGAAAAACAACTCAGAGAGCACAAACCTCTCAAGTCGCGGTACCCAAGATTTAGGAAAAATTCAGGCAGAGGTCTCCATTAATGTCTGAATTATTGCCAGCCTCTAAATCTACCAACAACTCCAACAAACTCTCTGAGGCTACGTTCAAAACTGCCAGTCTTGATAAAAAAATTTTCCTTAGGTCGAACTTCTTCAGATTGTTGTTATAATGTGTCTTACATTGGAGTCCAGCATGAACAGCTGACTGTACTTAAACTGTCCGCTATTTAGCTAGTGAGCGAAAAAGTTTCGTTTTGCTCTCACCTTTTGACTGCCGCCGCTAAGATCCCAATGCAGGTCTCACTGGGAGGCATGGAGGAGTGACCCGGGAGCGCCGACACACTCAGCTTCACGGTGGCCGATCCCTTTTCGCTTACTCCAATTCTACGATTGGTGTTCACACATAAAGCAGAGAGTTAGTGTTGAATCGATCCACTTTTTTAAAGTATAATTTACCAGACAAGAAAGTCGATATGATATGCGGGTCAGTTCTACTGCGAGGTTAGTTTTTATATCACGGAAAGGCTGCACAACAAACGTCGAGCTGAGGTTAGAACTCGGCATGTTCTCACATAGCAGCAGGTCCATCAAGACCGCTTATGATCCCATCAAGAACCGCCAGGCCCTCGTCAAGGACGAAGGACAGCTGCACGCCACGCTGCTTCAGTATGCGCACGACGCTCAGCGCCCCATTGTGACCACTGACCTTTAAAACAAATCATCCAGGGTCTCAGATGTTAAAGTTGGACATTTTAAATCTTAGCTGAGGTTACCATTTCCAGAAGCAGAAATTTTATGATTAGTTAAAATACTTCTTCATCGTGACCAAGGCTGATGTAAAATCCTCTGCGTGGAGCGTAGCCCTTCATCAGCAAGTACTCCAGCGCCTGAAGTATTGCCTAGAAGAAACAAAGTATTTTGGTTTGTCCCAGCTTGCACAATAACGCTAAATGAATATAAATATTTTGTTCTGTTTAAAAACAAAATCTCAATCGCTTTCTCACCATTAGAGAGCCTTTGTTATCTATGGTCCCTCTCCCATAAATGAAGCCATCCATCTCTTTGGCTGAGAACGGTGGAGCCTCCCAGCCGTCCGACTCCGACGCAGGTACTACATCAATGTGGGCCATCAACAGGTACGGCAGCAGGTCCGGCTGTGACCCGTCCACCCAGAACAGGTGGCTGTAGTTGGCCACAAGTTCATGATGAACCAAGCGTGAGGAGAAAACTGTTGGGAAGACTGAAACGGGAATAAGAGAAAGAACTTAAAATGGGGCTCCACGTATATACATACACATATATTTATGTTTGGAGTATACGACTCAAAATCTCTTTTGCTAAATGACACATACTCCCTCATTTCTCATCATGATACTTTTACTGAGTGTAAATTCTATCAGATTCTTGAAAACATCGGAATAACACTTTTCGAGCCAGTGTCAGGGGAACGCTGGTTCGGAGCTTAGGATGGCAAATTTTCATACATACAGGAGTCTAAAGGAGAATATACTACAGAACAGCAGTTCTCAAACTTTTATCAATATTTGAATTGATACATAGCCTTTTACATGTTTTTGTACTGGCTGGTCTCAGGGAGACTGCAGCTAGTTGAAATCAATGGCATTAAAACATTCTTCTCGGTACTGTTCAACCCTTTATCTATTTTTGTTGATTTTCATCTGTATAAAATCAAAACATATCGGCCCATGAACATGATCGTGATTGTTTTTGACTATTTATGGGAGCAAACAGCAGCATTTATAATGGGAACACTATAAAACATTTAATTTTATCCCCCGAAAAGTCGTGACCGTGGTGAAATCATCATCACGTTAGCAGATCCTTCATGTTAATGCGAAAAACAGTTTCATGGATTGTTTTTAAATTCTATTCCTCAGTCTAAGGAAGAACTTGACTGATTTGGGGAAAAGTCCGTTGGGTATGTCCGACATTGGGAGAATATCTCCGTTTATCGTTTCTCTCCAGAAGCTTTCTGACCTTAATTTATCAACCATTGCTCAGATTGAATCCGCATATGAATAAACCCAAGGAGATCTATCTGATTTTAAAAGTCCATAATTTACTCATGAGGGGGGAACTTTCTTTAAAAATGTTTTTATGAAAAACACTGTTATTTTGGACATAACTTTTAACTAGATGACACACCAATGCAGGGGGTTTGGGGGCTTGCTGTTTTGACTTGTATTTGCATTTTTCTCTTTACATTTAGGTATTATGCATGACTGATGTCTTTCAAACTAACATTTTAAAGAAAACCTCATTTACCCCTAAGTGGTAAACAGACCCCCGTTTGAGATATACTGCTATGGAATATAATATAAAAACAGGATATTTGAGAAAGGGGGGGGGGGCTGTGCCCCAGCAGAGCTTTAGATCGATTAAACGCTCCTGGACTTGAACCTGCAGCTCAACATTTTTGGACTTTAATCTGACATTATCCTGAGTTTACTTTACTAAACTCCGATAAATATGCTGGGACCTGTAGAGAAATACCGTTTAATAATCACAAAACTATGCCGGGTGGTTCGAATTTGTCTCTAATGTGCGATACATGGCTTGAATAAACAGTCAGGCATGAGGGGAAACAACTGGAGGGATTTAAAGTGAGAAAGTTTAGCGCAGGTCAGCCTAAAAACATGAAGTTAAAGAAGTTCAAGCTAGCTAGGGCTGCTCGGCTAATACGCGTCACATGACAGCCGGGCATTATAAACTACACCATGAATGCACTAACAAATAGTTTAGGGGTTTGTAAAAACGACTGATGTCTCGGGTCAGCGGGTACCTTTCCGGAGGAGCCTGTCGAACTCCTGCAGGGCGGTGGTGTTGATGTCCGTGGGGGAGAAGGACACCGTGGGGATCCGGATCGCTTCTGGTGATGAATGGAGAGACGGGCGTCCTGTCAGCGGTGGCTTCTCCACACTTATATCCACCACCTTCCACATGGAGTCACCCGGATTTATCTCAAATTACCTTTAAGGTGTGAAAGAAGCTCCTCTCTCTGCTGGTGGTCGATGACCAGCGAGATGTTGTCCGTCTTCTCCCAGCGTGCGAGCTGGAGTCCGGCGTTCACGTCCAGCGACAGAGTCCTGAGAGATGCTGCGGTGAATAACAGCAGCACCGTCAGCAACAAGCTACTAATGATGATCTTTAAAAATCTGACCACTCTGATTTTCGGTCCTGAGTCTGTCATGGTTGTGGTAGCAGAACTCGTTCCCGTTGATAGAGCGCTTCGGAGTGAAGAAGTTAGAGTTTGTTGGATGGGAGCCCCCTGCTGGTCAGACAGAGAACACTCACTTTAAAGCTGCTCAACACGGACACGAGCCTACGGCTGCCCCCTGGAGGCTCCTGCAGGTACTGCACCATTATTAGGAATTTGATCAGGACCCACTTGTGAAGATTTTTTGGACGACTTTCCAAAATACAATTGCTAATATCTTTTTCCCAGATTTATATGTAAAGTATTCCTTGAGTGGGCGTAGATTTGGTGGATGTCATAAATGTATTCTGTGTCACACAAAATAATAAAGGCTGGCTGTTAATGAACTTTATTAAATCCCCTACTTAATTAAATCCTTGTTAGTGTGATGAAAATGATAGTCTTTTGATTTAGATAAATGGGAGTGGATTTAATTTATTATTTTTGATAAGTTGTGTTCACTTAATAATATTGGTAAAAAACTACGACTTAATACTCCTGTCACGTATCGTTTGAACGTTTCAGAATTATGTGTAGCTAATGAAGCTGATTATATTAAAGCTATTCCATCCAGCATGAAAAGACTTATAATGTATTACTCCAAATAAACTTAAAAATGTGTTCAAATAAGGTGCAAAAATTACAGAGATAAATTTTAATTTGGATTTAAACGGTTTTGCTGGTACCAGGTAATTAGTTAGTGGTAATTAAACATTGTTTTGATTATAGCGAAATGTTTGCTGAACAGAATTACATATGTCAGTTGTGATAATTCAAAAATATCGATGCAAACTGCTGCGTTAAGGCGTTTTGTTGGGCTTAAACATTTTTACAGCCTTGGACTGATTCAACCTTCTCAGAATATGGACTTAGATTATTTGCACTTAATTCTTTATTTGTTGGTTTACATATTTTTAAATTTAATTTTCCCTTAATTTTCATTTATCCATCGATTTTCTGTTGGTCACTGAGATGGTTTGTTATACACCCTGGACAGGTTTTTGGTTCATTACAGGGCCAACACAACGATGAATGACTTCAAACTCACATTCTTACCTTTAGAGTTTTGAGTCATGGACTCGACTATAGTGCATGTTTTTGAACCAAGCAGGAGAATAAGCCCCCTGCCGACGTTGGATACATGAAATTCTGTAGGGAGATACTTCTTAGTTTCATGTGTCGATCAGAGTTGTAATTAAAAGGTGAGTGTGCCGCAGATTTTCGGGTTTTCACATTACGTGTGCAAGTGTGATCCCTTATGTTAAGAAACCATAACTTCTAATCTTCCTCATGCCAGGTAGTATTTAAATGGTTTTTATTAAAGACAGCCGTCTACGTATTGTTTTATTGTTCTATCTAGGTTTCACTGACACTGACAAATAAGGTACGAAGAAATACATCCTTTATTGAAACATGAGTCAGATATTTAAACAATGTACTTTACACAATATAAAGTGACACCATTGCAGTGAAAAGACTCCATCACATTATTATATATTTTATTATTTATTTCAATAAGAAAAATATGCAAACATGTAAAACATTAGACATGCAAAAACAGTAAACAGAAAATTTAAAATATTTGCTCCAAACTCATCAAAAAGGTTCCATTACGAGACATTTTTGAATTAGGGCAACAAAATACCTTATTCTCATTGTTTTAAAAGTTGAAGAATTTATCAGGCTTTCGAAATATTATGTTAATTTCATTTTAAAGTTTACAACTGCAGCGACAAAAAAAAAAAAAAAGCAGTAGCGATCGAAAGACAAAACATACAAACATAAAACGGTACGTTGGGCTTTGATCACATTGCAATAACAATAAGCAGAAGGCGGCGAATAAGCGAGTGCTCCCTGAAGACGTCCCAGGTTAAGGTCATTGCGGCCTGCAGCATCAGCGAGAGGAGACTTACTCCTGTCCAGTGAGTGCAGGAGTCCCCTGAGTCTCGGCCTGAACCAAAAGGTTGTCCCCGCCCTCCAACTCCTGGGTCACACTGTCCGATAAGGCCCCCAAAGGGTTGAAGGAGCCGTCCTCAACACCAACAGTGATGAGGTAGAGGAGAACCACCACAATGAGGAAGACAGGAATCTGTATATGTAGGGGCACGAGGTGGCGCTCCACCTCTCGTCGCTCCACAGTGGTTGGACTGGCAGGAGGGTTCGGATATTTGTACTGGACCGGCTGTCTGGCGGCGCCCTTGATGGGTTTCCGACGAGTCGCACTGAAAGAGAAACAGTTGATGTGCTGATGATGACAGAACAGCGCCATGCGTCACTACGCTAGTTGTCCTCGTCTCATCCCCGTTTATTACAAGTAGCTCAGGGAAATAAAACTCTTCTCCATCCATAAACTCTCAAAGCAAACTCTGCCTCGCTTCCCCCGAGTCAATTCATAGGAGCTAAATTAAGATGCAGTTGGACTGATGGTTGGGAAGCTACGGATGAGAAACTGTTTTCCACAAAACAAACTCCCCCAATAAGTAAAATACGAACAATTAAAGTAAATAATATGCATGATAGATGTCCTTGTGTAGAACGATATGAGCCAACATAATGTGACATATGGTCGGGATGCAACAGTCACAAAACTGTATTTTTGAAAAAAGAAAAAAAAAAAGGCCCCCTAGTGAGTGAAATATGAACAATTAAAGACAACAATGAAAATTCAATTTGGTTTTAAATAGGAGTTTCTAGAGTCAAATATGATATATACAAGATATATCTGGTCAAGTTATTTCATATGTACGAAATCAGACCAACTGTTGAGAAATTATTGCACAAAACCTTTTGGAGATGAAGCCCCCCCCCCCGGTGTCGAAAATATGCAACTGCTCTTTCCCAAATCAATCCAGTTCTTTCTCGCATTAAAAGTCAATAAAATCCATGACGAACCCGTAATGACTCCTTTCCGGATAGATAATGAGAGTTTCCCAAAAGTCTCGATATGGTACTTACTAGATTCCTGTGGGTGTGGTTTGAGTGACAGGAAACAAGTCATCTAAAATGTCTTTCACGGGCTCCAGAGTGACCTGGAAAAGAGAGAGCCGAAATTACCAACATACAAATCTCCCATTGATCAGGAGGAAGAGCCGGAAAAATAAGGTGTGAAATGAGAAATTCTCGCACATACTGAAGATAATATAAAGATAGAGCAATCTTCATTTCAGAGAACAAACTTCTGCCAATAACAATCGTCACTAATTGACTGTGTCGGTTCACTCATGGCGTGGCACCATTATTTCATATCGCTACTGTAGCTACGCTTTAATCCGATCTGCTCCATAAATAACACCTGTGTTCCTTCGACCTCGAAAACCGTATCCTACGCGTTTGGAATAATGTGTCTATGATCAAATAAGGGGAAACTTTATTTTCCATAATGGCGGCTACAGAACTATTTTCTCATTTAGACAAAAAAATTCTTACCATCCCCAAGTACGGTAGAGTAAAATAGTTATATAAAACTATTTTACTCTAATAGTCAGTTACATATATACGCCCCCCTCATGAGTAGCGTATGTATGTAACTGACTTTGCCCAAAATCAATCCAGTTCTTCCTTGCTCTAAGGTCTATTGGGATATGAAATTTGATCCCTGAAATAATTTCAGCGTTATGGTGTTACCACGAAGAGACCTGCGGCAGCCATTCCATGATACCCCTGACTCTCGGGGGCATAAAACCTGATAGAGTCTGTGCGAGTCTCCATCTGTACTCAGATCCACCCAAAACAGAGAAAGTCTAACTTCACTTAAGTTCCATTGCTGCTCAAAAGAACACCAAAAACGCCGGGACAACTTTCTTGCTACCACACAAGCAAACAAACCCGGGCGGTCACATGATCGTTGAAGATACTTAAGGGTTATTGTCTATCATTTCATAGTTTGGGCTGCACACAGAGACACTGGCAGAGGAAAGGTG
Organism: Lophius americanus; assembly: GCA_037951165.1. Classification (NCBI taxonomy): domain Eukaryota; kingdom Metazoa; phylum Chordata; class Actinopteri; order Lophiiformes; family Lophiidae; genus Lophius; species Lophius americanus. Next base: position 890,761 of record JBBDHG010000262.1, on the reverse strand, counting down.
CAGCAGCGATAAAAGAATGCTGTTGTAAACTGTGTCCACCGCCAAACTCCCCCTCCAGTGATATGAAATAAAAAGCAGGAAAATGAAAATCAGCAAGAATTTGTGCCTGTATTCCACAATTATAGAGACCTCAGGAGTGTAGTACAGGGACCGGTTCTGCTTGGTGTGCATGTCCAGCTGAGGAAAGCAGACATTAGCAGATGATGATTCTCCCACTTCTGCTGAATCACCCACCAGTATCTGAGCTCAAAAAAAAAAGCGAGCGCTACTGACCCGGTCGGACTTCGACCGACGTTCCTTCAAACGGATCTCGGTCAACTCTCGATCGGAGTTTGGGCTAGTCGAGATCGACCCCCGTCTCTCCATCTGTCGTTTGAAGGCACAGTGGTTTTATTACCGAGCGAGCGCTCCAGTGGAAATAAAGACACAAAACCTGAACATTTGGGTTTTAAAACTTTCCTCTTCAACCATGTGAGTGATGCTGAAGGCCTGAGAGGAGAATGACGAGCAGCCACTAGTCTGAGCCGACTGTGATCCGGATGGAACCTGCAGAAGTTTAGTTTTACTTTCGAGTTATTAGCGGCGCAAACATACACCATTCACCTGAGGAACTGTACACCAGTGAGACCAGTGAGACACCCACCACCACCAAAATGATCCGAACGGAGGCTCCACAGGCACGAACAACATTAAGGAATGCAGAGAATTTTGAAATCCAGAAGAGAAGTGAAATAGGACCTACCCCTGATCCTAATCCTGAGGATCCGGAGCGATGAACTACAGAGGATGCTCTACTTATTCCTGCTGGAATCTGCGAGCAGCGAGAGCCGCTCCTCTCTGATACTTTTAACGCATTCCCTGAATTCCCCTTCGGACAAGGTTCCTCATTTCTAGAAACGAAAGCTCGCTAAAAACCCCCGGCCCCGTCAGAGAAACAACAGGTCAGTTTTCCCCCTGAGAATTGAGGCAGGATTTAATGTGGGGATTATGAACATGGGGAGTATTTACCAGCCTTGATGAGGGTAAAAAGCATTGTGGGTAAAGATAACCTTCGTTCTGAAAAACACAAACAAACAATACCACACAAAATGGTCCAGTCAGAATCCAACGGTTCTGTTTGGATGTGTCACCACAATGTGGCACTGGAGAGTTGATCCAATACAGTGAAGAGGATTTACCAGAAGGATATACTTTGATAAGCCATAACATTACAAACACCTGACTAATATTTCATAGGTCCCACTTTTGTGGACAAACAGCTCTGACCTGCTGAAACTTGGACTCCAGAAGACATCTGAAGACATGCACCAAATATGGACAAAATTGGACCAACGGTTGAGAAATCCTGGCCCGAAAACTTTTGGAGATAAATCTCCACTGGTGTCAGAAAATATACAATCAACCTGAAATCAGTCCAGTTATTCCTAAGGTCTACAGGGGGGTATAAAATTAGTAAATAATCCATGAAATATCTGTCACCAAGACGTTAGTTATAGATCCTTGAAGTCCTTGGATCGAACTTACTTGTCCAGCACATCCATAATGAGGCCAAGTCTGGATAATGAACTTGTTGTGTACTAAGAAGTTCCATATGCAGATAGCTGTGATTCACTATGCAAAATTTGTTCAACCGTAGCTCTTCTGAGGCTAACCTTTGCTCCCCACGCACATCATAAGAGGTGGGGGCCCATCACCCTGCTGTCAGTTCATCAGTCATCCCTCCTAAGACCACTTTAGCAGGTACTACTAGGTATGCCCCACCCACTGACAGGCATCATTGCAACAAGTCAATACATGTTGGTCACTTTGCCCGTCAGTGGTTGTAATGTTATGGCTGAACAGCGTACCATCAAACATTTTGGCACAGTTTCTCGCTCAAGAGACGGGACAGACATACTGAATCACTAAACCAAACATAGACATTCCTACAGTTTTTTTTCTCACCAGGCTTAGTTCCTCTTGTGTCTCGTCTGGCTGCTCGATAGTTTCTTTCTTTGCCCCTTTAGAACCTGCAGCAAAGAAATCCAAAGAGAGTAACAGAGTGTAAGATTACCTGAAACCGACCATTAACTAGACCTTTGACCCTAACAGCAAGGGTAAATTCCCCGAAACGCCCCCAATCCCCTGCTGTTGTAAAAGGACTCCTCCTCTTTGAAGTTATTCCCAAAAGCAGTTTCTCCTAAAAAAATCTCCCCCTAGTGAGCAAATATAAAAATATTAGAGAAAATACAAACAATAAGAGAGATATCTCCTTGAGTTCATTCACACGCAGCAAAGTTTAGACTAAATTGGACAAACAGTTGCAAAATTATGTCCCAAAAACTTTGCAGAAAGGCTCCCCCTAGTGTCGGAAAAATACAACTAACCTTTCCCAAAATGAATCCAGTTCTTTCTCGCACCAAGGTCTATGTAGGGAAGAAAATTTCAGAATGATCAATGAAACAGTTTTTGAGTTATCACGTTAACCACGAAGGATCTGCGGACGTGGAGATGATTCCATAATAGGGTACCTTCCTCCTCCTCTTCTTCTTCTTCTTCATTGTCGGAGAACTCTTCATCTTTCTCTGCTCCGTTCACACAGTCACGTCCATCGGTCTCAAGCAGTGTCCTGAGCTTCTTCTCATACAGAACCCTGGTGGAGGCTAGCATCAGAAAACAATATTACATTAATTAAATCAAGAGGACAGCATCACCGATGTTCACGATCTTCTTCCTAAGTTCAGAACATGATCCAGTCCAACCTCACCGACGATGGGTCCAGTTTTGACCCCATGGGCGAGCAGGGTGGCCTTGAGGTCTTCATCAGTCAAACAGCTGGGATCGAGAATCCCCGTACGGTCTGGATCTTCATCCTCGTCCTCACAAGACAAAAATTTAGGAGTTTAACAGCTTGAATGTCAGCGGTTTCAACATGAGGGACGGAGAGAATGAGAAAAAACACGCGGGAAGACGTTCACGGTCTGCTGTATTCTTCCATACTGATCTAATACGGATGGTGCAGGAATTTTTCTGCTATTCACATCGTCCTCTTCTGAGGAAGAGGTTACAGTAATAGACAAGTTTAGTTAGTAGAGGCAAATCAGCTGTAGGGACAAGGACTGTATAGAGCTTGGTCATAGTTAAAGCAGTCAGAGCCCTCACTGGAAAAATTCCAGTGAATTCAAAAAATTTTACTTTTTGGCAAACAAATAAAAAAATAACTTCACAAAAAAAAAAATTTGCATAAAGAAAAAATCAAAAGAAGTTTTTCAACTTCTTTTGATTTTTTTTCTCAACTATTTGAATTTTTTAACTTTTTGAAAAAAAAAAAATCAACCTTTTTTTCGCTCAAAAATATCAGAAAGAATGGAAAATTTCCTCTTAATAAGTTAAAGAAAATTTTATTACAGGCTGTTTTACTTTAAAAAAATCTGCCAATAGAATAAGTGAAAATTAGCTTGTTAAGATTTATTAAAATGAGATGTAATATTTCTAAATTAAACTAAATCTAAAATTTCCAAATAATATGTACATTATCTGGAAATGAGCTGGAAAAAAAAAAAATTTTTACAGGTTAATCTGTTCATTTCAGGCCTATTTAAATTATCCTACTTTGTAATATTGTGACACAGTTCACAATTTAAGACCATCATTTACTTGAAATGATATGACAATGTGTTAAAATATGCCTTGAAGTTAGCTAAATATACTCATATTGAGCAGATATGAGATACTACCAAAATTCATCAAACATCAACAAAACCAAAAACACTTTTTGGTCAGGGATGTTTTTTAAACAGCACAAAATGAAATTCAGATTTACATCAAAATATGTTAATTTTTTAGAAGATTATTTCACTCTTTTTACCTCCATTAGAAATCAATTTTTAAAGCATGTTTTTAAGAAAACTCTTTGATCTTTAGACTTCTTTTGTTGTATCCAGTTACATAATTCTGTTTAGTAAATCATCACACGCTTTATTATGCAAAGTGGCCCCTTTGAGCTTTCGGTGTCCCCCAGGGCTACATCTCGGCCCCTTGCTCTTTATCTAAATATGCTATTTACAGGGTTTACAAGATATTCCAGATGCATTCTCTAAAAACAAATCCCTTTATCTCACTGAAATGTTAATTTTTAATTGATTTTGTCTCATATCAAGTGCAATGAGTGTTTGCAGTGCGAGTTTCCCAGTTCTCTAGGGGACATCTTCAGATTGCAAGTGTTGCCCGGTCAACAGTCCAAAACGCAAAGATATTCCATTTATTCACTGCCAGTACAAAAGTCGGGGGGAAAAAATCAGGATGTTATTTATATAAGAAGCTGGAACCTGCATATATTTAGTCTCTGCCAGCGAGTGTTTGAGGAGGTTATGTCATCACACACATTTGTTTTAGTTTTGTTTTTTATCTGCTAAAATATCTCTTATAGCAAACTTTGATGAAATCATTTGTAGGGCTGGATCTCGGGACAGGAAAGAGTTGATTAAGTTTTTAAGTGGATGTGGATTCAAGATCGCTTCTTCTACTTCTTCAACATTAGGGTCTTTTTTGTAATACTTTCGCAATAACTCGAAAAATAATAGGCTACTCAAAATAATAAATATCCAGACAAATCATGATGTTAAACCCCTTAAATGAAAAATGGATCAAAATTCTGATCATAACCCGGGTCTGGGGGACTAAAATTTATATTTGGAAGGCCAAATATTCAGATATTGGGTCACGAGACCGATGAATGAATGATTCCGATCCAAAAATCCAAATTGTGTGGTATCACTTAAACTGACATGATGCGGATCAGGGAGAAGTAACATCATCCTGGTGACATCACATGGTGTCAACCTAACTATTTCTATGAAGTCAGGAGTCTGCAATAAGATCAGATTCCATAGTGACTCAATGATGAAGATGAATACAGTTAACCAGTTTTTCTGAGCTCAGTAATAAAACAAGACGGAAGAAAAAAGGCCCCCTAGTGGGTAAAATCTGAACAATTACAGTAAAATAGGATAAATACAAGTGAGATCTCCTTGAGGTTCACATAAGATCAATTTGGACTAAATGAGACCAACGGTAAAAGAGGTCATGTTAGAAAACTTTTGGAGATTAAAACTCCTCCTAATATACAACTGACTTTTCCCTGAATCAACCCAGTTCTTCCTCACAGTTAGATCTATTGGTACATCGAATGATCCATGATTTCATCCATTTTTCTGTTTATTGCGATTAAAAAGAAAAGATCTGCGGAGATTACGATTCAATAATATCCTAGACCTTTTGGTTTCTATAATATGTTGCAGAAGGATTTCTCGATTCATCGATTAACAGACTGTTTGAGTTATTTCTTAAGAAAAGAAAACTTTTCAAACTTTGAATTCTGCCCAACTTATCAATAGGCATACATTTGATTTTAATTTAATTTAAAAGTTAATTTGGCCACACAGATAAATGCCAGACTGACTTAACACTTGGTCTGGAGATACGACGACCTGGACCAGAAACACCCTCCAGACCGTCGGTGCTCGTATTTCTGTAGGCCGGGATAGATGAGCGTGACAGGTGTGTATGCACATGACTATAACGCCAGCTGCCAGCAACAGGAACGTCTCATGTAAACCTATACCGACTATAACTCTGGGAGCTCACTGGTCAAAGACTTCAAATTCTACTGGAAGCTGAGAGGACTGTTTGGTGGCCAGTGACCCAGTTTCCAGCCGTTTTTATGCCGTATCATTTCCCACAACAACCTCTCATTATCAAGTAAAACAGCTGATGTCCTTGAAGGCAACATTCTTGATAAGCTTTTCAGTACAAAAAAAAAAAGGGGGAATCTCAAGATATAAAGCCTTTTTTCTGGAACAGTTTAAGTAAAATGGAAATGCCATGCAGGCATTGAGTTAGAAAATAATCTCATTTATAGAAAATATCTCATTTTGCTCATTTTGTTTTAATAGGAATATATTCGAGCTGATATTGAGGTGGACTAAATCAGTAATATGGGACCCATAGATTTAGGTATAGATTCTTAAATTCAGCTCCAGGGAGGGGTTAAAAGAGTTTTTTAGAAAGTCTTAAGTGCAAGTGCACAAATCTTTATTTAAAAAATTGGGTATTTCTGGCCAGTGTTATGAATCTAGCCCGGTAGCATTTGGTAAATCAGGCCTTAGGCTGATTTTTATGCACAATAAAAGAACATTTGATTTTAAATAAGGATATTCGGCGTTTTTTTATGCAAGTATGTTATTGAAATGGCCACCTTAAAAGATAAGATATTTGTAATGCTGGGAAATTGTCTTTTGGGGCCCTATTTCTCAGCCACATGAAATAAGAAAATATTATTTAATCAGCATTAGTATTTGAAATTACACCGACTAACGTACTAAGTAATCATGATTGAGCCTAGAAAATGTTTAACGGATTTGTATGTTTCCGTCCAAGCAAGTGCTCATTTAAACTTTATGTCCACTGTAGTTGCGCGTTCCCGGAAGTGCTTTTATCATTGAAAGAGTAAAGCGGAAGTTAGTGAGTATTATAAATGTTTTTTCCTGACAAGCAAATAAAGTTAATTCTTTTTCTAGTTTAATAAGTAAAAGCGTGTTCCTGAAACATTCAGTTACACATTTTTCACGATGCGGCTGGAAATTATTAAAATATTACGGAGCATAAATAATTCACTCAAACTCACTGCTACATCTTGAACGTGATCCTCCTCGTCGCTGGAAAACTCCGCAGTTTTTTTGTGGTGGATGTGTTTGAAGTGTAACCCCACGTAAACCTCCTTTCTGCTCCTGGAAGGTGGGAGCGCCACGTTGTGCGCGAATAAATCTGACTTCAGTCTGGATTTAGACAGGTGTGCGGGGTCCTCCTCTGACTGCGGCATGTCACCGGGACGCGAAGGACACTATGAGATAATGGTTGGCTTCGCTCTGGAAGTTCCTTCTATGAAACGTCCGAGTCCCACGGAGCTGCGTGGAGAAACTCCTGTCAGCCTGTGGAGTGAAACTCACCCTGACTGAACTGAGAACAGCTGCAGCTGAAGATTTGATTGACAGCTGGTAGGTGGCTTCGTATGCCACCAGTGGGTCGACTCATTAAGCACTTTAAACATTCAAAACAACCTGATTATTTATCCACATTCTGGATAACTTTCATATTTATAATTGGATTTTAAAATTTGAGCTCAACTTTATTCTCATGCTGTATTTTTAAATTCAATTAAACTCTTAAAATTGACTACTTTTGAGAAAACTTTTCCTTCTAACTATGTTTTGTTTTTTCTGGATGATTTGCATACATGTACATATTCTGTCAACAGTCACATGTCAAATACATCAAAGTCGTAGTTGCATGGCACTAAGACATCAAAGCCACCCAGGTTCATGAAACAAATACATCATAGTCATTAAGCTACATGACAAAAAGACATCAAAGATAACAACAAAAAATCACTACTTATGCTGCTAGACAGGAAGGTCCATTGTTCATAGTCCAGTCTTCTTTCATGCTCCAACCCAAATACAGACATATGACTAAAACACAGCACAAATAAAATGTTCTCTTCTTTGTGCTTAGATCCAACATGCTACCAAGTTTCATGAAAATCTGTCAAGTAGTTTTGTGTTATAGTTACTCCTATTAGTCAGAAAAACTAACGTGCAGAACCAGAACATCCATGGTAGGGATTAAAGTAACTTAAATGAAAACTACAGGATACACATACAGAGAAAAATATCTTATTTGGGAGGTCATTCCAGACACCCTGATAGAAAAAAGCTGTCAAGTTACATCCTGGACTTTAGAAGAGACAGAAGATCTCAAATCATATTGACAAGCGACTACTATTAGCGGAATGTCTTTATTGTAATTTAACTAACTAACAACTAAATATTGTAACTATATATTTGCTTTGAAGTCCCCTTCATTAAAAGAGAACATTTAACTCATTCCAGTCTAATATTGGAATTTTAATTGAATTTTTAAGGGTAGAAATTTTACTTTCTCATAGTAAAATAAAAAGGCCTTGTGCTGCTAATATCAGAAAAGGTCTCTCCTGGTATTCAGGAACTAGTGTGTGTGTACCCTGAAACTGAATAAGCTGACTGGAATGTACCCATCCTCGATGTCAGAACCATCCACAGCCCTTTCCTCACAGCCGGCTCCAGTAGGGACGGTTGTACTTTTTTTCTATTCTCGTGATTCTGTATAAACATTACTAAGGCATGACATGGGGGTTATTGTTTCTCCATGTCTGAGCCAACAGCAGAGGTAGTAACAGAGATGAATCAATGTCTGTAGAAATGGAGCGAGGCGCCATTATGTGCAGAACTGACAGGTTTAAAGTAAAAGCTCGTAGACGCAGCATCTGAATTATATTGAAGGAAAATCAACTGAAAATGTGTAAGTGGGGCGCTCCTTCCACTCAGAGGAAGACCTCTGTCTTATACATCAGGCCTCTTTGCTTGTAGAAGACTCACTTAAATCAGAAATCACTTGACTAATAACACTGTTGACATTTGACAAGCGATTAATGGCATGCAGCCAATTTATCAGAGGATATTTTTAATTGAAAGAGCAGATTGTACAGATCTAACCAACCATAACATCCACGGTCATCTGACCTTTGACCTTTAGGTTTAACACTGCCTCTGTGTCTCTGGTGTGTGATGCTGCTGCGGCGGCACCTTACTGGAGGTATGCATCCACCCTGCATCTATGGCAGGTGGATGTGGTGAGTACTTCCTTTTTTTTAACACCTGTTAAGAGATATAAAACATAAAAAAATGTTCAGCTAAATGGATTTTAAGGAGGCGGAGTCAGATTGAGAGCTTTCTTCAGCTACGGCAGGCATTTATGGAACTGGCCTCTGCTTGTTGTAGCGGTCAGCAAAGAAGCTCAAATGTTTTCAATCAGATCAGAAGTTTTTTCTATTTACTGATCTTTGTATTTAATTATGAAATTATAAAACAGATGTTTACACTTGAACAAACCTTCAGATTACTGTTCTGTTCTTGAACTGTATTCTTCCCAGACAGCAAATGATAGGGATTGTTTCACTCCAGAGAGATGGAGTGAAATGAAAAAACCTTATTAGATCCATTATTACTCTTTTTGTTTTAAGCATGCTTACTGTTTTATTATTAGACTAGATTAGGTTTTAGTATTGATTTGTGAAACATATCAATAATACATACAGATTTCCACTTACTGTAATCGTGACAGTTTACCTTTTTATATTGATCCACAGCGTTTTGCCTGTTGGCCAGCAGCCGCAGGCCAATCAATCAGAGAAGGCCGCTCAAGAAACGGCTGCTCGGCATGTTAAAAGTTCCCAGTGGAATATTTGACCTCTATGCAGCTATCTTACCCTTTATATCTGTCTAGTAAACACATGCGCATGAATGCGGATGATGATCCCACCTTATTGCACTCGTCGAGCGCTGGCGGTAATGTGCTGGTAAAATATGCTGCGATAAGCCTGGAAAGACTGCAAGCTAATAAAAAGGGATCATAAAAAACAATGTTTTTTTTAAATCTCTCAGCGCTCAAGGGTTCACACGGTGTTTTTGGAGATTTAGGTGCAAACATTACTTCAAACCGGCACCCCGTCCCTCGCCGTCTCCTGTTTTTCACTGAATTGAAAACTCCTCAGGGCACTGCTGAATCCCACCCTACCAGAACGTATTTGTAAAACTAGTCCTACGTCGTCGTCCCCGGCAGCAAGGGTATATCCCTGAAAAGCCCCCAATCCCCTGTGTTGTACAAGCAATCCCCCTGACTGGACTCCTCAAATTAAATCCGAACTTATATCTGAAGACAAGAGATTTTTCCATAAAAAAGCTCCAGCTTTTGAGTAAAATATGAACTATTAGATTAAAATATCATATAAAGAGGATAGATCTCCTTGAGTCGATTCATCTGGATATAATTTTGACTAAATCAGACCAATGTTTGAGAAATTATGGCCCAAAAACTGTGATTTTGGAGATAGAGCGCCCCCTAGTGTCAAAAATATACAGCAGACCTTTACGAAAACCCATACAGTTCTTCCTCAGAAGAATAATATTACAACCACCAAAGAAAGTCAGAATGAGAGGATTGACTCGGTAGAGTGGCAACTGTTGGTGGGAAAGGGTACATGAGGTGGAAATGGAGCATTTTGATCCTCGAAGATTGGAAAATGAAGAAATGGGTTAACCAAAGGATCTGCGCGACTTTCACACACTCCAAATTGTGATAGCAAGAAAACTGGGTCAGAGCATCTCAACAACTGCAGGTTCTGTCGGGTGTCTCTGGTCTGCAGTGGTTAGACCATGACAAGGTCAACCATGGAGAACAAAAGCTTGCTCACATTGTCTGATAGCTACTGTAGCAGAAATGACGTTTAATGCTGGTTCTGATAGAAAGGTTCACACGACAGAACACGCGGTTCCTAAGAGAGCTTTTTTAGCAGCAAAAAGGGACCTACACAACATTTAGGAAATGTTTATAATGTTATGGCTGATCAGTGTGAGGTTAAAGGTGTCTCAGTCATCTCTGTGTCTCAATGTCATCTCAAATCAAAAGCATTAAAGGTCTGAAACTTGACTCTGCTCATATTTGCTCTGCAGAAAGAATTAAGTTCAATCATTCTTTCTGGCTGGCGCTGACTCTTCCAAGATTGCAGATCTTCAACAGCGAGAGTTATTACGGTGAGAATACTGATCGTTCTTTTGAAAAATCCAGTCCACAGACAGGACTTTCTAATAATAATAAAAACTAATTCAAGCCAAAAAAGAATACATTGGTAAAGATTTAAATGTCACCAGAATGATGAATCCTGAATATCCTCTATTTCTTTCTTTCTTCCTAACAAGATGAATTCTCTTTCAAATTAAAACCGTAATTAAAACCAGAACCCAAAAGACAGGATTCTCATAAGATGGCAAGCATATAAAGAACTCTAGTCAAAAGTGCTAAAGAGCAGAAGGCAGTGACAGCTCGTCTCGAGGAATATTAATATTTCCTCAAAGGTGATGTAGTAATTACCTTTTATACCTCCAGCACATAAATGCGTTTTATTATTTTTCTGCTGTGGCATAGTCTGCTTTGTGTGTCCTCAGTCCCTACTCCTTAAAATGATCATTTTCTCAGATTACAGTCATTAAAATGTCGCCTTGATAATCGGAACCAAGAAAAGCGGGCTGTCACAGGAGGAACATGTCGTAATTTTGATGATAAATCTTACAAAGGCTTCAAAAAGTAGCTAGGAAGCTCTCAGGGAGCACACACCAACGCCAATGCAGCTAAAACCTGGATAATCACGACATAAGAGCCCCTTTCAGTAACTTCCGTCAGAGTTCGGGGCTCTGTAGGAAGAAGAAGTGGGCTGGTTCGCGAGTGCGCTCCATTTTGTAACTTCCTGAGGAGATCATCAATAGTTGTATGAATGGACCCCGGGGCGTAGCGCACACTTTGGTGATCTCGCCATTATAATGTTGCTTCATTGTTCCGCATTAAGTTGTACCTCCTAATAACTTGACCCCGGAAACTCATTACTATGAATCATGTGTTTTTTCATCATTTGCTGTAACTATGATGAAAGCTGGACATGGATCTTTTTTTATTGGCCTAGATTTAATCTTCTTGTTATTTAAAAATACATGAAATCCATTTCAACGACTCTGCATTATGTCTGCTTCATACTGGATGTGATGCCACGTCTCTACCCCTCTCATTTGTTCATGCCGGAGTTTTCATTTCTATCTCTCTCTTACGCTGTTGCCCCCCCAACAGAGAGGGTTTATCCCTGAAATACCCCAAATCCCCTGATTGAACTCCTTAAAATTAATGTGACTCATTAATAATCTCTAACAGTCCATTTTGACTCAACCTAACTATTTCAATGAAGTCAGCAGTCTGCTCTAAGTTCAGATCCCATAGAGACTCAATAATAAAGATAAATACAGTTAACTAGTTTTTCTGAGCTCAGGAATAAAACGAGACAGATTTCCTTGTGTGAATTTATAAGATGTAAATTTAGACAAAACTGGAATTGCGGTTGTGAAGTTATGGATGAGAAAGTGTGTTTTTCCACAAAAACCTCCCCCCTGATGAGTCAAATATGAACTATTATAGTAAAATATCAGATCAGACCGATCTCCTTAGATTCATACGAGCCAATCTGGACAGAATCGGAAACATGATTTGGAAATAAAAGTTAAAAAAAAAAGTCTGTTTTTGTTGTCAGTGAAAGTAGAACAATTAGAGTAAGTTATGGCAAATATGAGTGAGATCTCTTCAAGGCGGCTCATTTGAGGTAAAACTGAATTAAATCAAACCAACTGTTAGGAAGTTATGTCCGAAAAACAGTATTTTTCTTTTTGAAAAATGCTCCCCCTAGTGAGTAAAATAGGAACTGTTATAGTCAAATACGAAACCGAGTCGATTCATATGCACCGAAATTTTGACTAAATCGGACCATTCCTCTTTTATCCGTAACCGTATATCCTGTTCAGGGTCAGGGGGGCTGAAGCCTATCCCAGCTTACATTGAGCGATAGGCGAGGTCGAGGACGGGTCGCCAGTTTATCGCAGGGCCAACACACAGAAACTAGCAACCGCTCACATTCATTCCAACGAGCAATGTAGCATCACTAATAGTTCGTGCTTTTGGGCTGTGAAGAAAGAATCCAGATTCCCGGGGGAGAACCCACGCAGACTTGGAGAGACCAATGCAAAGTTCGCACAGATAGACCGGCAGAGGTGGATTCTAATCCGGTACTGCCTCACAGCAAGACGGTACTGTGCCGCCCTTGCCCAAAACTTTTGAGGATAAAACTCCCCCTTGTACCGGAAATATGCGACTGACTTTTCCCAAAAATATTTGGAGCTATGGCGTTAACACAGAAAGAATCTGTGGTGGATGCGACGATATAAAAAGGCCAGGATCAGCAGCTCTACCCAGGTCTGCACCCAAACCAAACCCAACATCCACCCATACAGAAGATTTACTCAATCAGTCGGAACCATTCAAGCTTCACTGTGGACTCAAAGATGAGTGAATCATGTAACCCCATTATTTAATTAATACAAAGAAATAAAAGCATTGCATTGTAAAAAAAAAAAGGAAACAAGGTATTTTCTACAACTGTTGTGCAGGAATAATATCACATGAAAAGAACTCTACCTATCAACAGACAGGTGTCATTTCCTGAGGTGAATACCTACATTATTGTCCTCTCAACGGACTCAAGAGGGATAAGCTTAAAACATCTTGAAGCTCCATCCCACAGTAATTAAATCAAACACGTCTGAATGCAGGGAGTTGTGACCTCCGCAGTCAGCCTCCCAGCAGTAACTAACGGGAGCTGGGAAATGTTCATGAAATTGCGGAATGGCTGAGCGCAGCAGGAAAAGAGCTGTTTCATTTCCTTGGCCATCTGCTAAGCTAAGTCACAATTTTTATGGAAATCCAGCCGCCGTTTGCCAAAATATCTGCAGGAAAATAACTAATGTCGGCTCCAAATGGTAATATCTGCATATGCTGCGCAATTTTCAGAGGTAATTCGTACAGAACAGTGGGCCACAGCTTTTCTTGAAGTCGGAACGTGAGATTGTTTGACGCTGAACGCACAAACTAAACCCACTTTAAAGATGTCAAATGATGATTATAATCCATTTTTCAAATAGTTTGTTCCTGAACATTGTTCCTCTCCTTATAAAAACACGATCTGCATTTAGATCTCCATAAAAAAGTCTCTAATCCCCTGCGTTCTACAAGCATCAAGATCTCCTCAAATCAGTCCATTTGCACCACCTTACGACCAACAGTTAGAAGGTTATGTGCAAAAACAGTGTTTTTTCGTAAAAAAGGTCCCACTAGTAGGCAAAATACAAACTATCAGAGTAAAACACAACATGTACAAGATAAATATATGCAAATTGATTTATATGCATCAAAGTTGGACTAAATCAGACCAACACTTGAGAAATCATGAACGAAAACATTTGGACTTAAAGCTCCCCCTGGTGTCAGAAATATATAACCAACCTTTTCCGAAAATCAATCGTACTAAGGATTATGAGGGTATAACATTTCAAAAGATCCATGATATAGTTTTTGAGTTATGCCCAAAAAAAGTGTTTTTTTTTGTAAAAAAGTGAGTCAAATATTAACTATTAGGGTAATAAATTTAAACCAATGGTTGAAAAATTATGGCCGGAAATAAAGCTCCCTGTAGTGTCATATATATACAACTGACCATTCGCAAAATCAATCCAGTCCTTCCTCGCACTATCGTCTATGTGGGAATTATAACTCAAAATGATCCATGAAATATTTTTTGGGTCATCGCGTTCACACAAAGGTAGCCGGCGAACGCGGTGATGATGATTCCAGACACCCGACTTTTCCTGCACTATGATAAAACAGCGTTGAGCGTCCAGCGTGAATCCAATGGCTTTAAACCCTACATGACGTGTTAGAAATAACTCACATAGGAATAGAAAGCCATAAGACTCAACTGTGGTTTGATATAGAATAGCATTTTAAAAGAGTGAAATCCGTCTCGGGTGGCGCTTTACGGATCGCAGATGCAGTCGGAGCTGAACGTTAGGCAACAAAGAGGAGAAAAACGGGTAGGTTGCAGACAAGAGGCAGGGTTTAAAACGCACCTCCACATGAATAATTAATCAAGAGATACTGGAAGTATTCATCTCGGCTCGGGGGGAGTAAAGTGAAGAAGTCTTGTGAGTTTTTCCGACTGAAGGAATTATATTTCTCACAGCACAAATAAATAAATCAATCCCTTCCCGATGCTTGAATCTTGGAGCCACATTCTGAAAGCTGTTCATCTCCTGAGGCGGGTTTACGGAATTATCTTTGATTAAAAATAGCGTTTTTAATCAGTGTCTATGGGGGAAATGTGCAATGTTAATCAAAAGGATTTTGTCTCTGAATTCAGAATGGATTAGTTGGAATCTTCCTCTATTCCCCTCCTGTTGTTTAACCCCTGCTTGACTTTCTCGTGCACAAAGGAGATCGTTACCTCAGCATTTTAATGCAGCCACTGGGAGAAGGAGGCTTAGCACTTTTAATTAATGATCAAAATATTTGCAGGGAGGAAGTTAGCGTTTCCATTCTGCAGTCTTTATACAAAGTAATCAGGCTGATGAGTCGACTGCCATTCATGCAGCGACACTATAGATCGATTTCCAGCTACAATCATATTTTTGACCATATAACGTCCTCAGCAAAACCCTTTAATGTCCTCAACAAAACCCTTTACTGTCCTCACCAAAACCCTTTAATGTCCTCCTTGAAACCAGCTGATGTCTTCACCGAGACCCTTTTATATTTTCACCGAAACCCTTTTATATTTTCACCGAAACCCTTTGATGTCCTCAACAAAACCTTTAATGTTCTAACATAAACCCTTTGATGTCCTCACCAAAGCCCTTTAATGTCCTCACCAAAACCCTTTAATGTCCTCACCAAAACCCTTTAATGTCCTCACCAAAACCCTTTAATGTCCTCACCAAAACCCTTTAATGTCCTCACCAAAACCCTTTAATGTACACACCAAAATTATTTCAGAAATATCTTCTTTTTTTTTTCTATCAAGTTAGATAATTCTGGTTAGTAACTCTTCACATGCTTTAATATGCCACAAAAACTACTAATTGAATAGGACTTTCTCTGTAGCCATAGTTATTGCTTTTCCTCAGTGGCCCCTGTGACCTGTGCTTCCCCTCAGGGCTCTATCCTTGGCCCCTTACTCTTTAGCAAAGACATGCCGCCACTGAGTCGCATCATAAACAAATTGAATCACATTTGTCATGAAGAAACTGTGACTCAAAATGCGCTCAAACAAACATTTGGGCAGAACATTAAAGGGATAAATCATCTGAAGAGCTTTTAGCACCAAAACTGCTGGGAGTACTTTGGATTTTCAGTGAGTGGAGACTCCAGCTATGCAGTCCAGATCAGCTCACCCAGATGTCTGCTCAGAAAACAGTAGCCTTTATGAAAACATGAACAAATCCATTGCGCACAGAGGAAACGGGTTGCTATAGAAGACAGAGGAGGCATTTGTTGACATTGTATCAAGTGCAACGCTGAGGTATTTGAGGCACGGAGGGGCAGGTATTTGTCAGTCAGTGTTTCTTGTGCTTTTGCTGTCTCCGACTCAAATAACAAAAGCCCCATTGAGACAGCCTCCTTTTCCCCCCTGAACAAGAACACAAAGCTTCCTGTACTCGGCTGCAACCGTCCGGCACGAAGAGAACCACGTCTGTTCCTCTTCTTATGCACCTGTTTCAAGTTGTCCCATAGGTGGTTTATTACAGCTTTATTATTCATTTAAATAGCCTTAAGTTGTCTTAGGAAGTCCTAACTTTATTCTGCCAGCGGATACCCTGACAGAGAACCGTGTTTACTGACGCAGGGAGAGTGTTTACCCAGAAAAAGAGTTCATCTCCTCCGAGCTCCAGGGAGCCTGTGTCTCCGCATAAATTAGTAAAGCTCCTGTGTCAGACTTTGTCCAGACAACAAGGTAAATCTCAGCCACAGGCGGGATTAGCTCTAATCCGGAAACCCCGTACTCGGTCACTCTCCGCTGGGAGCGAATTCAGGGCATCATCTCAAGCCAGATGTTTCTGACGGCCGTAGATTGTGGCTATGTTTAGGATATATCCTGAGAAAGTGGAGATAGAACCCAGAACAACACAACACATTCCTGATGTTTCTTTGCAATGACATTTCAGCCATAGAATTGAAGATGAAGGAGTGGAAGTCTTCCTTTTCATTCATTGGAAACGCACCTTTCACCTGCAGATAAGGAGAAACACTGGCAGACAACACACAAAAGCATCGCTAAAAGCAGCATCCTTCCCACACTCATTCTCCTGAGGCTATTCTCATCAGAGACACCCCGCACTTCTCAAAGTTAAAGTGAACCCGCATTTTATGGCCGGAGGCATTCTTTAAATGGGACTCTTACCTTCTTCTCCCTCTCCTGCGTCTCCCTCGCTGGAATGAGTGTGGCATCTCCTCAGCTTCATACTGTATGGAGAGACAATGGATAGTGGAGGGGAGGAGTTATTATGGGAGTAGGAATCAGAGTGTGAAGACGCAAGGAGTAAAATCAGAATGAAAACTGGGAGAGAGAGAGAGGTGGTGGTGGTGGGGGGGGGGGCTCAGAAGTGAGATCACTCACTCACAATTCTCTCCAACCACAAATCTGATGAGACGTTATATGAATGTCAATTCTTGAAAGCCCCCACCCCCGTTGCAAATCTACCTCTCCCTTCCTCAGCTGCGATGTCAGAGAAATCAGCATCCAGAAATCCCTCTTCACATGGGAAATGCAAGAGACTGGGAGAGAATGGGGTCCGGAGTTTTAAACAAGTCCCTTTCTCTGGAATGAGTTTTCTCTTTGAATGAGTTCTTAAGATTCCAAGTTGGCAGAGTGCCCACGGACCCTGGATGGAGAAGTATAAAAGAGGGGCTGAGGTAGGGGGGGGGGCTGTCTATTGTGCTTGTTCCCTTCCTTTCACTGCTGGCACTGTGGTTGATCCTTGCAGCCAGTTGCTGAATATTCCACTCTATTCCTCTGTTGTAAATAAAAGCTGACATTTTTATTAATATTCATCCGGACTGATGCCCATGTTATCACCACAACGGATGACTCAATCTTTGTTTTTGTCATGCTGGACACACATTAATGGAGGAAATGAGCAGTGGTCCAGATGGTTAGATCTGATCTGTAGACTCTGGAGTGTCTATCAGCGTCTTTTGACCCTCCTTTGTCCTCCTAACAGTCCCAATGCTGTTTTGCCTGCTGAATCAGGGATGAAGATAGCAGGTGCTGTTGCCCTCTCTGAGCCACATCCATCTCCCCCTCTAAACCTTCACTAGTGCATCACCTCCCCCCTGTCTATGTGAAAAGGAGGGGGGCAGAAACGGCTACTGTCTGATGAAGCCCAACTATCACACCCAGGGAAACTGTATTGATGAGTGACGTCACGCCAGCCAGAATGGCTGAAGCGCCACAGAGCGAAGGGTGATCATCGCACCTTTGTCACATCACCACCATGTTTCTCACCGCTGCTGGTGCTGCATCAGTGCCGCAAGAGAAGCACTGTTTTCTCTCACAGACTAGCCCCCCTCTTCCTCCTCTTCCTCCTCCCCCTGCTTCCCCCACCAACCCTTGCCTGCCCTCTCTCCGTCTTCCTCTTGCTTTCCCTGAAATAAACACACGGGCTTTGTTCATTACTATTCACCAGGTCTCACTGAGATACGCATCATTGCTCTGCTCCCCACTTCTGTCTGGAGACACGGGGGAGAAAGAGGAAGGGAGAGAGAGAGAGCGAGATAGGGGAAGGGGGGGCAGGAAGGGAAAAGCATGAGACGTTTTATGATAGAAAAACAATAGATCCTTGTGTTTTTGTGTGTCCAAACATGTATTAGCAGACAACTGCACGCATGAGTTACTCTCTCCTCCGCCTCTGGCAGAAGAATCTGCTGAAGAAAAAAACCTGCGTCACTCCACAACACGGAAATCTGTTCCCCTTTATGGGGATTTGAATTCATCACTTGCTTTTCATTAAATCCACTGGCGTCTTACGCTCAGATTTTTATCTGCGCTGATACGCTTACAAAGCGTTTCATCCATGAAGATGGGCACAGGGTTTGAATTACATTCCAGCGCCGCTCAGTCAAAGTCTTCAAAAGACTTCTTCCCTTTCAAGAGAGCCGAAACCAAGACTTCGACTTTTCTCTCTACACTCTAGAAAATATAAAAACAGTGTTTTAATTTCATGTAGATTGTCCCTCCAATCTTATTCCATCCATCCATCCATCCATTTTCTTCCGTTCGTTCGGGGTCGTGTCGCTGCGGCAGCAGGCGAAGAAGGAGTTTCCATATGTCCCTCTCCCCAGCAACACCCTCCAGGGACTCTCGGTCCCTCCAGAGAGTTCTGGGTCCACCCCGGGGTCTCCTCCCTGTTGGAAATGCCTGAAAATCCTCCAGAGGGAGGCGTCCAGGAGGATTCTGATCAGATACCCGGCCCACCTCAGCTGGCTCCTTTCCATGCAAAGAAGCAGCAGCTTTTATGACACAACTTTAAAGAAAAAGTGTGATGGACTGCATTGACAATCGAGTCATTCAGGTTCTGTCACTTAAACTGTGCGGGGTCGTAAGGGCATCTGCTGACAGAAGGAGAGAGGCCAGGTGCACTCTGGGAAAAGCCAGAACATGAAAAACTCCACACAGGGCCTCAGATAAATGTGAACGCCCAACCTTCCAGCTGTTAGGCAACAGCCACGGTGCCGAAACCTGAGTCAGTGTGAATAAACTGAATAACATGAATAATTAAATATTACTGTGTTATTGTGAAGGGTTGTCCGTCTCTATGTGTCGGCGCTGAGATGAACTGGTGACTCGTCCTGGGTGTACGCTGCTGTCTGTAACTCAATCCATTATTTACTCAGTTATTAAGCCACACTTTCACTTTCACAATTAATCTTGTGTTTGTTATATATTTTTTTATTTGGATTTGAATCACTTGAATCCCTCAATCCTTTTAATGTTGTTTTGTAATAAGAAGCCCTCGAGTGAATGAAATATGAGATGAAATATGTAAAATATGAAAATACAAGTTAGACCTTTTTTGAGAGGGTTCACATGAGTTAAATTTGTATCTATCTATCTATCTATCTATCTATCTATCTATCTATCTATCTATCTATCTATCTATCTATCTATCTATCTATCTATCTATCTATCTATCTATCTATCTATCTATCTATCTATCCATCCATCCATCCATCCATCCATCCATCCATCCATCCATCCATCCATCCATCCATCCATCCATCCATCCATCCATCCATCCATCCATCCATCCATCCATCCATCCATCCATCCATCCATCCATCCATCCATCCATCCATCCATCCATCCATCCATCCATCCATCCATCCATCCATCCATCCATCCATCTATCTATCCATTGGGGCGGCTGTGGCTCAGTGGGTAGAGCGGCCGTCTCCCAATCAGAAGATCGGAAGGTAGCCGGTTCGAATCCCACCAGGGTCTACTTGTCGTAGGGTCCTTGAGCAAGACCCTGAATCCTTAGCTCCCCGGGCGCTCCACGAGGGGCTGCCCACTGCTCCCTCAGGGATGGGTCAAATGCAGAGAAGTAATTTCACTATGTTGTACTGTGTATGACTCTATGTGACTAATAAAGGATTCTTTCTTTCTTCTTCATCCATCCATCTATCAAGATCATATGCAACAAGATTGGACAAAATCAGACGAACGTAGATAATCTCCCCCTAGTGAGGAAAATATGAACTACCAGAGTAAATTAAATATGATACTTATATAAATATATATACATATTCAAGATAGAGTTCAGCATATGGACAAAACCAACGGATGAGAAATTTATATGGCATGGCCCTAAAATTGTGTGGACAATTGAGGAAAGAATTACCTAATTATGTTATGCAAAGATCTTAAGCTGAAGTTACTTTCTCTCTAAAGACAAAAGTCTGAAGCACATTTCACCAAAAATATTCCAGTATCTTCTTACAGTCTGCAAGGAATCCACTCTTTGCTTCCAGCAGAGGAAGTAAACTGGGAACGGACGTGGAAAATGTTTCATTTGTTTTCACAGAAAGTGATGGAAGGCTTAATAACAAATCCAGAGCCGTGACAATTAATAACAATTAGTTGATTAAATTAAACAAACTGGAAGCGATTTTTAGAATCAGTTGATCCTTGGAGTCGTTTGTTTTAGAAGAAGCCGTGTGAACAGAAATCAATGAATGTAATGAGGTGAAAAATTGAATATGATGTCTTTCTTGTGTTTGCAATTAGCATTAGCTAACGATCACATGCGGCTTCACTGAGGTTTTACGCACCAACTCTTCTGGAATGAGGGATGAATGAACTCTGAGTGAGATTTAATCAATATCTGATAAATAATACATGCCAGGATATTTTCTTTATTTTGTTTATAAGTAGCAGAGCCTGCCCAACAGCTTAAAATCTCACGAAGAATAGAAATAAAATATCTTTACTGTATCGATAGTTCAAATAGAAACAATGTGCCGTAAATTTACATCAATGCGAATGGTTTAACATGATTTATAGATGTTTAAAAGGGCTTCAAAAAGTGTAAATACGGATAAAAGATTCATGATAAGACTAATAATAACCATCACTAAGAGATTTGAGAATTTAAGGATATTTAAGCCTTAACTGTTGCACAAAAGAAAATCTTCCTCTGAGTAAAAAAACAGGAAAAGAAACATAAATGACTTTCTGTAAGAAAAAGCTTTCCTGACAATTCAACAGTTAAGTTCATCATTTTTCTCCTGCTTATAATATAAGATAATACAAATAATATACCTTTGAAACTTTGGTAATGCATTTGAATTAATTTTGTTATTTATATCACTGACATTTTTGGGGATATTATGGAATCGGCCACATGTGTGTTAAAGCGGTAACTCAAAAACTATTTCATGCATCATTGTCAAATTTATACTATTATTGACTTCAGTTCAATTGCATAATTCCTCCTCTAGTGGGAGTTTATATCCAGACGTTTTCAGACCTAAATTTCGATTTAGTCCATATTAGTGCATGTGAATTGAACTCGAGGAGAACCGTCTAATATATTTTATCATATTTTACTTTAATAGTTCATATTTTACTCATAAGGGGGGAAAACACGTTGTTTTTTTTAACAGAATTGTTCAAACTGGGTCCAAACTTACGTCTCTAGGAGAACTTTTAATTGTCATATTTTAATGTAATTACCATTATTTCACTCACTGGAGGGTGAGGGTCACTCACATTTACGCCTCGAGAAGATCTAATTTGTAAATGTCAGTACTTGACTCGCTAGGGGGGCTTTTTTTTTTAGCAAAAGAAACACAACTTGCTGACCGTTACTTCCCAACCATTTATTCAGTTATGTCCAAATGTGCTCATATGGATCTAGCAGCAGATCTATCTCGTTTTATTTTATTATAATAGTTCATGTTTAAGTCATTAGGAGGAGCTTTTTGTGGAACACACTGTTTCTCATCTGTAACCTCCCTACCATGTGTTCAAATGTGTCTAAATTTAGCTCCTATGAATGCACACAAGGAACTCAGTCTTCTTTTATCGCTGAGCTCAGAAAAACTAGTTAACTGTATTTATCTTCATCAGAGAGTCACTGTGGGATCTGATCTCAGAGCAGACTGCTGACTTCATAGACATAGTTAGTTTGAGTCAAAATGGAAAGTTTGAGATTGTTGATGAAAGCACATTTAATATGAGGAGTTCAATCAGAGGGATTTCTTGTACAATGCAGTGGATTGGGGGCTTTTAAAGGAATGTGAGCGGCGCCTAGTTAGTTCTTCCTCTTGACATACCAAATCTTTTTTGTAGCTACTAAATATCAGTGAAATCTTATCAAGGCTATGTTTGGAAACACTTCTTTGATTTACTTTCTTCCAAGCTCGTCTTTGAGCGATAATCTGTTGAACCTTAAAAAAAAAGATCCCTATAATCTTTTAACGTAAATGAAGGGAGACAGAATCCTCGCTCCTTGTTCTGTTTGACAGGAACCTTCCAGCATTTATCTGAAGTTGTCAACGAGACTTCACTCGGAGTTAGGTTGGTTCAAAATAACAATCTGTATTATACTACAGAATAGGCTTTGTGCTGCTATCAGCAGATTTACAGAGAGGACATTTTTTCCTCCGGCTCTGATTCTGCTGGACGTTGTGTAAACATCAATAAAAACAGCCTCATGTTTGACCCATATCCAACTGAACGCAGCACAAAAAGAATATATTTAATGCTCCAGCAGTCAGCCTTCATTGTTTCACGGTAAACACACACTCTGATGCTGGTGAGACAGTAGGGGAGTGTGTTTACCCCTGTGTTACATCACTTTTCTCTCTAAGAACACTCAGACAGTCAGGAGAGGAGAGGACCTTCATTCTGGAAATGTGAAAATCTTCTTCGTCTTTCAGTTCATGCTCGATTTACAGCGGCTCAGTCGTCTCTGATGTATTTTTCACTCTATAATGCATAATACATTACCACTGAGAGACGAGATTAGACTGCAGGCATTAGACATTCAGGACCACAGACCCCCTCAGTACCACGCTGTTGAGACACGGAATGTTGTCTGGCGTAGTTCTGAAGGAATAAGCAAGAGAAATACATCAGATATGTGGCAGAATGTGGAACTCAGAAAATAATCAGTAAGACCAATCTGTTTTGGCTTGAATTCTTGAGAAGTGGTCTCAGGTCAGACACACGGCGAGTGATAGACCCCAATGAAAAGGCACCAAAGAGTTTGTGGTACCTCACCCAGAACAAGGAGACCGCGGCATCCCTCTGGAACCAGGCTTTGGAGGGGTTCTCCTTGGTGAGCGTCTGGTGGCTGGGCCTTTTTCCATCGGGCTCGGCCGGGCGGACCGCCTCACCACCTGCACCACCCGCTCGGATCGGCGTTGGGGTTGAGAGCAAGGCAGTATGGGTAGGAGGCGACGGAGATAACTAGGGTATGACAAGCCCTGGAATTCTTACTGGTTTCCCACAGGAGGGGCTGGAGAGTGTTGCTGAGGAGAGGGACTCTGGAATGGCCTTCTTAGACTGCTGCTATCCTGACCAGTCCCTGGAAGGAACGATGGTTGGATGGATGGATGGATGGATGATGGATGGATGGATGGATGGATGGATGGATGGATGGATGGATGGATGGATGGATGGATGGATGGATGATGGATGGATGGATGGTTTGATTTGGATGATGGATTGGGTGGATGGATGGAAATAATGTTAAGTAAAAATGTTTTTTTCCATAGTTTCATCTTCTCCTGCTGAGGACATTAAAGGGTTAGTTTGAGGAGTTCTGCCGGCGATCTTCGTCTTAATTTCATGAAAACGATCTTGTTCCATTGCTGGGATGTATTTAAACCACTGTTGTACTTGTCACTCGTTAAATCTAGCTCAATGTACGCAGAAACATCTCATTAAGACAACATTCCATGACTTTGCATTAAATGAGATTATTTTTCTACTGCAAAAAAAAAATAAAAAAAATCTTGATGAGATTCTTTTTTTTTTTTTCACACAAAAAAGTGACTCATTTCTCAGAAACTTTTTTTTTCCAAGAGGCAATAATCTGGATATCTTTTCTCTCTAAAATCAGGAGGACACGGTGTCCCTGATACCGACAAACTTTTCCACTTTGCATCAGAGATACGATCAGTCTAAGAAAGGTTTCAGGCGGTTCTGGATGTTGTTTAAATCTGGCTCTCTCTCTCTGAATGCTGGAGTCTCACAGTTTTATCTGTAGCGTTTTCCCGGGTTTGGAGTTCCTGAGTTGTTCTTGAGCACTTATTTAGAATCATGTTGGGTTTTTTTTTTAATGCGGCGGTGCCTGACGGATTGAAGGTCCGATTCATTCGATGTTGATTTATTTGCTCACTACTTCACATCCTCCCTGCTTCCTGAGTGGCTGGTTTGAAGCCCAGAGACGGAATAACAGTGCAAACAAGTCTCTTTCTTCACCGCGTACCCCTTCACTCTGTCTGAGCATTTCTATCCAGGGCCGCGGAGCGTGACTGTAGAAGTGCGGATAGAGTACATCTACATTTTTTTTATTGCCCCATTAGGAAGCAATGTCCCGTCTGCTGCAGCTAATCCCCTCACCGGTGTTAAAGCACCCAGTGAATCACGTACAACTGCAGGAGCTGACAAGTGAGAATACACAAACATATTGTCACTTCCATACTCCTCGTAGACGTTTAAATGTTTATTTGGCCCCCTTACGTGTGATTAAATATACACATCCACAGATTTATAAAGAAAGGAATGCATTAAAATGGCTTTGGAGGTCATTAGCATGTAATCCCTGTCTTTTATTCGTGTTTTTTCATCCTTAATGGAAGCATGCATCCTCCATCGCACGCTCATTCTTTTCACCTTAAAACCCTTTAAAGCAGTTAGCAGGGTAAAACAGTACGGAAAGAATTTGCCCTTGCAAATTTTTTTTCTTAAATGTAGTAATTTAATATCTTAGACAAAGACTTAAGTAACCGTAAAATAACAAATCATAAATTGTTTCTGGATGAAATTTTGTATTTCATGGAAAATGGTCAGTTTTAATTGGATTATCTCAACTTTTTGTTAAAGAAGGTTTTTAGAAATGTGTTTGACCCGTATTTAGATTTTTTCATAATTCTATTAAGGAAGTCCTCCCATGCTTTAATACGCCGTAAAAAAAAAGAAATCTAATTGTATGGGACTTTCTTAATAGCAACGTTTAATGCCTCTTCCTCGGTGTCCCATTTGTTATAAATAAAATATTACACTTGTTTTTACTCTTATTGTTGTTGTTGTTGTTATTGTTGTAGTTGTTATTATCGGTCAGGATCTTTGCACCAATATTCTCCTTACAAGGACTCATACATATTCACACACACACACACACACACACACACACACACACACACACACACACACGCACACACACACACACACACACACACACACACACACACACACACACACACACACATACTGTATATCCATAGTAACACAAACATATACACACTAATTCACACAATTATCACACTCAAACATTTACTCACACTTCCTACTTTTATATTCCTATTTCTCCTGACGGTTGTTGTTATGATGTGTATTTTTTAATTTTCTCTATTGTTTCCTTATACTTGGTTAGATCTTATAAATAATTATGAGAAGGCTTCATATAAGGCCAGTGGGGTTTTTATGGCTGCTTTCACTTATTGTTTGTGCCTTCACAGAGGTTCTTGTTAAAGATGGTATTCTGTGAAGACGATGCACAGAAATATTTGCCTTGAATGGTCGATGAATGCAACACTTGTGCACCATCTAGTGTTGAGACTGTGAACAGAAGAAGGACAGAACCTTTACATTGGAACAGCACAGCGTCCTCCTCTTCAGATAGTTCCCCTTCCACCAAGGAGATGGAAACATTATATTTAGGGGGGGTCGGATAAAGGGGCAGATTCAAGACACTGCTTTCTGGAACATTCCTGTCAAGACTTGATAGATTACCATGAAAGAGTGGATGGGGTCCCAGAAGAAGAAAAAAACAGTGAAATCTGGAGAACCTCAGAGTAGAGAAGAAGATCCATAATTTCAGGAGCAGAGGTACCTTCCAGCTTTCTGTATACGGGGCGTTGTGGCCACATAAAGCGCCCATGCTGTCCACGGCTGAAAGTGCCCTGAACGGTCCACGTCAGCATCAGAACTGAACCACAAAGCAATAGAAGTAGATAAATTACATTTCCTATTAAATCATGTGGACCCCTGGGTGCCAATGCAGATGGCGCCAGAATGCATTATGGGAAGCAGGCGAGCCAAGGAAGGTAGGGTTTATGTTTTGGGCAATGTTCTACTGGGAAAACATGGGTCCTGTCATTTATGTGGATGTTTCTATGACCCGTACAACCTGCTTAAACATTGGTGCGGACCACGTCCACCTGTTCTCCCAGCAGAACACCGCGTCCAGCCAGTCTTTAAAAAATGGTTCAGAGGGGTTTGGTGAACCCAACAAGGAGTTCAAGGTGCTGATTTTGCCTCAAACTTTCCTAAACAAGCATCGATGGCACGACCTACTAAAAGGATCTGCTGCTAACGCCTTGGTGACAACAGACCTACAGAGGTTCTGGTCGGAGAGGATATTAGTTCTATCGGAAAAGAGAGAGAATGAAGAAAAAAATGAAAGATTCATTGAAACATGCATGATGTCTGATAATTAGTCAATTAAGAAGTCTTTGGCGCTCGGACTCTTCGGGGAGATTGAGATCAAAAGAACATGGAATATCTCCCCTTTTGGATTCAGGATACTGGTGGTGGCGGCAGATGACTCTGCTGAGGCCGATGAGTGATGAGGCTGATGGATCTGCGAGGACTAGGTGGAAATGGAGGGCGCATAAACCGCCAACAAGCAAGAATTACATGAAAGGAGAGAAGGTCATAGTTAAAGTTATTTGACGGATGAGGCTAACTGAATGATCGCAAATTATAACAATGGATTCACGATACCATGACCCAGGTAACTGAGACTGAGCATGTGCAAAAGGTGAGGACAATAGTGGTATCAGCATTACTGCGGTACAAGTGTGAAAGGATAGTCTTTCCGACCGAACTTCCGATAGATCTCCATCATATCGGATTAGTGCGAGTAACCTGAGATGATTCAAGGGTTCTAAATATCTTGGGGACCCATTTGTTCTTAGAATGCTCTGCAGCATTCTCACTGGTCGGATTGAATAGGTTTTTAAATACACTCCTGTTCACTCCAGTGTGTTATAGTGATGATTGTACACCTGTCGCTGATGCAAGGATCTGGTCCTCTTTAAATAAACACAGATTCTGAGGCTAAGCTTCTGCTCGAGTGCTTTCTTATGCAACTTTTATTCAGTTGTCCAACCTGCATACAAATGAGTTCATTCAGAAACTGATGCCCTACTTCAGTAACTAGAAGCGGCTGTTGATTTTTAACACTCTCTCACACACATCAGGACAGATGACAAATACCTCCTGAGGCTGTCCTGCGTTGCCATATCCTCAAAGAGGAAGTGGGTGTTAATGAATGCCTTTTGTATAAACATGTATATTCCTCAGGGTTTAGAAGCTGGTCAGGATCTCCAGGCAGGGCATGTTAGCAAATCAGTTACGCAGCTTGGCTTTGCAGACGGTCGACAGCATCATAATTCATACTTCAGATCAAACTGATTGGGACAAAGTAGCATTAAGATAGATATCTTCTATTTAAAAACATACAGTCAATGAAACATCCATAACAATGTCATCTGCATATAAACACACCTCACATAAAACTCTTTTTTTTCCTTTCTTCTCTCTTTTCAGCTTCTCACTTTTTCCGGAAACCCATATTTGGCTTCGACCACTAGAGCCTTGCTTTACCCTTGTAATCATTAAAGGGATTTTTGTATTATTTACTTTTCTTTTAGTCGTACCTCTGATTAACAAGTGGTACAACATGTTACCCACCAGTATGAATAATAGAATATACAATTTTGAATCCAACGAGTAGCCTAGCGGTGCTTACGATCCCAAATATCAAATCATTCGGATGCATTTGTACATCTGGGGACGATGAATGTCCGTAGTAGATTTATCTCAACAATACTTCAAGCAGGTTAAATATTTATGAGGGTAAAAAGTGAATATCACAGAGGTCAGTAGGATTCATCGTTGAAAAAAAAACAAAAACCACTTTAACCCCAGAGGAGGAAGGTGTTTTATGGCCAGGTATAAGTAAGAAAATGAGGGGAGGAAGTTTTTTTTTATATTTCATTTTGAGAATAAAGTCTATAGATCGAGTCAACCATAAATAGGAAATTTTGCATTTCTGTGTTTCTGTCAGCACCACACCTTCAGGGTCAAACAACTTGATCCATCGTAAATATTCCTGTAAAAACAACAGTTTCCTCTCTGAATTGCATGCTAGTTTCAGTTTGCACGAATGCGCCCACCTTCACCTTCTTTGAAAGGTGAAGTTTATTCTCCACATTTCAACTTTATTCTTGTAATGCCGAAAAAAAAAAAAGATTTCTCCTCTGATTTAGTTCAACTTTATTCTCGACATTTGGACTTTTACTCCACATTTCCATTATTTTCTCGACATTCAGACCTTATTCTAGAAATGTCGAATAAAAAAAAATTCTTTCCCCTCTGATTTAGTTTGACTTTATTCTCAATATTTCAATCTATTCTTGACATTTCGACTATTTCCTCGACTTTTTTCACGACGTTTCAACTTTATTCTCGACATTTTGACTTTTTCCTCAACATTCCGATTATTTTTGTGACGTTTGGACTTTATCTAAAAATGCAGAATTACAAAAAGTCTTTATCCTCTGATTAAGTTCAACCTTATTTCTCGACATTTCGACTTCATTCTAGAAATGTAGAATAACATTTATAATAATTTGGAACTCTGGATGTATCATAGAGTCACATTATCTTTGATGGTCTATGAAAAACAACTGTTTTTTAGAACATTATGTATTTTCCTTCTGCTGCAGGAGCATCCAGCTATGAGAGAAATCGAAGCCTCTGAGTCATCACATCCTGAGTGATACATTTCTCATTGATAGACTTGGAGGTTGCCACGCTTTCAACGCTGACACTTTTTGATGCTAATCATTGACACATTTCAAATGGTCATATTATTGTTGGAAGAATCTTCACTTCACACATTAACTCAAGAGGACATCCTTTTCTGTTAAGCAATCTAAACGTGGGCCAGCTGAACGCTTTAAAAGAGATCCGGAATCTCATCGTACCGCAACAAACGCCAGAGCTTTTGACACATACCATAATTCTCCGTAGCGAAATTAAAACACAACCCGGCTGCAGCCCGTTTCATCGAAGTGTTCGTCGTGTTTCTGGCCAAGATGTTTGTGGATGAACGGATTGTGTCTCTGTTCAAGAGGAATGCCCATCAAACGCTGACCTACTGGAGTGTTTTCTTCAGCTTCGGACTCTGCATCGCCTTCCTGGGACCAACCATTTTGGACTTGCAATGTCAAACCCACTCAACAGTTGCTCAGATAACCTGGGTGTTCTTTTCCCAGCAGTTCTGCTTGTTGATTGGCAGCTCGGTCGGCGGTATCTTCAAGAAGACGTAAGCGTGACGTTCTCCCATCCTGAAGGCCCGTGTCCTCGCCAGTTGTCACTGTATAACTAAATCTCTCTCTTTTGCTCTCTTTAAGGTTGTTCAGCGCCCTGACAGCTTTATTTGTCTCCGCTCTCATCATCTCCATAATATTTTCCATCATCCCCGTGTGCAATAATGTTCTGGTGCTTGCCATTGCTATGGCTGTGTCTGGATTTGCCATGGGCATAATTGACACCATCGCCAACATACAGCTGGTGACCATCTATCAGAAAGACGCCGCTGTTTTCTTACAGGTAAAAAAAACAAAAAAACACCTTTAGCCTCTCATTTCAGGCAATAAAGTTTCATTTAAGTTAGAGTACTCTATCAAATATCACAAGTTAATGGGTTTTTTTCCCTACACAGATTATTCAAGAGTCAATTTATGAGCCAAACCGCATTAAGTTTCTCTTGTTTTTTGGTGTTTTCCTCCCTGGTTTTCGCAGGCTCTTCATTTCTTCATTGGGTTCGGCGCCCTGGTGAGCCCGCTGATTGCAGGTCCGTTCCTCTCAGAGTCAGGCTGTGGGAACCACACAGAGAATACAACTGGGACCATGCATCATTTCAGGAACATGCTGAGAAACAGTCCCATCGTGGAACACAGCACAAATCAGAGCCACGGGGTAAAAGAAGAGGATTCCAACGTGCACTACGCCTTCTGGATCATGGCGCTGATCAATGTAAGACTCTGAAACGATGTGCAGGTTCAGATTCTCCAGGATGTGTCATTTATTTCATAGTATTTTCATCTTATATGATATAAAACTGATATGATTCATTGTTGAAAATGGGGGGGGAAAGATGTGGATAATAAGTATTTGCACCCCCCTCCCCCAGCTGCCCGTGCCCCTCGCTGTCCTGTTCCTCATGTATCGGGAGAAGCTCATCCCATGTTGCCAAAGAGGCAATCCGCGACTTCTGGACAAAGATGAACTGGCGATGGAGAACCAGCAGGGGGCTGAGGGTCCGGACGTGGAGGAGAAGGAACATGAAGCAGGAGGTAAAGATATGGAGGCGGGGATTTTTTTTTTTATACATGACCTCAATTTTGAGGTGAGCAACGAGGAGATTTCTCCGAGGATTTTGAGTCGAATAGCGCGAAAATATCGCAATCAATTCCATTTTGTGCCCCTTCGGATCTGTCATGTGTGACTTTTCGCTCTGTTGCAGGCCATGGGAATATCTTCAGCTGCTGTCAGAATGATAACCTGCGTGGGAGGCCAGTATCCTTCTTCATGATTCATATCCTCGGCGGGATGGTGCTCTTCATGACCGATGGTATTGTGGTGAGTGAGGAGTTCCGGAGGAATGAGATAATGCGCATTTCACAAACAACCTTCCCCATAACACTGCTCTCTCTTTCCAGGGTGCATATGCCGGCTTTGTGTACACCTACGGAGTGTCGCCGCCTATGTCACTACCTCATAAGACGGCGGGTTACCTGGCCAGCATCTTTTGGGCGGCGATCACTGCCGGACGTCTGCTGTCCATTCCTCTCTCGTGCCGCATCCAGCCTGTGAAGCTGCTCATGTTCAACATAGTAAGGACATTAAAACATTGATTTAACTCCAACGTGTTTCTTTCATTTTTCCTGTTTTTGCCTCCTCCTGCACAACTAAACTGATTCTAATTGTTTTCTATGTATTTCAATGTGTGCAAATAAACTATAAACTAGTCACACTAACTAGATAAAAGAATAAGTCAGTAATCCTCTCTTTCTTTACTTTTACAGACGGGTGCAATTGTTACTGTGCTGATGCTGCTTATTTTCTACACCAGTCAAGTCTATCTGTTTGTGGGGACCTGTCTAATCGGGCTCTTCCTCAGCAGCATATTCCCATGCATGCTTGCCTATACCGAAGACATCCTTGATTATCAAGGTATGATGAAGAATAGTATAATATTAACGAGGTTTGTCCCCGAAAAGACCCTTATCCCCTAGGTTGTACAAGAGAAAGATTTTTTTGTCAAGAAAAAAAAGCTCCCTCTAGTGAGCAAAATATTAACTATTAGAGTAAATAGAATATGATGAGTTGTTTCACATGCAAGAAATTTGGACTAAATCGGATCAACAGTAGGCAATTTATGCCCGAAAAACAGAGTTTTTTTGATATAAAGCTCCCCCTAGTGAGTAAATGATGATATTTACAAGTCAGATCATCTTCATTTGATTCATATGCAATAAATTTGGACTAAAACGGACCAAAAAACCTGAAAACTTTAAGAGATAAGTGTCGTAAATATACAACTGACAACTTTCCCCGAATCAATCCAGTGCTTCCTCATACTGAGGTCTATGTGAGTATAAAATTATAAAATGATCTAAGACGTAGGTTTTGAGTCATTGCGGTGTCGGCGGCGGCGATGACTATACCACAATATCCCAGAGTGTTTAGGGATATAATAGGGAATGACACAATAATAATAATTATGATAATAACACAGTAATGGAGAGGAAATAACTCTTTTGTCTCCTTGTGCAGGGTGTGCGACACCAGTCCTGGTGACCAGTGCAGGGATGGGCGAGATGGTCATGCAGGTCGTAGTCGGCTCGGTAAGTCTGACGAGTACCGTAGATAAAATAGAGAAATAATCAGGCGGATATATTGAGTTTCATTTCCTGTTCAGTAGTTTGAAGCTGATGTCTCATCCCCAGATTATACAGACGAAGGGTAGCTACAGCTTCCTGCTGTGTGGAATGATAATTGCCTGCATCGGATCTATCCTCTTTATTGGACTCCTGCTGTTCCATCGGATGCACAGAAATTACCTCACAGGTACATCATCAACCAGCACCTTGTGTGCACCACTGCTGCTGCTGCTGCTGCTGCATGTGTGTTTTCATTCACCCCATATTCATTATCCCCAACAGGAACGACGAAAAAATCAGCCATGGTGGAGGAACCGGCTCCAGAGAAGAACGGAGCCGCCCCAACAGAACAGAAAGAGAGCGAGAGCAGCTGAGAGGGTCGGCGGCCGGGTTCCATAGGAGATGAAGTGTTACAGTAATAATCAACAAGGGCTGCAAATGTTCCACCAATGCCGACCAAATGAACTTTTCTCAAACATTCCTTTTGTGTGCAGGAAACAGTATTTGTCAAGTAAATATTGTGCCACTGTTAAAAGCAATAATTGAATAATTCAACTTCAAAAATGAAATGGTCTTATGATCACAGACACTGCAGAATGATTATACTGTATAAAGAGAATACTTGACTTTTTTTTTTATGTTTCATGCAGATATTCTTGTTTTATGGGTTTTTTGCATATATTTTCGAATGTGTGCTGTACATTGAAATATATGGTGTATAAAAAAAAACGACTGCACAGACTTTGTGAGCACTGACAGTTTGGAGCGAGAAACTACTTCTGATATTAAACTTTTCCTGAAGTAAACGGAGCAATCCAAACGTTTGTTTCCTTTATTCTCTTTTTTTTTTTCGTTTCAAATGAACCTCAGGAGGAAAAAGTTTTACATAGTTAAAACAACCAATGTGGAGGGAAGGACTTTGTCCTCGGGGAGCTGGCCCCTGAGACTGAAGCACGAATGTACAACAGAGTCATAACAGCTCTGAATAATTAACCAGTCGGTCTGGATCTTCAGTCTCAGGACCAGCTGCTTCTCCAGAGGGGCCTCCACCAGAACCGCCTCCATGAGGAGCTGTGCTCGCCCAGGTGATCGGAGAAACAGGGCTGGCAGGAAAAAACACCACAAAGAAAAGATGTCATCTTCACTGACATGGGAATCAGAAGTCTTACATGCTTTCTCCAGGTTCAGACCCTTTTTGAGAACGTCGATAAGATGATATTATTGCTGGTTACAGAACGTGCCCATGTAGTCGTCCATGGCCATGGTCCAGTCAACCTACAGACGGCCAGGAGGGGGCGTCAGAGGAGACGTTTTAAGAGGTTCTGATCTGGTGCTGGCTGATGGCTGCATGACCCACACATAGTAAAATAAAACCCAACTATATTGTAACATTCTGCTGTAACACAAAAAGAAAAACTTTTTTAAATTGATATTATTGTCAGTCCTGCCAAGTTCTGGCGGGGGAAACGGTTTTAGCTCAGAGGTAATTCACGACAGCCCACAGAATTGCCTGTCAGAACTGCAAAACAAGGATTCTGTGCATTTTTATTACCTTTATCTGGAAGCTCTTAACGTTGACATAGCCCACCCACCGGTTTCTTTTGTAGGCATACGGCACTTCCTGGGCCTGGTTCCAAACCTCAGCTGCTCCATCTTTCAAAAAGCCGCGGATCTGCATTTTCATACGGCAATGAATTAATGACAGCCTCGGAACTCATTCTTTGCCTTAATCTGGAGTCTGGAATTCTACGATAAGACAAGCGGCTCTCTTATCAAGCACGGAGAAGAATATTAACTCGCACCCAAACCACCATCAGCATCGGGGCTTATTCTTTATGGCGTTATTACAATAATAAGACGGTTTACCTCAAAGTAAGCAAGTTCTCCGGCCTGCTGTGTGTACTTTCCTCGAGTTCAAGCGCCAGCAACGGTTGCTCCGACAGCATTGGTTAGCAGGGTTTCCAGGAGTGAAGGTGTTGCCATTTGTTTGAGAAACCAACAATCAGCTTCTGAGCCGGGCCCCCTGGCTCCTCCAGGAGTTCATGGTATAGTCCTGGAGCAGAGGCGTTGGGGATGTGATTCACTCTGGAGCCGGATGGCTGTCGTAAATGCTTTCACACAGACACCATTTTGGTGAATTAAAATTCAAAGATGTTCTTTTTTTTAAAAAAATGATTAATTAATCTTCTCCTTCTTCGTCTGTGGGCTGTTCGCTTTCGGGGTCGCCACGGCGGATCGTCTGTTTCCATCCATAGTTTTTGCCAATACTCTGCAGGCTAACGCTACTAGTGAGGGTATTTGTCAAGCCGAGCCCCAACGGGTCCAGTTTGAAAATTAGGTTCCCAATATCGACTAGGCATAGAGTTTACGCAACCCTCTCTATTCATCCCGGCTTGGCTGTATAATTAAATAATTTTTAAAAAAAAAATCTTTTTTTTTTTATGAAATTTTTTTTTTTTTTTAATAAAGTTTTTTTATAATCAATTGAAAAAAATGTAACCTAACAAAACAATTTAAAAAAAATTTTAAATGTAAAAAAACGTGTTGTTTTTTTTAAATTATTTTTTTAAAAAAGGAAAAAAAAGAAATTTAACGACATTCAGCTACTCACCACGTTGAAATAATTGCAGCTCCCCTGGTCCTTGGGGCCCCGGAAAAGAAGGCTGCACTCGCCAGTCATTGAGTCCCAGGAGCCGTGGAAGACATTCATCATGACGTTGATCATGTCCAGGGCCCTAAGTGTGTCCAACAGTTTACCATACCAGAATTTACAAGCTTATATTGATACATAGAATAAATCGTTCTGTTCAGCTGTGACCCACTATGTTCTTTTAACCCCACACATATCGCTTCAAATGCTTCCTGGCCAAGCTTGGGAATCTGATAAGCTGAATCAATGGTGCCCTTTCCAGCCCACACGTCAGCAGCAATCAGAAGACGAGCACTGTTGCTCCGCTTGGCCTTGTTCTCAAAGGCGGCTCCCATCTTCTGTAGAATGTCAACAAAAATCCAATATCCCCAGCATCCACAAGCCATGATTTCTATAACGGTCAGATTGTAGGTTGTTGTGCTATTTTTTTTTTTTCTTTTTTATCTTTTATTGAACAATACACAGCCTCCGGGATTTAAGATTTGAGGGAGGAAAAAAATGAATCCGACACAGCAGACAAACCTCAGGGAACACAGAGTAGTATTTGGTATCCTCAGGAGATCCTCCTCTGTTGGCTGGATATTCCCAGTCAATGTCAAGTCTGTCAAACTCATGCTTCCTCAGGAACGAAATGACTGAGCTGATGAAGGTCCGGCGGTCGGAAGAGCTCAACAGCATTTGCGAAAAAACCTGAAGTGGGAACAGAAGCCGATGCATCGAAACAGAATGTCTTCGCTCTTGAAGCATCTCAAGTCTGCAGATATGCAAAGATGCACAGGCAGGGGTCGATGTCATGAGGCAGGAAATTGGTTGGAGGGGGTCTGAACCGGGCCCAGTTTGTGAAGTAGCATGACAGAATGAAGGATGAGCCATTGAATGAAGGGATATCTATTATTTATGACATATGTAACCAGTAATGCAATAATAGTTTTGAAAAGAAAATGAATATGAAGTCCATGTTCCGACCGCCTACCGGGCTTTCCATGCAGCAGCGAGGCCAGAGCCGTAGAAAGGACTCATCATTCAAAACAGGAATAGATCTGAAAATAAACTACTCAGCCATAACATTATAACCACTAAAGGGAAGTGAATTGCATTATCTTGTTACTATGGCACAGGTAAGTGGGTGGGATATATGAGGCAGCAAAGGAATATTTCTCCACTCAAAGTTGATGTGTTTGAAGCAGGAAAAATGGGAAAGCGTAGGAATCTGAGCATCTTTGACTGGGGCCGGATTGTGACGGCCAGGCGACTGGGTTGGAGGGACTCCTGAAGGTAGAATGTAGAATGAAAAGAAAACTCATGTTGTTTAATCCAACAGAAAAGTTATGGTAGCACGAATTGCTAAAAAAAAGCTAATACTGGTTCTGGTGATATAAAAGGTGTCAGAAGAGACAGTGCATGGCTGTTGTCGGAATGCCCACTGCTTACAGCAGCTACAATGACATCAAACTGGACCACAGTGAGGAAGGAGGCCTGCTCTGAGGGATCATGTTTTTACTTACATTATCTGGACAACCGGGTTGCTTACGTGGGGAAGAGACGGCACCAGGATGCACTATGGGAAGAAGACAGACCATTACCCAAAGCCTCCACACTGCATTGGGTGATGATCTGCTGTGGAACTGAGTCCAACTATTCAAGTGGATGTGAATTTGACACGTACCACCTTCCTTGTTGCAGACCAAGTACGGCCCATCGTGGAAACAGAATTCCCTAATGGCAGATACTACATCCTGTTACGCTACAAAAACGGTTCATGAATGGTTTGTGGAACACAACGAGTTCAAGGTGTTGACTTTGTTGAATTCTCCAGATCTCAGTCCAATCTGGAATCTGTGCTGAGATACCAGATACCAGAGCACCTCTTCTGGGGTCTCTAGGCCTCGACGGGTCAGAGCTGTTTTGGCGGGAAGAATGGAACCTACACGATATTAGGCAGGTGGTTATAATGTTGTGGCTAAATTTTGGTGGTGCACAAATACACAAAAATTACATTGATGAATTTGTCATGAAAATCTACATTTTACTAATTATGGCCTGATGTGCCAAAATTGTAAAAAATAAAATAAAAAAAAAGCTCAAATGAGAGAGAACAAATGTAAATGCTTGAATTCTATTTTCTAAAGTGGCAAACTGCCCCTGTCCATGGAAACAAAGCAAAACAAGAGACAATGCAGATCTTTATTTGTGATTTGACGTCTGCAAATTGTTCCAGCAAGTCATTTATTGTCTGCAGTAAATCTACCGTCTCTGTTCAGCCACCGCATAAATGCTGAGAGTCACATAAACAATGTGCAAATTTGCTTTTTGAAAACCTGCCTGGACGGCAGACGGTGACCATAAATATGTTTGACAGCTATAATCATGCGGAAAAGAGGACAAGAGGTGTCATAGGGAGAGATTGGTATTAAAATCAGAAGCATTTGCGTGGCGAGGAAGAAAATAAATGACTCATTATTTACACATCATACATGACCTTTAATTATACAATAGCCTTATTATTGGCACAAAAAATGAAAGAAATGTAATTTAAAAGAAGTTTTTTTTGTCTGGACTCACGATCTTCTCAATTCAAATTATTCAGAAAAAACATTTTATTCATTCAAGAAACAAACTTTTATAAAACAATAATACATTTTTAACATCCGGCAAATATTCTTCTCGGTAAACGTGTGCTACGGTTATAAGCACCGCAAGGAGATTCTGCGATTAAAAGCTAAGATATTTCTAGTCTTATTTTATATTTTTACGTTTGCCTGTTTGAGCAGGAACTCTGAAGTGGTGAACAGTGACTTCCTGTTTGACTGGGGTATAAATATGAGGTGACACAGGTCTGATTCTCTCTGAGGTTCTTCACCATGATGAAGACCAGAGAACACAGCAATGAGGAGCAAAGAAAAGTTGTAGAGCTGCACAAATCTGACAATGGAGACAAGAACATCTCTCAGCAGTTCAAAATGTCAGTTTGAACCGTTAGATCAATAATGAAGAAGTTTAAAGAGACTGGAGATGTTAGACATTAACCTGGAAGAGGACGTGTCTGTAAACTGACCCCACACATTGTGAGGAGGATGGTTCTACTGGCAAAACACTCTCCAAAGATTCCAGCTAGAGAGGTCAGAGGTCAGTTGAATCTTGGGGTGAGAAAGTCTCACTAACTACCATCAGATGGCGCCGACACCAACACCAGCTGTTTGGGAGGCTAGCAAGAAAAAAGGCTCTGCTGTCGTCCACACACAAGCTAACGCTGCTACAGTTTGACAAACACCAGTGGGACTTTCACAGGAACAAGGTCAGAGGTCAGATGAGTAACGGTCAGATGAGAGGTCAGATGAGATAAGTAATGATGTAACAGAATATTAAATGCAGGGTGATAATAATGGTGACAAACATGATTTAGAGAAACATTTGTATCTAATGTTAAGAAAGCAATGTTTTGTTGATTGAATCGATGAATGATTTTTATGATGATATGAATTACAGATCATTAGTGTACAAAATAAACAGGGTGACGAATTTGAAAAGGGGACTGAGCATGTAGAAAAAGAAAAAGCATTCAGCTCATAATAATTGCTTTCATACCTCATTTATAAAAATAACACCATCCTGTTTTATTAGCTTAAATAAATCACAATTATGACATTTTATCTCACGTTCATTCCTCTGCTTTGTGTAATCCTTGTTCTGCTTTTTTGCTCACCATTAGAAATCAATACAGTTTGTTTTTTTCTACGACCTGAAACTTTTGCATCACTTCAGTTTCCAGTTTCTTGAATATCTACTCATTCATTCTTGACAAATGGCTTTAGTAAACCAGGAGCAATTCAGAAGCAACTTAAAAACAAACTCATTCCGGTTTCCTCCCACACTGAAGCCATTAAAAACCTGTCGGTTCCTCCTGTACAGACTGAGAGAAAATAATAAACGAGATAAAGATAACATGGAAAAGAGAATAGAACATGAACTGTGATATAACCAGACAGATTAAGTCTGCAGGACTGAGCTGAAACTTCCGAGCACAGCAAGCAAGGACAGATGTTATGAATGTGCCGGGCGTATTTATGCCATCAGGGGAGACAAGTTGATGAAGCACAGATAATTGTTTATTGCAGCAGATGATCTGTGATGATTATTCTGTCAGAAAGTCTGTGGAGCTTAGAGTTTGTGAGAAAATTGGGACGGCATGCCATCTGCCGAGGCTGCAAGACATATCAGCTCTTTTAGTCACTGGTGGTCGGGGTGGCTGATGACTCTGCTGAAGATTAATGACTGATGAAATTGAAAGAATTCAACGAAAACAAATAATTGTTTTTCAACAGACAGCAACAGGATGATGCAAACAAAGGAAGTGTGTCCAGGGCCGCCCCTCCCTGTACGCAGACAAATACTCGCTTAGAGCTTATGTATGTGTTAAATATGAATTTTTTTTTTGTTATTGTTGTTGTTTTTATTAAAATATTATCTTAGATTCCTAATTTTAAGGATAATAGTATTGTATTGATCAAGACCCCGAACCCAATATACTCCCCGGGCGCCTCAAGGGAGCTGCCCACTGCTCCTTTCTTAATTCTCAATGCTCAAATTCTTAGGGCTGCAGGTTTGCTATTTATCAGGAGAACTGCTTTATTACAATATGTTTTCCCCTTATTATTTTTATTCCTTTACAAATGTGATGTAATTCAATGTACGGTATGTTATTTGCAAACAAGCTGTTCGTTCTTTTTTTTTAATCAAAATTGTTGTTTCCCCCCACCACAGTGACGACGTCCATCCCACTAACCACTTCATCGCCAACGACACAAAGTGGAATATGGTGAGAATATGGCAGACGACATGTTAATAAAAAATTATGGACAGTTTTTACGATTTAACAGATGAAATAATATTCAAAAAGGCGAATTGTTCTAATCCCACGACATTCTTTTTTGTTTGCCTTCACTAGTTGGTGGGCGGTTCTTCGGTGGATCTTCTTTATTTTATTCTTGTAAATATGTGCAATAATGTTTTTGTGTTGCTTTGCAGAAACACGTATTGTTGGTAGAATACAGACTGTTGGCCAAACCAACAGATTCACCTTCAGGACTCCAACATTTAAGACTGGGTTGGGCAAAACTATAATATGAAATCATCTGTGAATTACAAACATTCTGGAAACGATATATAGATATAGATATATAGATATATAGATATAGATACATAGATATAGATTAATATGTACTACATTGACTGTGAATTAAACTGATAACTAGACCAAGTTTAAAGTCAATTAGTATTTTTCCATTAACAGAACCTCATTAAATACATGCCAGAACATGACATCATTTTAGATCCAACATTTCGATATCAAGCTCTTTCAAAATGAACATAAATTGCCCATAGTGGTTACAGAAAATGAATGAATGAATGAATGAATGAATGAATGAATGAATGAATGAATGAATGAATGAATGAATGAATTATTTATTGTGGGATTTAGTTTATGTGCAGATATTTTACTTCTCTTAAAGCACCTGTTTTTGTCTTTTTTGGTCAGATTTGTGCTCCAGAGATCTGAAACATGCGGAATTAAATGATTTTTACAAATTCCTTCATATAGTCCAACTCTTGTTTTTGTGATCAAGATCCGTTTTTTCTGAAGAGAAGAAGGATCAGTCCAACATAACTGCAACAAGAACTTACCATACAGCACAAATCAGCCCAATAATGCAAAGCCTGTTCTGTCAGTCCTTTGAACGCGGGCCTGATGTTTTCTATTATAGGATGTTGCAGAGAAATAATATCTACAACATAATCAAAATTGTTTGTTTGTGATTCCGGCTTAAAGCTAATCACTATTGATAACTGTCAGACCTAAACGTAATCGTCAACTTTGCAATTTTTCACTGTAACATATTTTTGTGTTTATGGCCCAAGAGAAAGCTGAGATTAATTTTCTGTTTGCGGTGTTCTGAAGATACTTTTGATTTGTAAGTAGAGCGGACGTTTGTTGGGTTGTATTTATGAAGATGTCCGATCTTTCTGAATAAAGAATACGAGCTCAGGCGAGCGCTTCCGCTCCTGTTGGATCAACAAGTCTCCAGCATTATTATTTTATATTCTCAGAAGTATATGCCTGTTAGAAATAAAACAAAACAACCTTCAGTAGCATCATTATTGCATCATACCCCAAAAGTAGATCATTGGGTTAAGGCATATTAGCTTCAACTACATCTAATAAAATCTGATCTCAGCTGTAG
This sequence comes from Lophius americanus, assembly GCA_037951165.1. Lineage (NCBI taxonomy): Eukaryota > Metazoa > Chordata > Actinopteri > Lophiiformes > Lophiidae > Lophius > Lophius americanus. Next base: position 849,565 of record JBBDHG010000262.1, on the reverse strand, counting down.
AGACAAGATAAAGTCAAGTAAATCTGAACTTTTTTAAGATTTTCAAATGATTTCGGACCCGTTTGACTGATAATATGGGAAAACATATGCTGAAGGCTATGTTTACAAAACATGCTGTTAATTTGAGGATTGTGCTCAAATTTTGCAAACCTGTGCCAAAAAGTCAAATTTCAGAGATGTTGCATTTTTTAATTCTCTAATAGACGCAGAACGGATTATGACTCTTGTGAATAAGATCCTATTGTCCAGCTGATTATAGTTCATGATCTAAGACTTAGATCTTAAGTAAAAAGACCCAAAATGTGTTTCTGCTCAAATACATAGACTGACATGTAAACACTTGTAAATAAGTGAAAGTAGAAATAAGAAATAAAACAATAAGGAAAAAATTACAAAAAGATGCCATTCAACTAAAAAATTAACAAATGTAAAGTGCATTATAAATTAAATGTATTATTATTATTATTATTAAATGCCAGAAAAATGTTGACCTAGCATGATTCAGAAAAAAATAAATAATTATAAGTATAATAATAATAAGGAAATTCAAATTGGGCTTATACCAAGAGTACATGAAAAGATAGCTGATCGAATTGAAAAATGTTTTTGTTTTTTTTGTTTACTCGGGGAGAGTAGATCTATTCTAGAACATAGTTGGGATGCTTGTTGTGAAAAGGGTTTAGGGAATTACGTCATGATTTCTTTAGCAGGATGTCAGATCAAGCTATATGTTATGACCAGAGAACGTTATCTTTCAGTGTAAAAGCACAACTAAAAAACAAGGATGAATAATCTACAAAAACAGCGTAGAGATAAATATATCTGAACCCATCAACTTTAAAATTTACGGCTACACATTTCACAAATATATTTATGTTTATCTGATGAAATATATCGTGTCAGATTCCAATGCCCAGATAAATAGTTCAATTTAAGAGGGAGCATCCGGTAATATTACGTCTAGCTTGACAGCCCAGCGGAAGTAGCAACTTACTGCTCGCTGGTGCCAACGCCCGGCGAAACAGACAGCTAGCATAAACTAGCAGAGTCACGAAAGGACGTATATACGTAAGTAGTCATTTTTTGGCATAAACGTTTGGATTGAAATTGCAAATCTGCTTTAGGTTATATTTTTCCGGGTCGTATTTGTTGGCGTTTGTTACAACGTCAACTGGCCGGATGCTAAGCTAGGGACCATCGTCTTGCTAGCAGTGCGTTAGCTTAACGTAATACGCAAACATATTTTGTGTATGGTCGACAGTGTCACATTATTCATTTACAAGTGCTAAAATATTACTAAAGTTGGCAAGGTATTTGAGAGCGCAAGTAACTGAGCAATGTTAACTTCAGTTAGCCGATTAGAGACATAATCAGCTAGAAAATGTGACGAAACACTTTCATCTACTCTTGGCTAATCAAAGCTGATTAGCAGAAACGGAATGTTGTATATGTTTTCATGGTCAATCCCAATACATAACCTTATAACTAAACGTTGTAATGATTTCTTCTTCCGAAGCAGTCACCATCATTGACAGCAGATTGATAAAGCACAAAGATGCAGACTATCAAATGTGTGGTGGTGGGTGATGGTGCAGTGGGAAAGACCTGCCTACTGATCTCATACACCACAAACAAGTTCCCCTCTGAATATGTCCCAACAGTAAGTGCTTTTACTTTATTTAACTGATAAATGATGATGATGTTAAGCTTTTATTTAGAATTTTAAACTCAATTCTGTTATGACAGGTTTTTGACAACTATGCAGTAACTGTCATGATTGGGGGTGAACCATACACCCTTGGCTTATTTGATACAGCAGGTAAGATTATGTTTCACTTTTTTTATTGCTTTGCATTCCCAATTCATTGTCTTACTTATTAGTGTGTCTCACATGGTAAATGAATTTGCCTACAGGTCAGGAGGATTATGACCGGTTACGACCACTAAGCTACCCACAGACGGATGTCTTTCTAGTCTGTTTTTCAGTTGTATCACCTTCCTCATTTGAGAATGTTAAAGAAAAGGTGAGTGGAATTTGACTTGAGGATTATTCACAAGGGTGGAGTGTTTTACTGATTGTTGGGATAAGAAATGAACAATTCTCTGTTCAAAATAACATTGAACATAGGGGATTTCTATTTACATTGGCACTGATTCATGTAGTAGATATTAGTCTCTCCAGTAAGTTACAAAGTCATTATTGCAATAGTTAGTAAGAACTCCATCGACGTTCTTCTAATTTTGTCAATATAACCACAAGTTTCACTAAACTCCCTAGAGGAATTAAATAGGGTACAACCTTGTTTTTTTTGTTCACAATAACTTTTCATCCGTTTCTTGCCCCCCCAAAAAAAGCACTCAATTAGCCTTCAACTTTCCGGCATGTTTCCAGAATAGGTTTCAGGGGGTCATTAAATTTTCGGCTAGCTGTTTATCCTGATTTGTCAATGGCCCTCCAATCATAGCAGGTTCTGGTTCTCGGAAAGTTTTAAGTCTTCATAACTGGACTTCATAGAATTGTCTTGACTAGTATCCTACACGTAGCTTCATTTAATGAACAAATATGTCTGCTTTGGGAAATAAGGCATTTTTTTTTGTTTTCTTTTGCCCCCCCCTCTAGTGGGTACCTGAAATAACCCACCACTGTCCTAAGACACCGTTCCTGCTGGTAGGCACTCAGATCGACCTGCGTGATGACCCCTCCACAGTGGAAAAACTAGCTAAGAATAAACAGAAGCCTATCACCCCCGAGACAGCAGAAAAGCTCGCTCGGGACCTAAAGGCTGTCAAATATGTCGAGTGCTCTGCCCTCACACAGGTAAGAGCGCGCATATACAACTCAAAGCTGGCGTGTTGTGCATGTGTTTAGATATTACGTTCCTAACAATGGTGGAAATGCTTGCCTTGACTTTTGCTAACATTTGGCTAAAACCTCCATCTAACTCTGTTGTGTGCCTGTCTTTCTCCCTTCTTTTCCTCTTTCTGTAGCGGGGACTGAAGAATGTATTTGATGAGGCTATCTTAGCTGCTTTAGAGCCCCCTGAAACTCAAAGAAAGAGAAAATGCTGTTTGTTCTGATGTCGTCTTGCATATTGCTTTGCCTAACAATCATCTGCTGCTTACTCATTGTAAAGAGATGTCCTTCACTAAAATGACCATTATGCTCTTTTAAACTTTGTGCCCTTTTTTTCTTTATCTTCATGTGTGCTTTTTTTCAACTCAACCTAATCACAATTATCCCTTCTGCCTGACATGACATGAGTGCCAATCTTCAATTTTTCCTTTTTCTGCTGCTGGCAAATTGTGTGCAAGTCTGTAACTGTCCACGACTGGGTTTGTTTTTAAAACTGAGATTCTGTTACCATCTCAGTATTGAGCACGTAATTATCAGTTGTACCTAAGAAGGCATTTGCACAAACGTTTGTCCCGCACTGTAATACCGTTTCTTTCTGCTGCATCAAAATTTTCCATGGGCTTTTGTGTTTACTCGGACAACTTGATCACGAGTCTTGTATAATGTTATTTGAATAAAGGAAAATTTTGATCGCCCTGCTCCCATTTCTAGTCAGCCTTCTTTTGCAATTAGTTTCCTGAATATTTTAGTTTGTATTTGGAGCACAACCCTGTTTTTGAATATTGATGTTTTATTTCCACAGAAAGGATTAAAGAATGTGTTTGATGAGGCAATACTGGCTGCCCTGGAGCCTCCTGAACCCAAGAAAAGACGTAAATGTGTTCTCCTCTAAGTGTTGTCGAAGCCCTCTTCCACACCAGAATCCAAACGCTAGGTTAACAGAGGTTCGCCACACAAGCACATTCCAACATGAGTTGAGGTATCATGAAATATTTGCCTTCGGACTGACTAAACCTGACTACATATTCGATGTGTTGGAGATGATTTTTGATATTGAGCACCATTTTATGCAGTTTGTGATGGAGTGATGACACCGAGGAAGACTATGAAGTGATATTTAAATAAGAATTACTGTCCAATCAGCTGCGCTGTTAAACACAAGCTGATAAAGATGGGTTAGTGATGGGCTCAAATGATGGCTTAGGTCAGTTTTCTTTTTTAATATATATTTTCCCCCTGTGATTTCTACTACAAGTGTGACCCTGGAACACGAGTCAACTGCTCCTTATTGTGATATGAATTCTGTTTAAGTCATAGACTTCATATTTTAGTTTTCCAAAACATTGTTTAAGGAAGATACATTTTCTCAGCGGTTAATAAAATGCACCGTATTTTGCTATACTGTCGTCTTTAGTGTCGTCATAGCCACCGAGCGGATCCAAGAGATAATTGATACAGTAGAACATTTTGATACTAAGCTCTGGAGCTGTAGTTTGCCAAAATAGAGACCTGATCAATTGACAGCTGTCAGGGTAGAAATCCACAGGTGATAAAGTGGGAATCTATGGAACTCGAGTTTTCGATGCAATGTAAGCACTGACGTAGAATTATTATTTTTTTTGCATATGAAAAGTTGCAGCGACTGAACTTAAGAGTGTTTCAGCTTCTAACCCCAGGCTATCTTACTATTTTTAAAGAGAAGCATACTCCTTGCTGCTCTGCAGCATCATTGTGTCAGACTGCAGCAGCACATTGTGACACTTCTTGAAGAATGCTAAATGTAGCCTGACAACTCCCGAGTATTTCTGCGTGACCGTTTAGCACTATATCCATTCCTGGATGGTGGGCTTGAACTTGTAAATATGTTGAGCATAACTCATAACTTATTGACTGAATAAAAGGTGATAAGCTGACCCTGAAATCAGACTAACCCGAAAAATGTTGAAGTGGTTTCTTGGACTTGGATTTTTATTTCCACTGACATCAGAGTTGTACTGTATCTTACTGCTTCACTATAAACCAGTATTATGAATAAACCCTAACTTCAAATACTACATGTTGTCTGACTGGGTTCTTATTATTTCAAGAAGGTTTACAGGGGGGACAAATCTAAATAGAAACTGCGTGCCTCAAGTTAAATTCCATTTATTTACCATCACTCAAGATTACAGGAGAGTCGGCGTCTCTACAGCGCTGCTGCAGAGTCCATAGAATTTATAGACAGAACTCTGTAATCTGAGGGATTTACTTAATCTTAGTCCAAAGCCATGCAGCCGTCATCCTGCTGATTGTTGCAGATGTTAGAAATCAACCAAGCGTCTGCGTTAACTACTTTAAATAACCCATTCAGGGTAAATACATTACATACATACATTCTTCTCATTGAAAGAAATTAGTTACTGTTTTCTTGGATTCAGAAACCACTAACCTCACTGCAAAGATATGAATGGATTATTACCCCTCATTTTCATCCAGATGCAGTAAAAAAAAAATCATATTTAAGCTCAAAATACTCTTATATAAATGAGCTTTTTAAACATTTTCACTTCCATACATAATAGGACAAACTTACTTACTTTTTTTTTAACTTTAAGGTGAGCTACTATAACTCCTCGACTTCATAGCAATATTACATCGTCTATAAATTGCAGCATTTAGATTCAAAAAGACAGTATGTGAATTCACCGTTACAATATTGATTATTTTCAACCCAAAGAAAAACACACACAAATGATTGCAGGTATCGTATAAGAGGATAATCACTAGGTATGTTTTGTAACGTCCGGTAAAAGGCAGGAAGCAGGCGTTGAATAGATGTCAGAGGTCTACGTTTCTACCGATGGACAGATCTCAACACAGCTGTCGGTAACATGGATCCCATACCACCCTGCCCAAAACTGGGTGTCCTTGCCGCCATGGGTAAAACGGATGTACCTCACTCCCGGGCCATAGTTCCGGAATACATGGGTCATCTGTAAAAAGAATTTAAAAAAAACAACATTGAAGCAGGTCAAGAGTTGCTCTTGTGTGACGTGGCTCATCATGTTACTGATGATTTCCACAAACCTGATTCCAGTTCTGATCGTTCCACTGCTCAAAGTAAACCGTCTTGGGGGCAAAAGTCTTGATGGGTCTCTTCTTTTGATTCAGCAGCTCAACCTGGATCTCATATTGGCTGCCACAATCCCATCGTGGTGCATACCTAATCAGAATCAGAATCAGCTTTATTGGCCATGTATATGCATACAAGGAATTTGACTCCGGTTAGCTGAGCTCTCACAGTAAGAACGTCATATGAATGATGTTAAATTAAATGGACAAGGCAATAAACAAATATACAAGCTATAAACAAATGGAGATGATCTTGTGTACAGGCTATATAAATTTAAATATATATGTATTAACGTGAGCACAAAGGCCGGGTGTCATGAGCTCAACCATCCAGATCTGGGCTGATTTTTGAATAATGGTACAGCAGCGTAAATTGCTGGAGGATTTTTACTATTGTGAGTTCTTTCCAGGATCTTGATGCCCTATCTTACTACGTTGAGGAAAGCAAAAAAATGTGATCCGGAATCGGCATCTGAACCTGGATCATCCCAAAACTTAACTGGCCAAAGATCCACTCCAGCACACCGTTTAAACAACGCACATTAGGAATTTATGGAGATATTTTGCGGACAAGTGTGAGAAATCACATCACCTCAATTAACTCCCATGGACAAAGGAAAAAAAGACTTGTGATTATTTTACAGCATATATGTATTTTAATAGGTTATTACAGTCGGATGAAATTAAGATTCATTTTGTTTTAGAAAAATGCTTGACCAAATAATTTTTCATCTTATAATGCATTCAGAGTACTTAAGATATTGAATTAATAAATGCCCTAAAGACATAAAAACATTCTAAGAAACAAGAGACATTAAAGGGTTATGGAATAGATTTTGAGGTTTTATAGTACTTGTTAAATGGTTAAGGACCTGACAACATTGCAAATTCTCCGTTGACTTTTGAATAAATTTAAATATACACTGAAGAAAAAAGGCAGTGCAACGTTTAAAACCAACTGAATGAAGGTATCTGATAATCTATTTGTCTACTTTCTCTTCATTTCTCAACTCTTATTCCCATCCTGGTTCTAGGTTGTACTTTGTTTCACTAATCGTTTTGTCTTTTAATGCTGCGATTTTGTGTTAGGTCTTCAAATGTGCCATTTCTATTTCTATAACCATTTCTATTATTATGATTAGTTATTAATTATGCATAAAGTTTGTGGAAGCCGTTTCAAAAACTCCACACAGGGTTTGATGAGAATGAAACAAATGCTTGTGTGTAATTACTATGTCTTCAAACCACAACGGTGAACAAGCTCTAAATCCCTCTAGGAATCAGGCTGGGAATGTATTTTGTGTTTATTCTCCTCACCAGTCTGATATTTTGATGTCAGGCTGGAAGTGATCCATGAACGACGGGTTGTAACCTTCCACTGCTAAATCAATAAGCTGCGACTTCTTGCATATTCTGTGGAAAACGGAAAGAGTTTCTAGTTACAACATAATAAAAATGTAGAAATATTTTGTCACTGTCCAGCTCTCTTCCTGGACCGCTGCTGGCGGATGCTCACTGGTAAGAGGTCACAAAGTTCTTCTGGACTTTCTTATTGGGATGTGGCACCATCACTTCCTCTAGTTTCCATTTGTCGCCACCATTTGACAATATGGCCCAGTTCTTCATTTTATCTATTAAAACAAAGATGGGGGTTGTGAGATACAACTTTGGGGTTATAATTGGTGGTTCATCTGACAAATAAAGATCTACACTACACCAAAGGTTGAGTCAAGCTGCTTTTGGGGTTTCTCACCTTCTCCTCTTGGGTTCTTGAGAAGATTCCTTCGATCCTTGCACAAGAAGTAAAACAGCTTCCATCCTTGAGGCATTTTGGAAGCATCCCCGGGATGGTATCCTTCTCTCCTGCATCTCTCTCTCCATAAAGATTCCCCGTCGGCCACTTCTTTCCACTGATGGCAAACTAAACTACAGACACGAACCACCTGATCGGGAGGAAGACTCAAGAAGATCTCCTCCAGGATTTCCATTGGAGCAGGGAAAAGCTGGAAAAAAATGAAAACGAAAAACAGATGGGACACATAAGCTGAACATCTATATTACCCGACTCTTCCAATCACTGACTTTTGACCAATTCTTTGAAGCTTTGGAACCATTCATTCATTATCTGTAACCCATTATCCTGTTCAGGGTCGCGGATTGTTTACATCAGCAGAGATGTCCGGCAGGACGTGTCCTTTTCCCTTTGGTCCAAACGATGCTGGGGCTGATGTTATTCATATATCTTTCCGTCATGAGAGGATTACAAGACCCAGATTAAATGTGCTTTCATTCCCTGATGAATACCTGGTCCAAAGATGCCATTTCTCTTCCCTTTTGATCACTTGTGTGAATGACATTCTCCAGCCGTGCATCGCCACCGTCAAACACCGTGGACGTGTTCTCCAAACCGTTCTGTTTCGCAAACTGTAGTTTCCTCCATAACATCAGGGACGTAATACACCGGCAAAGCAGATACAAGTACAGTTATTAAGAAAAGTGTCTAAACAGCAGGTTTGTTGTATTACCGGGAAAACATCAAAAAAGAGATGTACAAGATGGCAGTTGACTGATGTAGAAGTCACTTAGTCGGAGATAAAGACGTTATCTCAAATCATCTTTTGGTGATGACTGAATCATTGTAACCTGCTTTGGTGCAAATGAAATCAATAACAGATGGACAAGAGAGACAAAAGCAGGACAACCCCCGCCCAAGTTCTCCACTGGTAGCATGATCTGGTACCTGCAGCCCAGCCTCAGGTTGCACAGGTAATCAAGCTTCTCCAGGATGCAACATCCATACATCCCATCACAAGAAGGTTTGATTTGTCTCCCAGGACAGTTTCAAAAGAGTGAAGGAGATACCGGCTTGACGGTCTGTAGCGGGGCATCAATCCAGCAGGAGGTCAGGTGTTCCATTTTGAGAGGAGCATTGCCAGATCCCCAGAAACTGACCTCCAGCAGGCTACTGTGTGCCCAACGCCCTCTAGTAGGATGTTACAGTCCAGTAACGTGCGTGCCAGAACCAACGAGGATCAACATAATAAGCACATGTGACAAACGTGAAAGAGTCTGGAGACTCTGCAGAAGACCTTTATGCTGCCAGCAAGATCCTCAAGCATGACCGGTTTGACAGCGGGTCAGTGACGGTCCTTCCTGTTGTTTGAATAGAACTCAAATGTTACTCTAAGGAGTAGCTTGTTGCGTATTAAAGGTATTAACATAGCCACTTAATGATTTTTACTTTGTTTAATATGTCAAATATAATTATATCTGAAACATGGAACGTTCGTGAGCTGATAGCAATAAGTAACTTATGCCAAACTGTTTGAACTAAGTTTTCTATTTCTTTTTCAGCTACTCTCATCTGCGCTGAATGCATTTAAATGAAAACAAAATTATATCTAATCACATTCCACCACCTTTTCACCTATAATACAAAAGAAATGCGTGGTAAAATGAATCAGTTATTTCGTGTATTTTTTCAAAATTATACAGGAAATAATAATTTTTAAAGTTTTAATATTAAAATATTTTATAGTTATTTTTTTCAAAATGTATGCTTGTAATCAGAGTACGAACGCATTACAGTTCGTACTCTGACTCGAGTTATTGTGCCTGCCTGTTAACATACTCAGAGTTCAGATCAGCTGTTCGAAAACCGGAAACCCCTAAACTCTGAAATCCCCACCCACGTGACATTTAAATTAAGCCGCTGACAGTGACAACAAGAATGTTTGAATCCTGCTACTATGTCAGACACATTATACTTCATGGTAACAGTATGGTAAGTTAAAGTTGTCATCATTCAATTCGTTTCTATCGCAGCTGGCTAAAGTTTCGTCAAGGCCAGAGTCTTGTAAACACTTACATTTTCCTGTGAAGATAATGTGCATGACCCTACATCCATCTTCCTAATCTTTACTAAGATGGCCTCAATATCAACGATGCCTCACAACACGGAAGTGTGTTTCGTAGGATAAAAACTGTTGACATGGGAACAGCTATGGCTGAAAAATGTTGAACACTAAACGAAAATCGACTAATGGCCGACGGCTCTTGAGTTTTGAAAATTACGTTCGGTTTCGAAAAGGTGGTCTGAGCAAGTCTTATTGACCATTTGAGCTCAGTTTACGTACGAGAAGCAAGCGCCCGTGCCATACACTGTGCGCGTACATATCCCTACGAACTTTACGTAACGTCCGACTACAACAAACATGGCGACTAAAACGTCATTTTTCTTCCAGTTGACATCCTTTAAGTGACATTGATGCTTTCCTCTGACCCTAATACCACTAAATACTACTGACATTTGTCTCATGGATATTTCTGTCACTTTTAATTCATTCCCCCCTCCACCAACGTGGTGTTCTGGTATTATTTTGGTTCATTTGAGCTACACTGTAAAAACTACAGTCAACCTTTGATGACGTAGCTGGGGCGACTTCAATATCACTGTGGGAGAAAAGAAAAAGCGGTGTAGATTCTTCTCGGAACCGTCAACAATCCAACCCTGAACGGTGGCCTAGAACGTAAAATAGAATAAATTAATAAAGTATATTAGGAATAACTCATAATGGTTTATTGGACTTGACTTTTATTTATTCTACTGTTAACCAGTATTATGAATAAACCTAGCTTCAAATACTGCATGTTGTCCGACTGGATGCTTATTATTTAAAGAACGTTTACAGGAGTGACAAATATAAATTATAACAGTTTGGTATTAATTTTATTCAATTTATTTTGCATAACTCACAGAGTAGAGGAGTGCAAAGAGCGCATTTTTTCAGTGCACCCATACAGTGCTGCTGTAGAGTCAAATGAATATATAAACAGAATTCTGTAATCTGAGGGATTAACTTTATTTCAATGCAAAACTATGCATCCTGCTACTTATTACAAGTGTTAGAAATCATGAATTCATACAACAAATTCTTTTTTATCTAAAAGTTATCATTTACCATTTTCTAAAAGTAAGTCTTTGGTACTGAAATTACTATAACTCACTGCAAAGAAGTGTCTGGAAAACTGGATTATTACCTCTCCTCATTTTCATCCATCGCATTAAAAAGTAATATTTTAACTCAAAATGCTCTTTAAAATTAATATAAATTCCCATTTCAAAACCACACATAACAGGACGAACATTTTTTAACATTGAGGTGCAAGGTATTTAAACTTCTCCACTTTATAGCAATACTACTTCATCTTCTCCAAAGTGCGACATCGGGATACATTCAAAAACAAATCAATGTAGACTGTGAAAATATTAATTATTTTTAACCCAAAGAAAGAATAATAACATACAAAAAAATGACTTATGAGGATAATCACTAGGTATATTTTGTAACGTCCGGTAAAAGGCAGGAAGCAGGCGTTGAATAGATGTCAGAGGTCTACGTTTCTACCGATGGACAGATCTCTGCACAGCTGTCGGTAACACGGATCCCATACCACCCTGCCCAACACCGGGTGCGCTTGCCGCCATGGGTAAAACGGATGTACCTCACTCCCGGGCCATAGTTCCGGAATACATGGGTCATCTGTAAAAAATAAATAAATTTGTATATATTGAAGAAGCAGGTCAGCAGTCGTGGCTCATCATGTTACTGATGATTTTGATTTCCACAAACCTGATTCCAGCTCTGATCGTTCCACTGCTCAAAGTAAACCGCCTCGGGTGCAAAAGTCTTGATGGGTCTCTTGTTTTGATTCAGCAGCTCAACCTGGATCTCATATTGGCTGCCACAATCCCTTAGTGGTGCATACTTTGTGCTACGCAGAAGCACAAACATGACCACAAAGGCCAGCTGTCATGAGCTCAACCATCCAGCTGTCATGAGCTCAACCATCCAGCCGTCATGAGCTCAACCATCCAGGTGTCATGAGCTCAACCATCCAGCCGTCATGAGCTCAACCATCCAGCTGTCATGAGCTCAACCATCCAGCTGTCATGAGCTCAACCATCCAGCCGTCATGAGCTCAACCATCCAGGTGTCATGAGCTCAACCATCCAGCCGTCATGAGCTCAACCATCCAGGTGTCATGAGCTCAACCATCCGGCTGTCATGAGCTCAACCATCCAGGTGTCATGGGCTCAACCATCCAGATGATGATCCAGATCCGGACTGATATGGATCATCGGTCTTCGGGTGGACAGAGATGTTGTATTGAGTGGTAAGAAGACAGAGGGAAGAATTGTACTGTACATGAATGGGATGGTGGTGTGTCACATGTTCATGTGAAGGAAGGTTTCTGTAGCATTACGTAACATACTCAAGGTTAAATGTTTCCGTGCTGGTCCTTTCAGACTTTTAGGCTGTGTTCGACGTCCTTGACCATTAAAATGTGCTTACGATGTTTCATCTCACAGAAGATTCTGTGTTTCTATTGAGGATCATGTTTCTGAGAAATATGACATTCCTTTCGGTGTTGCTTCGTTTTTGTCCACTTCCTTTTTCTCTGCATATGCTCCAGTTGAGTGACATCATCACATTATAACTTTCAGTGCTGACAACACACAGCAGAGTTAGATAAATGGTAATGATAATAGGCCTCCTTCACCAACCGTTGTTAAAAATACATTTCTTCATAAACCCCTCTCCTTCTCAAAGATTGTGGCGTTTACCAATGTTTTCTTATTGGGGATTTGTTCTTCGGTAGGAAGAGAATCTATGAGCACTAAGGAACACTCGAAAACACATTTGAGTGCTGCCATGAAATATTTAATGGTTAATGTGTTTTCTTTAATTATTCTGTTGTACAATACAATTTCATTTTGTGATCATTTATCATAATAATAATATTCTTTGTTTTCCAACTGCTATGACACTTTAGAATAAATGAACACTGTTAGAAGACTTAAAAATCCACATCAATTATGGTAATTAGGAACCGTACCATACAGCAGGAGGAAATATTTAAAAAAGACTTTTACAGCTTACAATTAAGTTTAAAAAATTTAAATTTAAAGTGACTTAGATATCAAATTAATAAACGTCCCAAAGAAACTTCATGTACAAAGAAATCGTTTTACCATGTTTTGTTATTGTTGCTGAGGACATTTAAGAGTCAAGCGTTAGATTTCTAGGTTCTTCTACTTCTTCTATGACCTGTCAACGTTACAAATTCTCCGTTGTTTTATAACTCATCTCATGCTCCTGGATATTCAAACACATTTTTTTTTAGATAAATTAAAATATACACTGGAGAAAAAAAGGCCGTGCAGCGTTTAAAACCAACCTCTGAAAACAACTTTGTTCCCAATGTTCCTGCTTCTCAGTGTCACAAATCTTTTTGTCTTTTTATTGGCCGTCTTTGCGGTTGATCTTTAAATATCCCATTTCTTTTGAAGCACTTCTTCCTCTAGAAATGACATTTATTATTTATCAATTTTGAGTGTTGTTAGCAAAAACAGTTTTTAAACTCCACACAGGGTTTGATGAGAATGAAACAAATGCTTGTGTGTAATTACTATGTCTTCAAACCACAACGGTGAACAAGCTCTAAATCCCTCTAGGAATCAGGCTGGGAATGTATTTAATGTTTATTCTTCTCACCAGTCTGATATTTTGACGTCAGGCTGGAAGTGATCCATAAACGGGTTGTACCCTTCCACTGCTAAATCAATAAGCTGCGACTTCTTGCATATTCTGTGCAAAACAGAAAGAGTTTCTAGTTACAACATAATAAAAATGCAATCGTAATATCATGTAATTATATATTCTGATTATTATATTATCATGTAATATCATGTATAGCTTTTTCCTGCTGGCAGATGCTCACTGGTGAGAGGTCACAAAGTTTGTCTGGACTCTTTCATTTGGATGTGGCACCATCACTTCCTCTATTTTCCTTCCTCTCAGGAAGATTTCCTCCAGGATTTCCAGTGGAACAGGGAAAGGCTGAAAAAAACAAAGGGGACAGTTTTTAAATTCTGGATGATAAATTTGTTTTACAACAAGGCCCCTACTATTTTCATATCAACTGGAGCCATGGATCAATATACCAGACAGCGGAGATTATCAGATGATATTAGCATGTTGCAAACACTTACAAGCACTGACCTTTTTTATCAATGCGTTGTAACCATTCTTTACATAAGCAGAGATAGCAGAGATGTCAGGCATGGCGTGCATTTTCTCCATTCTCCTGTTGATGTTGAGGCTTGAATTACTCATATAACTTTGTCAGGAGAGGATTGCGAGACCCGGATTGTTGGTGAACATTTTTTGCAAACTGTAGCTTCCTCTGCATCCCTGACACAGAACACAGGCAAAGCAGCTGCACATTTAAGAAAATGTCTATTGTGTATGCATCCATATATTAACAGCTGCTCCATAAACATCTGGAGATTATTTAAGGGGTTCTACAGGATTGAAGGTGACTGATGTACAAATAATTCAGTTGACGATAATGGTGATATCTTAGATTATACTGTATTATGTTGATAATGTTGTTGACCTACAACCAGTTAGGATGGGTAGGCTATTGTGAATCAATTTCATCTGCTTTGGTCCAAATGAAAGCGACGAGTTTAAAAGAAGAAGAGTTTAAAAGGGATGCAACAGCAAGACAACTCCCAGAAAGGGAATGGTTGCCCAGTAAGCAAACACCGACCATTTTCTCTCTCTCATCATTCTTCAATGCTGATTTTTTTCGTTTTGCTATTGTACTTGTCGCTACTTGTATGATGCAGTACCTGCAGCCCATTCAAGATGCACAGGTAGGCCAGGTTCACTAGGATAGAAGGTGCCATCAGAAGAAGGTTTGCTGTGTCTCCCAGAATAGTCTCAAGAGCATGGAGGAGTTACCAGGGGCCGTTACACAAGGAGAGCTGTACCGATCTGTGGGGGGGCAACAACCCATCAGAAAGACCCATACCTGTTCCGTTGTGTGAGGAGGAACAGGAGGAGCACTACCAGAGCCCTACAAAATGTCCCCCCAATGGGCTGCTAGTGTGCATGTTTTTCACCAAACTGTCAGGAAAAGACTCCATGAGGTTGACACGAGGGCCTAACATCCTCTAGCGAGACCTGTGCTCACAGTCCAGCACCATACTGATCGATAAGTCATAGGCACCTTGTTTTCTTTACAGAGGAGAGCAGTTATGTTCAAACTGAGCACATGTGACAAACATGAAAGAGTCTGGTGACACCATTGTTGACGTTATGCTGCCTGCAAGATCATCAAGCATATATAATTCAAACCGAATTGAGGTATGATCATGAGCCCGTAGGAATAAAGTATGTCAACCTGTTTGAACAAAGCTTTTTTATTTCTTTGTCACATACTTCCATGTGCAATTAGTGAATCTAAATGAAAATCAGATTCTAAATAATGACATTCCACAACATATTCACCTATAATACGAAAGGAAAGTTGGGTAGAACTAATCAATATTCTTATGCTGTTGGTGGTTTTTCTTAATGTAGGTTCATAATCACTGTTTGCACACATACAAATTTCCGGCACACTTGGAGCGAAGTACGTTAGCCATGATGAATCATAATATCAGACGTCCAATGATGATGGCTCATTATAGTCATTGTGCACACCTGTCAATATACTTATACATAAGCTCTTTGGGAAACCTTCAGGTACCTATTGTAGGGTTTGTCAACTCAGGGTTATACGGAGAGTTTGATAAACCTTTTGTTGATAAAATGGTTATGACATTCAAATGTATTGGTTGACAAGAATAACTGGTTAATCCTGTAAGGATGACAGAATTTAGACATTTCGACTGCATGACTGATTTTAAATTCATCCACAGTAATTTTCCATCTCAGCTGTCTGCAGTTATTTTTTGTCCGGAGTCTTGTAAACACTTACCCGTTCTTGGAATATGGGCCGTAAGATCCTATATCCATCTTCCCGTGTCCCGTAAGTCTTAGTCAGAGCTCTGAGTCGCAGCCATAACTTTAACAATCCTTTCCATGACTTTCCTTTTCAGCTATTTCTTCCTCTCCAGTGGCGTGCTAGGGCTGAGTTAGCCACAATATCGATATCAATGATGCCTAACAACACGGAAGTGGGTTTCCAGAATAAAAAGCAGTTGACATGTAAAGCGGTTACAGCTCATGTTAAACATTACATAGAATTTGACAAATGTCCAGGAGTTCCGGAGTTCTGGAAATCCTTTTTGGTTTGGCCTAGGTTGTCTGAGCAGGTCTTAAGAAGCAATTGAGCTCAATTTACGTACGAAAACCGATGCGTCCGCCTCATTCGTTGAATCAACGCCGTTATATGTCCGGTAGTTTACGTGGGCTGTATTACGTCCACTTTGACCACAACAAACATGGCGACGTTGAAAATCTGACTTATTGTCTGGGCGTTTAAAGGCATATCCAATCCATTCCGTTATGTTACGGCTTTTTTTAATCTTTAGTCAACAGGTCGTGGATTGTAAATTGCCCCGTGTACAGTCCTGTTACATTTTAAAACCGATTTAATAAATGTCTTTCCTCCATTGATATGTTGTAATCGTTTGATTTTGCTGTTTCGTTCGGCAACAGTCTACAAGTGATGACGTCATCTTGAGGCGACTGGAAACAGTGTAGCGTCGTCACAGATTTGACAATAACGCATTCATTTTTTTTTAAAATTAGTATTAAATGAAAATAAAATATAATTTCTGAATGATAATTTATTAAATGATTGTAGCAAATTTCCATCGGTTCCCCATATTGAAATTATTTTTAGCATTTTATTTAATATCTTTTTACAAATGTCCTGAAATGTCTTATTTTACTGTTGTATCTGTAAGGTGATCTTGAATGACCTGAACGGCACTCATAAATAAAAATGTATTGTTATTATGATAATAAAGGGAAATTCCTCTGTGAACGAGCAAAACAATTCATGGGAAATTTCAAAGCAATGTGACGTGCACAGTCTTTTTAAAAATGATTCCAACCTCTACCCAGTAAAATACCATAATTTCACATTTCTAAAATGTAGGTGAATTGGTATATTGCCCATAGCTATGAATGTCAGTTTGAGTAGTTTTTTTTCCCTATGATGAATTGGTGTCCAGTTTGCACCCCGCCTCTGCCCCTATTGCCATAATGACAATAAAAATTTCAATCACAAATTAATTTCTTAATTTAAGGTCTGAAACCGATGGCCGAAGTCAATCACCTTCCCAATATGATATTATTTTACCCAATATTCATGTCTATTGTATAGCTGTCTGTCTTTAAGTGTTCATGTGATAATAGGAAGACCCGACCCACTCACTGCTAGTTTCAGAAATTAACTGAGAGGAAGTAATGTATTCGTGAAATAAAGCTTCAAAGAATTCAGAGGAACATAAAGTGCCCTCAAGAATTACTGGCACCCTTCAAAAAATTGTTAAAATGAGATGCAAATGTGTGATGGGGTTTGAAAACACACGGAGAAGATCCAATACACTTCCTTAATGCAGAAATTAAGGGTGGGGAGGTCCACACTTCTGAACTCACCTCTACAGCACATCCCACTGATGTTCTGTGGGGTTCAGGCGAGGTGACTCAAATGATCATGGCAAACCTTTATTTTGTGATCTCTGAACCATTCTTGATTTGATGTTGAGCTTAGCTTCAGATCAATGTCCTGCTGGAAGGTCCAACCACGGCCCACTTTAAGGTTAGGTCCAGGGCCTTTGCAAAAATGATAGTTCCAGAGCATCAGGGATCCACCCCCATATTAGCACTTTGAGATTTGATCCAAATGTAAAGTGCATTATAAATTAAATGTATTATTATTATTATTATTATACTTACCAGACGGTATTAGGAGCGTTTCTTTTGGGCTTCTAATCTCTCTCACCACACCCATCTTTGATACTTATTTCCCCAAAGCACTACTTTTGCCTCATTAGACCTTTGATCTTAGTTCATTGGAAGTTCCATTGATATTTGTCAAACTGTAGGCTTCTTACTTTGTGTGTGGATGACAGCAGATACTTTTTTTCTTGCTACCCTCCCAAACAGCTTGTGTTGGTGTAAGCACCATCTGATGGTAGTTAGGGAGACATTCTGACCGCAAGATTAAACTGACCTCTTCAATTCTGTAGCTGAGATCCTTGGAGAGTTTCTTTTGCCAATCAGCCATCCTCCTAGGCCAGTCTCACCTCATATTTATACCCCAGTAAAACAGAAAGTACTTGTTTACCACTTAAGAGTTCCTACTCGAATAGCTGAACCTAAAAACATAAAATAGGACTGCAAATATGCTTCAGTTACCTTTTACTCTCCAAAGGGTACCTATAATTTTGGCACACATGTTTTCGAGAAAAGTGTTTTTTATGTTATTAATCTATCTTTCATTCAATTATGTTACTTTAGTAAAAGCTTATGTTTTTGTCACATTTTTGAATTAAAGATCATGGCTCAGATATGCTCCAGTCCCTGTGACATTGGACAGGATAAGTGGTTAGGGGTGAATGAATTAACAAATGAATGAATTATATAAAAAGTAAAGAAATATTTTGCATATCTTTTCACTTTTTTTTTTGGAAGGGTGCCAAACATTTGGAAGGCACTGCAATGTTTATTTGCAAATCATAAGTACACAAAGTAATATCTATGAAAAGCTCCCGGAACTTAAGGTTATGAATATTCAGCATCATCATTCGCTGAAATGATCTTATTTGACAAACACTTCCATGTGCCTGTAGGTGGTAGGGAGACGGTACTCTGACATTCCTCTGATCAAAGAGAAGACCAAAGAACTTTTAGAGGCTAATAGCCAAATTTGATATTCTGACTTTCTCGCATCAGGTTTGTGTGTGCAGGGTTCAGGTTAACAATAATAACCCATCCCTAAGAGCAGTGGACAACTGTCCAGTGTAAGTTTTGATTGAGCTCTGTTGGATTAGATCTCGGCACACAATGCTCATAGTGTAGTTGATTTATAAGCTAAAAATAGAAATACAAACATTTGTTTCCTTTGTAAATCCTGTGCAGTTCCAATCCAACCCATTCAAATTCCTCCATATTCAACTTAACATGCACCTGAAAATACTATTGTAGAGGTGGACATACAAATGTAAGGCCAGAAGGGTGAAGTACGGGTCAAGTGATGAACGTGTTTAATCTTACAGTGACATCAGGTACAAAACAAACGATTATATCCTTCATTTTACAATATCGGTCCTTTAGAGGGCACTATGTGGTATTTTGACATTTTATCTTGTACCTTCAATTCTATTTAAAACTTGGTATGGAAAGAAAGTAAAGACAGTTCAACTCAAACAAACTGTGCCAAAGCGAAAAGTGCTTTAAAGATTCTAGAATGTACGTAGAAAATTTTATAACAAATATACATTTATTTATTATTGTTTCAAATATTTTATAGCTTTTAAGTGTAAGTCATGCCTATTGGTTCATGCCTTTGTCTAAGAATGGTATAGATATACCCCGTATGCTGCTTCCGAGAGTGCCATCGGGACAGCTAAATGGTAAATGGACTGTACTCATACAGCGCTTTTCCAGTCTGCTTGACTACTAAAAGCGCTTTAATACACAAGTCATCATTCACCCATTCACACAGTGATGATAGGGCTGCCACGCAAGGCACCACATGCTGATCAGGAGCAGTAACCATTCATGCCATCATTCACACACCAATGGAAAAGACATTGGGAAAAACTTGGGGTTCAGTATCTTGCTCAAGAAAACCTTCCACAAGCGGGCCGCAGTGGCGGGGTTTGAACCACTGACCTTCAGATAAGTGGACAACCGCTCTACCAACTGAGCCACCGTCGCCCCAGCTACAGGGTTACCATCAGCCAGGTACCACCCTTCATTGACGTTTCACTCCATTATTCCCGTAACATCCCTACTGTTGGTGGAGCAACAGTAGGGATGTCTCCTGCTCCCTGCAGCTAACTCGTGTTTTCCCAATGCCTGATCCTTCCTTTTTAGCAATAGCCAGAAGCTGCACTATTCATCCCTCCTCAAGAGGGGTTGTGTAAATTAACATACACAACCTCGGTATTCGACCTCTATAGGGTAGATGACAGCTGACCATCCCGCCTCTCTGCACTCAGCCGTCAGCTCCTAGCCTAGAGGTCTGCAGAACTTCAGCCATCTTCCATAGGACACGGTCGTGGCGCCACCTTTACTGACCCTGAGCCAGTGCCGTTTCCAGCTGGGGTGGATGTGCTGCAGACATTGGTCAAAGGCAGAGCTGGCAATTTCCGTTGGTGCCATACCACAAACTCAGTTTTTTGGACTTTGGAAGCATTTCAAAAGTGGACCTGATGAGGAGCTTAATTTTTCCGCTCGAGGAATTTTCCACATTTCGGCCCAACTTATGCTCCTGGTGACAACTGCTTCCAAATCAGTCCAACCACCCTGCTGCTGTTGACTGAGCACTATAATCTTCTATTGCTCGTCCTCTATCCTGGCCACTTCTGATATCACCTGCTCCCTTCTTTCTCTCCTTGTGGCTTCGGACCACATCTTGGGCGTCATTGACTGTGTCCTGCCAACGATCTCAAGGTGCTTCAGCTGGCTGTTGGCCTTGTAGACTGCTTCCTCGGCCCACGACTGATTTCCGGTTTAAACCAGGACATTTTTGTTCTGAACAGATGATTCAAACAAGCCTCTCAGCTCTAAAACTAGCCCTGCCTTCTCCTGTCTGTAGTCCACGTTGATAGACTTCATTGGTAGCTGAAGTGCAATTCTTCCCAAGAGGGCCTCGTGGAAGGCTTTGAGGTTGACCCAGCTATCTACGGATGTAACCGTTGACTTTGCTGTCCATTCGCCGTACTGTGGAGGTAGTGATTTCACACAACTTCAGGGAACACATGACACGGGCAGGGTGAGTGACAAGGTGAACTGATAGCATCAGACATTAAACTTCCCTGGAAGATTGTTTCTGTCGCTCAATTCCACGCCATCAGAGAGCTGCTTTCTTGAAGGACTTAGCCACGTGCTTGTCAGTTAGGTCAGCTGGATATAGTTTCCCTAGGCTCAGTACAGTTTGTTCCATCAGCAGAGGAGAGGCTTTGAGACTGGGAAGGCTTGATTCTCATCCTGGCCAATGCGAGGTGTACCTCCAATCTTTTAAGGAGCCGGGATGTACAAGCCGCTGTTCGAAGAAGACTTGTGACACCCTCCATACAACATTTGTCTCCCGCCGATAAGAATGATTTTGAATGCTGCTGTGAAAAGGAAGAGAAAAGCTGAGCATCCCATCGCGATGCCTTTTCTGAGTTGATGCCAACCAGTTGCAGCCTTCTGTGTAACATAGAAGATGTAGAAACTGTCAAAGTAGCTGGTATCAAGCTTGTTAGCTCTAAAGAACTGTGAATAAGAATGATTGCTTAGAATGAATGTGCCTGAGCATAATGGAAAAGAATGAGTTTATCATGCAGACGGATCATTTTAACCAACCGGCATTATATATATTATATTAAGATCGTTTCAATTGGTAATGACTTGATTAAGAGGGGTATACTATTTCACATTAACAATTTCAATTTAACTGTTTGGCTGAGGTCAATTTGAGTCTCTATTTCTTATTAAAAAAGGACTAACCGTTTCATAATGTGACCCAGTGAAGACAAAGGGGCCGAGGATGGAGCCCAGGTGGCCAACAAATGATAAAGGGGCTACTGAGGAGGAGGCATTAACCATTGCCATTGAGGAACTCCTACATGGACTTACTCAACAGAATTATGTAACTCAATACAATATCAGTTTAAAAAGTGTCAAAAAGTTTTCAAAAAAACTTGGGTTGAATAAAAACTAATGTTTTAGGTCAAAATAAGTATGTTTGTCAATTTACCAACTAAAAATGTAAAATCTTTAACCAATTTTAACATTTGATGTCCAGCTGGATACACAAGGAAGACAAACACTGGTCTCCTGAGTAAATAACTGTGTGCTTCCCATCCAACCATCTCAAACTCCTCAACCACCACATGGAAATGCTTCAAAATTAGATTAAATTATTAGATCAGCAAGACTGCCAAATTTATTGTGTGCTTCAAAGACCGCACAAAGAAATGGCCTTCAGATCATACTATCGTCTTATTCCAGCTGCACAGAATATTTACCTGTCAAATATTTATAACATTTAAATGTAAGTCATACCTCTTGTTTAATGTCATTTGTATAAGTGTGATAGAGTTGCATTCTGTGTAACCAATACTGTTTGTGTAACCCCAGCTGTCTGTTTTAATGCAGAAGAAACTGTATAAAAAGAGGTTCTCTGCTGTGTTATCTTCAGTCATGACAACCGTCGAGATGTTTCTCACCAGATTGACAATCATCGCCTGTGAGTGAACGAGCTGTTTCTTGACAATGATTAATGATGTTAAATGTCCTTTATTGGCATAATTATAGATATATTTTTCATTTTCTGTATCTTTTAGTCCTGGCTGCTGCTTGCTGTTGGACAGCAGAAGGTAAATGATTTCAACTTCCGTAATATTTTCAAATTCCCGTTCCCAAACATCTAGCCTTTTTTCCATTTTGACTTTCAAACTTGATTTTATTATTATTATATAGTTGTTGTTGGTATTGTGGGTATTGTTGGTAGAGGTTGTTGTTGGTATTCATTCTGGAACCGACCATTCATTATTCCTAATCGTAGGTCAAAATTCATGATGAAATTATCCGACAAATTCAAAATAATAAAAGTAAATAAATACATAAAATATTAAATGCAGCTCATCACTAAATGGGAGCTTTGTATGTTAAGTATTGTATATATTGAACATTTTTTGATTTGAGACTTGGATATGCTCAACGGACACAAATCCCACTCGTGCACTGAGCCCGAGGATCAAACAGTAACCATGGGAACAGAAAAAAAAATACACAAATAGTATGAGACATTACTTCAGTGCTCACTGGGAGCTTCATGACAAATACAAGTAAAACTAAAACCAGTGAAAGCAACTAGTTGTTGTTTTACACTCTGTATCCCAACATGATTGAGAGATTGATGGAATGGAATCAACTAGTATCCAATAACAATCTACTGAAATTTTTAAATAGGTGTCACTTAGTGTTTCTGAAGTGCTAATCGTGATCAACAGAAGAATATTACTTATTACTACTTAATAACACTTATTTTGTACTTTACTTTTCAGCAGGAGACCTCTATCATTTGACGTGTCCTGATGCCTACACTTACCTGAAGTGTCGTACGTATTCTTAAGGTTTCATATTTATTCCCAAAACATCTCTCAACTCAAACTCTCTCAAGCTTCACATCCTTTCTTCCCTCTACAACCTTGTGTTGTTTCATTTTATCTTTGTGATCATTGTTTTTCATTTATTCAGCTGAAGGACAAGTGCTTGAAGTGCTGAAACTTGACTATGGTGTGAAAAGCGATGTTAACTGTGAAATTAAAAACCAGCCATCTCCGGTCTCTACCAGAGACTGTATACATCCAATGCTGCTTCTTATGGTCAAGGTGGTGTAAGTAAACTATTTAAATTATCCTTGAATCCTTGAGTCCTTGAATTGGGTGAGCAAATGTAAAACTTTGATAAAGATGAAGGATTTACACAAACTCGCTAAAACTGCTACACTCACAGGTGGTAAACATTACATGTTGATAGCTGTCACCAACCACCAGGTCACAAACCATTACTGAGCTGCAAAATGTTTAAGGACAAAAACTAAACAATTAAACAATTATGTCTTTACAATAATTTGACCAATACTAATGATATTTCTTTAGCTGTGACAAACTGGACCGCTGCTTTCTGCCAAAGCCCAGTCCTGAACTGTTTACGTGTGATGCATCACCAGATAACTTCATTCAAACCACCTACAAGTGTAATCCCAGACAGCCCAGTGAGTATTATGTACAGCAGAGGACTGGCTGGTGTTCACCAACGTGATTCTGCAGACATCAGTAGATCAGATGTTTGGAGTTTAGGATCACACGGTAAGATCTAAACTTCTCCTGATGTTTTGACAGATGAGCGTACCCTCACTACATGTGAAGGAGAGATGGCCGAGATAAAATGTGGTAAGAATGAATCTATTATCCTGTCTGTGTGGAAATATTTGGTCATAAGAAAAATACCATATATATTTCCGTATGGTGGTGTTTAGGAATTTGTTCAAAGATGTGTTCTTTGAACATGAATTCATGTAACGTGTATGTTATTATTATGCACTAGAAAATGTGTGATTTTCCCATATAGTAGAATCAGTCATAGAAAAGTCACCAAACAAGCAAGTTTCTTTAAATCCTGAGATGATTTTACACAGGAGGATTTTAATCCATACAAGTTATATCAGAATTAAACTGATTATATTTGGTTTTGTCTGCATTGACACAATATGTTCAACTCTATCACCCTCAGAAACTGGAGTTATTAACATTGTGAAAGCCAACTTTGGACGTGTAGATTCTACCACCTGCGCCGACAAACCTTCACGTTTTACCTGCACAAGTTATGGAACGGAATTCATGATGAAATTACTGTGAGTATCACTTCCCAAGGTCTTGAATTCAGGCGGGGAATATAATATTCATTCCAAATTTAGTTTTTTCTTCAGTAGGTTTTAAAGGGTTTAAACTATTAAAACTATTTCACACTGTAAAAACTGCTGGCGTACAAATTAAATGGGTTTAAACAGACCACGAAAGCCACAGGGTTCTTTACACACAACCGAGATGGGATAATATTTTCAACGCGGAAATTGGTTAAAATGATTGTTATTGAGTTAAAACAACCAAATTCGGAGTTATTAGTATTACATGGTGATATGCAGGGAAATGCAAATATTCCCTTTGTTCCACTTGTTTCTGAAGTCTTTCCTCTATATGTCTGACAACGGATGAATAACCCGTTCTGTATGAGGGTTGAAATAGCTGAGTCATGACCAAGGCCATGACAAATATCATTGACTCAATACAAATACATTTGTGAGAGTATCTGTTCTAGAAGATTCCTGGGTGTGACTCAAACCTGAGCGTGTCAGGATCTTCTCTGTTTAACAGATCTGTCTGTGATAAACCCATGTGTTAAATTAAGACAACTGAGACCCCTCCAGTTATGCGATGATGGGAAGACAAGGTCTTTCTTCATCACGTGGTTATTGGTTAAAATTACACTGACTTTGAAACCTTCATGTCAACGGTTGAAGAAATGCAAGCTAACTAGGTAGATTGAAAATATATACCGGTATACTGTATATAGATGACTGAAGCAAAACTTTTATACCTGGCTGGTCCATCAACACATCCGTGTAAGTAATACTACAAACAATAAAAATGACTCACACGCTTAACCTTAAAACGGCCTCTATCTCTTGAAAAACCATGAATTAATTCACATTTTGAAATTGGTGAAAAGTTTCACACCAACAACAGAAACACAACTCCTTTTTATCCTATTTTTGTTTGTTGTACAAAAAATACAGAAACGCTTGCTTACTGTATAAAAAAAAAATCAAAACTTTTGTACACATAGCATCGTTTCATATTAAACCAAATCCTAAAATTTCATAGAATTGGCCTCAAGAAATATTGGGTTACTGTGGTCCGAATAATATGGCTAATGTTTGCACTAGAACTATTGGAGAAATCAGTTACATCCCAAATATCATTGATGTAAAGCGTGATGAGTTTCAGACTCATCTCCGATCCCTTAACTGCTGGTTGCAAAAAAGAGAGGTTAGAATCATTCCTAGTATCTGTGCTGTACAATCATCATCATCATCATCATCATCATCATCATCGTCATTATCATTATTGTTTCAGTTTACCACATAGAATTCTATTTAACTTGTTGTTAGGGAAATAAAAACAAGCAAAAAAGAAACATGTTTAAAGTATTCCCAGTATCTGGACTGTACAGTAACGATAATTATCATAATTATCATCATTATTGTTCAATTTTACCACATACAATTCTATTTAGTTCATTTTAACACTAAAAATTACTTTTCCTTTTAATCCCCCCTCAGTTGTGAACGGAGGAAGGAGTGCTCGGTTCCGGCCATCACTATGTATCTGGGAGCATCCACTAACTGCCATGATGTTCCCAAGTACCTTCTTGTGGATTATGTTTGCGTCTGATCAGTGAGTAAAATAAAAGACTTCAACTGTCCACAATTTTGCAAACAGTTAAAACATTTGATGTGTCATGTGATTCCTGAGGATGTTTTCTTCTTTTTTTTTTAGGTGACTGACTTCTAATATTAGTGTCCAAGAGAGGAGCTACGATTCTGTCATCAACAGTCACACATCAACAAGAATATAATTGCATGAATTAATAAAAATAATTATTAAATAATATGTCCTGCTCGACTGTTTGATTTATCCTAGTTTGGCCTGTATTTCTTATTGAGAAATGTTTGACACTTGATTGAACCTGTTTATTATATGACCCAGCAGCAGCATGTACAGTATATGCTAAATACTGATGAGAGACTCATCCTTGATAAGTGGGATTTTTGGGGGTATATTAAAGCTTGTGAGAACTCACTAAACATTATTATGTATCTTCATAAAACTTTGTATTAGAAATAATAAAAGTCTAATACGGGTCAAAAACATACTTTACCAAAAGTTAGAGCTATTCTAATTAAAAATTACAATTTTCCATGAAATGCAAAATTTGACTATGAATTCATTTAATTTTACCTCAATTTACGTACGAAAACCGATGCCTCCGCCTCATCGATGAATCAGTCAGCACCTTTATATTTCCTGTGCTTTACATTGGCTGTATTACGTCCATCTTTGACCACAACAAACATGCTGATGTGTGACATCTGTCGTCTCCAAAGGGGGGTTTCCGCATTTTTAGAAAAACTCTCAGTTTCGACTGATTACGTATTAGTGAAGTTGATGGTAACATTACTGGAATTGCACCTGTGTGAGCAAACATATCCAGGCTGTGAATGACAGCACTCCATGTCTGCTGAAGTTCAAACTCCTGCTTAACAGCCTCAAGAATCAATATTACTTATTCAAACTTTACCGTTAAAAAACAATGTAAGCTTCATAAATATGAAATTATAGCACACTTGTAAATACAATTAAAGCATATCATTCTAACCATTTAACCATTAAAAATATAAAACTATTATAAAATCAAACCAGAGCATACAATTGAAACTGTTAAACAAATTTAAACTTTAAAAATAATAAATATTAAAAATGATAAAATAAAATTAGAGCATATAATTCAAACCATTAAACAACTTTTAACTTTGAAAATATTAAGCATTTTTTTAAGTACTGAATGATAGAATGAAAGTGGAGAACGTGGTTGAAACAAGGTTTCTGAATTCCTATATCATTTCCAACCAGCGGCACAATTCATGGGCAATTTTAAGGCAATGTTACGTGCACACAGTCTTTTCAAAAACTATTCAAACCTCCACCCAGTAAAATAATCATCATTTCATTTTCATCATTTCACATTTCTAAAATGTAGGTGAATTGTTAAATTGCCCATAGCTATGAATGTGAGTGTGAGCGGTTTGTTTTCCCTGTGTTGAATTGGTGACTTGTCCGGTGTGCCCCCCGCTTCTCGCCCCTATTGCCAAAATGACAATAAAAATTTCAATCACACACTAACTTTGCTTTCCAACCCACAAGCTCTAATACCGATGGGCGACGTCAATCACCTTCCCAATATGATATTATTTTACCCGATATTCATATAATATTGTATCACTGCGTCCTTAAGTGTCCGTGTGATAATAGAAAGACCCGACCCCCTCACAGCCAGTTTCAGAAATTAATTGAAAATAAATTATACATACAAGAGAGCAAGCTTCAAAGAATTCAGAAGAACATAAAGTGCCCTCAGGTGTGATGAGGTTTGAGAACACATAGAAAAGATCTGAGAAACTTCCTCGATAGTCCATGGAACCATGTCTCTTAACAAGATGTCCAGGAAGGATAGCTCCACTGCATCAGAGATCCACCACCATACCTCGCAGAGAGACTTTTCTGACTACAAGATTCAACTGACCTCTACAATTCTCTAGCTGTGATCCTTGGAGAGTCTTTTGCCAGTCGAACCTTCCTCCTAGGACAGTGCCACTTCATATTCAAACCCCACTAAAACAGAAAGTCATTGTTTACCACTTCAGAGATCCTACTCAAACAGGTGAACCTAAAAATATAAAGTAGGACCGGAAATATGCCTATCTGAATATGTCACCTTTTACTCTGCCAAGAGTACCAATAACTGTGTTGTACATGTTTTTGAGAAAAGGGTTTATTTTATTTTTTAGAATGTATTTGTTATTTTAATTATATTAATTTAGTTAAAGGTTAGAATTTTGTCACAATCTTGAATAAAACATCATGGTTCAGATATGCTCCAGTCCCTGTGGTCCTGAATAGGAGAAGTGGCTACGGGTGAATGAATGAACTAATGAATGAATGATAGAGGGAAAAAAGGGAACATACAGAAATTACAGAAGAGCACTGTAATAATTTCATGGCTTTCTTCGAATCAAAAATTGACTCAATCCGTTCTGTCCTTTCTGGTTCCTCCTCTCTACCTATCCAGTCTGCTTACTCACAGTTTGAGATCTCCCAGCCTCTAATGTGTTTCCCAGAAATCTCACAGCAGGAGGTTGAGGTTATCTTCAGGACTATGAAACCCTCCACCTGTGCCCTCGACCGCTTTCCTACGGCCCTAGTGAAAACTAACGTCTCTTCCATCAGTCCTCTGATCACCGCTGTAATAAATCAATCCCTCCAGGCCGGCTTTGTTCCATCTGCCCTAAAAGCCGCCATAATCAGACTACTCCTCAAAAAACCTACTCTCCCATCCAGAACTTTTTACTAATTACAGACCCATTTCCAAACTCCCATTCCTCTCCAAAGTTCTGGAAAAAGTAGTTGCTGCCCACCTCCAGGACCACCTCAAATACAAAAACCTCTTTGAAACCTTTCAGTCTGGTTTCCGCTCCGCCCACAGCACAGAAACAGCTCTGCTTAGAGTCACAAATGACCTACGGATGGCAGCAGATGCTGGTTCACCTTCCCCCCTGATTCTCCTTGATTTGTCTGCTGCCTTCGACACAGTTGACCATGGAATACTCCTGCACCGCCTACATCACACCACTGGACTCACTGCCACCGCCCTAAACTGGTTTCAATCCTACCTCACTGACAGAACAGAATACGTTTCCCTTGGAAGTTCAAGGTACCAGACACACAACGTCACCTGTGGAGTCCCCCAGGGATCAGTCCTTGGCCCCATTCTCTTCATACTATACATGCTCCCCCTTGGCCGTGTCATCAGTCCATATGGACTCTCATTCCATTGTTACGCTGATGACACGCAAATCTACATAAAAACTGTGACATGTTCCTCCTCAGCCTCTCCATCCTCATCATCATCATCATCTCCCCTGTCAACTCTCCGCGCTTGTCTGGAGGAGATAAAGGTGTGGATGAAAAACAACTTTCTCCAGTTGAACAGGTCCAAAACCGAAGCTATTTTAATTGGCACCCCACATCAGACCCAGTCTTCCTCCATAACCAGTATTACCTTCTCTGGTCATGACATTCCCCTCTCTTCATCAGTCACCAACCTCGGTATAAGATTTGACCCTCAACTCACTTTTGAATACCACATCAAACACATCTGCAAGATGTCCTTTCACCATCTTAGAAATATTTCGAAACTCCGTTCTTCACTCACCTTGAGTGATGCTGAAAAGCTGGTCCACTTATTCGTCTCCTCCCGACTGGATTACTGTAACGCATTTTTCATCGGGATTCCTGATAAAAAGTCTTTAAAGATTTCAGTATGTTCAAAACAGTGCCGCAAAGATCCTGATGAGATTGCGTTAAATCGAACATATCCCCCCCGTTCTTCAATCCCTTCATTGGCTTCCCATCTCCACCAGGATTGATTATAAGATCTCTCTCCTCACTCACCAGTGCATCCATGGTAACGCACCCCCCTACCTAAAAGAACTACTCACCCCACTGACCTCGACACGATCCCTCCGTTCTACTCAGTCAAACCGCCTCCTCCTTCCCCGGACTAAGTTCGGCACCATGGGTGATCGGGCCTTCTGTTCTGCTGCCCCTCGTCTGTGGAATGCCCTCCCTGACCATCTCAGATCTCCACAGATGACTGACACATTTAAAAAAGGACTTAAAACTTTCCTTTTTAGCAGAACCTATAACTTTAATTAACATTGCTGCTTTTTGAACAGGCTTTTATATAGTTATTATTTAATTTTTTATTGATGCTTTTATCTGCTTTTGCTTTGTAGCACTTTGAGATTTGATCCAAATGTAAAGTGCATTATAAATTAAATGTATTATTATTATTATTATTAACATTTTTTGTATCTCATTTGACATATTTTTTGGAAGGGTGCCAATAAGGACATTGTGATTTAAATTTGGAAATGAAAAGCTAGCAAACCTTAAGGTTTGGAATATTTTGATTTTGACTGTCATGGTCATTGTCATTGAATTGATGTTATTTGAGAAACACTTCCATGTGCCTGTAGGTGGTAGGGAGACGCTATTCTGACATTCCTTTGATCAAAGAAAAGACCAAAGCACATTTTTAGGCAAATGGCCTAAATTGATATTCTGACTTTCTCGCATCAGTTTTGTGTGTGTTCGGTTCACATTAACAATAATCTATCACTACTTATACACAGTCCAACAGTAAGAAATAAATTATGTTCCCTTGACCAATCCCTAAGAGCAGTGGACAACTTTCTAGTTGGACAAAGTGTGAGTTTTATCTTGTTGATATAAGGAAACCATCTCTGTTTGGTTAAGTCTGGGCACACAATGCTAGTATTTTACCTTATATCTAAGCTAAACATAGGAACACAAACATTGTTGCCTTTGTAAATCCTGTCTTGTTCCCATCTAACCACTTCAAATTCCTCCATATTCAACTCAACATGCTCCTAATACTACTAAGGTAGAGAGGGAAATCCAGACGTAACGCCAGAAGGGTGAAGTATGGGTCAAGTGATGAACGTGTTAAATCTTACAGTGAGATCAGGTCCAAAACACCAGATTTTATGCTTCATTTTACAATATCGGTCCTTTAGACGGACATTGGGTTATTCTGACATTTTATCTTGTACCTTCACTTGTATTTAACCGCTCTACCAACTGAGCCACCGTCGCCCCAGCTACAGGGTTACCATCAGCCAGGTACCACCCTTCATTGACGTTTCGCTCCATTATTCCCGTAACATCCCTACTGTTGGTGGAGCAACAGTAGGGATGTCTCCAGCTCCCTGAAGCCCCTGAACTCGTGTTTTCCCAATGCCTGATCTTTCCTTTTTAGCAATAGCCAGAAGCTGCACTATTCATCCCTCCTCAAGAGGGGTTGTGTAAATTAACATACACAACCTCGGTATTCGACCTCTATAGGGTACATGACAGCTGACCATCCCACCTCTCTGCACTCAGCCGTCAGCTCCTAGCCTAGAGGTCTGCAGAACTTCAGCCATCTTCCATAGGACACGGTTGTGGCGCCACCTTTACTGACCATGAGCCAGTGCCGTTTCCAGCTGGAGAGGATGTGCTGCAGACATTGGTCAAAGGCAGAGCTGGCAATTTCCGTTGGTGCCATACCAAAAACTCAGTTTTTTTGGACTTTGGGAGCATTTCAAAAGTGGACCTGATGAGAAGCTTAATCCCGGCTCGAGGAATTTTTCACATCTCGGCCCAACTTATGCTTCTGGTGACTACTGCTGCCAAATCAGTCCAACCAACCTGCTGCCGTTGACTGAGCACTTTAATCTTCTATTGCTCGTCCTCTATCCTGGCCACTTCTGATATCACCTGCTCCCTTCTTTCTCTCCTTGTGGCTTCGGACCACATCTTGGGCGTCATTGACTGTGCCCTGCCAACGATCTCAAGGTGCTTCAGCTGGCTATTGACCTGGTAGACTGCTTCTTCGGCCCTCGACTGATTTCCGGTTTAAACCAGGACATTTTTCTTCTGAACAGATGATTCAAACAAGCCTCTCAGCTCTAAAACGAGCCTTGCCTTCTCCTGTCTGTAGTCCACGTTGATAGACTTCATTGGTAGCTGAAGTGCAATTCTTCCCAAGAGGGCCTCGTGGAAGGCTTTGAGGTTGACCCAGCTATCTACGGATGTAACCGTTGACTTTGCTGTCCATTCGCCAAAAAGTGTCAAAAAGTGTCAAAAAGTTTTCAAAAAAACTTGGGTTGAATAAAAACTAATGTTTTTGGTCAAAATAAGTATGTTTGTCAATTTACAAACTAAAAATGTAAAATCTTTAACCAATTTTAACATTTGATGTCCAGCTGGATACACAAGGAACACAAACACTGGTCTCCTGAGTAAATAACTGTGTGCTTCCCATCCAACCATCTCAAACTCCTCAACCACCACATGGAAATGCTTCAAAATTAGATTAAATTATTAAATCAGCAAGACTGCCAAACTTATTGTGTGCTTCAAAGCCGCACAAAGAAATGGCATTTAAATGTTATAAATATTTATAATTGCATCATGCATTCTGTGTAACCAATACTGTTTGCGTAACCCCAGCTGTCTGTTTTAATGAAGAAGAAACTGTTTAAAAAGAGGTTCTCTGCTGTGTTATCTTCAGTCATGACAACCGACGAGATGTTTCTCACCAGATTGACAATCATCGCCTGTGAGTGAACGAGCTGTTTCTCGAAATAATCAATGATGTTAAATGTCCTTTATTGGCATAATTATAGATATATTTTTCATTTTCTGTATCTTTTAGTCCTGGCTGCTGCTTGCTGTTGGACAGCAGAAGGTAAATGATTTCAATATCCATAATATTTTCAAATTCCCGTTCCCAAACATCTAGCCTTTTTTCCATTTTGACTTTCAAACTTGATTTTATTATTATTGTATAGTTGTTGGTATTGTTGGTATTGTTGGTATGGTTGTTGTTGGTATTCATTCTGGAACCGACCATTCATTATTCCTAATCGTAGGTCAAAATTCATGATGAAATTATCCGACAAATTCAAAATAATAAAAGTAAATAAATACATAAAATATTAAATGCAGCTCATCACTAAATGGGAGCTTTGCACGTTAAGTATTGTATATATGGAACATTTTTTGATTTGAGACTTGGATATGCTCAAAAGAGACAAATCCCACTCGTGCACTGAGCCCGAGGATCAAACAGAAACCATGGGAACAGAAAAAAAATACACAAATAGTATGAGACATCACTTCAGTGTTCACTGGGAGCTTCAGGAAAAATACAAGTAAAACTAAAACCAGTGAAAGCAACTAGTTGTTGTTTTACACTCTGTATCCCAACATGATTGAGAGATTGATGGAATGGAATCAACTAGTATCCAATAACAATCTACTGAAATTTTAAAATTGGTGTCACTTAGTGTGTCTGAAGTGCTAATCATCATCAACAGAAGAATATTACTTATTACTACTTAATAACACTTATTTTGTACTTTACTTTTCAGCAGGACACCTCTATCATTTGACGTGTCCTGATGCCTACACTTACCTGAAGTGTCGTACGTATTCTTAAGGTTTCATATTTATTCCCAAAAACATCTCTCAACTCAAACTCTCTCAAGCTTCACATCCTTTCTTCCCTCTCCAACCTTGTGTTGTTTCATTTTATCTTTGTGATCATTGTTTTTCATTTATTCAGCTGAAGGACAAGTGCTTGAAGTGCTGAAACTTGACTATGGTGTGAAAAGCGATGTTAACTGTGAAATTAAAAACCAGCCATCTCCGGTCTCTACCAGAGACTGTATACATCCAATGATACTTCTTCTGGCCAAGGTGGTGTAAGTAAACTATTTAAATTATCCTTGAATCCTTGAGTCCTTGAATTGGGTGAGCAAATGTAAAACTTTGATAAAGATGAAGGATTTACACAAACTCGCTAAAACTGCTACACTCTCAGGTGGTAAACATTACATGTTGATAGCTGTCACCAACCACCAGGTCACAAACCATTACTGAGCTGCAAAATGTTTAAGGACAAAAACTAAACAATTAAACAATTATGTCTTTACAATAATTTGACCAATACTAATGATATTTCTCTAGCTGTGACAAACTGGACCGCTGCTTTCTGCCAAAGCCCAGTCCTGAACTGTTTACGTGTGATGCATCACCAGATAACTTCATTCAAACCACCTACAAGTGTAATCCCAGACAGCCCAGTGAGTATTATGTACAGCAGAGGACTGGCTGGTGTTCACCAACGTGATTCTGCAGACATCAGTAGATCAGATGTTTGGAGTTTAGGATCACACGGTAAGATCTAAACTTCTCCTGATGTTTTGACAGATGAGCGTACCCTCACTACATGTGAAGGAGAGCTGGCCGAGATAAAATGTGGTAAGAATGAATCTATTATCCTGTCTGTGTGGAAATATTTGGTCATAAGAAAAATACAATATATATTTCCGTATGGTGGTGTTTAGGAATTTGTTCAAAGATGTGTTCTTTGAACATGAATTCATGTAACGTGTATGTTATTATTATGCCCTAGAAAATGTGTGATTTTCCCATATAGTAGAATCAGTCATAGAAAAGTCACCAAACAAGCAAGTTTCTTTAAATCCTGAGATGATTTGACACAGGAGGATTTTAATCCATACAAGTTATATCAGAATTAAACTGATTATATTTGGTTTTGTCTGCATTGACACAATATGTTCAACTCTATCACCCTCAGAAACTGGAGTTATTAACATTGTGAAAGCCAACTTTGGACGTGTAGATTCTACCACCTGCGCCGACAAACCTTCACGTTTTACCTGCACAAGTTATGGAACGGAATTCATGATGAAATTACTGTGAGTATCACTTCCCAAGGTCTTGAATTCAGGCGGGGAATATAATATTCATTCCAAATTTAGTTTTTTCTTCACTAGGTTTTAAAGGGTTTAAACTATTAAAACTATTTCACACTGTAAAAACTGCTGGCGTACAAATTAAATGGGTTTAAACAGACCACGAAAGCCACAGGGTTCTTTACACACAACCGAGATGGGATAATATTTTCAACGCGGAAATTGTTTAAAATGATTGTTAGTGAGTTAAAACAACCAAATTCTGAGTTATTAGTATTACATGGTGATATGCAGGGAAATGCAAATATTCTCTTTGTTCCACTTGTTTCTGAAGTCTTTGCTCTATATGTCTGACAACGGATGTGTAACCCGTTCTGTATGAGGGTTGAAATAGCTGAGTCATGACCAAGGCCATGACAAATATCATTGACTTCATACAAATACATTTGTGAGAGTATCTGTTCTAGAAGATTCCTGGGTGTGACTCAAACCTGAGCGTGTCAGGATCTTCTCTGTTTAACAGATCTGTCTGTGATAAACCCATATGTTAAATTAAGACAACTGAGACCCCTCCAGTTATGCGATGATGGGAAGACAAGGTCTTTCTTCATCACATGGTTATTGGTTAAAATTACACTGACTTTGTAACCTTCATGTCAACAGTTGAAGAAATGCAAGCTAACTAGGTAGATTGAAAATATATACCGGTATACTGTATATAGATGACTGAAGCAAAACTTCTATACCAGGCTGGTCCATCAACACATCCGTGTAAGTAATACTACAAACAATAAAAATTACTTACACTTTTAACCCTAAAACGGCCTCTATCTCTTGAAAAACCATGAATTAATTCACATTTTGAAAATGGTGAAAAGTTTCACACCAACAACAGAAACACAACTCCTTTTTATCCTATTTTTGTTTGTTGTACAAAAAATACAGAAACGCTTGCTTACTGTGTAAAAACAAAATCAAAACTTTTGTACACATAGCATCGTTTCATATTAAACCAAATCCTAAAATTTCATAGAATTGGCCTCAAGAAATATTGGGTTACTGTGGTCCGAATAATATGGCTGATGTTTGCACTAGAACTATTGGAGAAATCAGTTACATCCCAAATATCATTGATGTAAAGCGTGATGAGTTTCAGACTCATCTCCGATCCCTTAACTGCTGGTTGCAAAAAAGAGAGGTTAGAATCATTCCTAGTATCTGTGCTGTACAATCATCATCATCATCATCATCATCATCGTCATTATCATTATTGTTTCACTTTACCACATAGAATTCTATTTAACTTGTTGTTAGGGAAATAAAAACATGCAAAAAAGGAACATGTTTAAAGTATTCCCAGTATCTGGACTGTACAGTAATGATAATTATCATAATTATCATCATTATTGGTCAATTTTACCACATTCAATTCTATTTAGTTCATTTTAATAGTAAAAATTACCTTTCCTTTTAATCCTCCCTCAGTTGTGAACGGAGGAAGGAGTGCTCGGTTCCGGCCATCACTATGTATCTGGGAGCATCCGCTAACTGCAATGATGTTCCCAAGTACCTTCTTGTGGATTATGTTTGCGTCTGATCAGTGAGTAAAATAAAAGACTTCAGCTGTCCACAATTTTGCAAACAGTTAAAACATTTGATGTGTCATGTGATTCCTGAGGATGTTTTCTTGTTTTTTTTTTAGGTGACTGACTTCTAATATTAGTGTCCAAGAGAGGAGCTACGATTCTGTCATCAACAGTCACACATCAACAAGAATATAATTGCATGAATTAATAAAAATAATTGTTAAAATATATGTCCTGCTCGACTGTTTGATTTATCCTGGTTTGGCCTGTATTTCTTATTGAGAAATGTTTGACACTTGATTGAACCTGTTTATTATATGACCCAGCAGCAGCATGTACAGTATATGCTAAATACTGATGAGAGACTCATCCTTGATAAGTGGGATTTTTGGGGGTATATTAAAGCTTGGGGGTACTCACTAAACATTATTATGTAACTTCATAAAACTTCGTATTAGACATAATAAAAATAAAAATTTTCCATGAAATACAAAATTTGACTATGAATTAATTTAATTTCACCTCAATTTACGTACGAAAACCGATGCCTCTGCCTCATCGATGAATCAGTCAGCACCGTTATATTTCCTGTGCTTTACATTGGCTGTATTACGTCCATCTTTGACCACAACAAACATGCTGATGTGTGACATCTGTCGTCTCCAAAGGGGGGTTTCCGCATTTTTAGAAAAACTCTCAGTTTCGACTGATTACTACCTATTAGCGAAGTTGATGTAACGTTACTGGAGTTGCACCTGTGTGAGCAAACATATCCAGGCTGTGAGTGACAGCACTCCATGTCTGCTGAAGTTCAAACTCCTGCTTAACAGCTTGAAGAATCAATATTACTTATTCAAACTTTACCGTTAAAAAACAATGTAAGCTTCATAAATATGAAATTATAGCACACTTGTAAATACAATTAAAGCATATCATTCAAACCATTTAACCATTAAAAATAGAAAACTATTATAAAATTAAATCAGAGCATACAATTGAAACTGTTAAACAAATTTAAACTTTAAAAATAATAAATATTAAAAATGATAAAATACAATTAAAGCATATAATTCAAACCATTAAACAACTTTTAACTTTAAAAATATTAAGCATTTTTTTAAGTACTGAATGATAGAATGAAAGTGGAGAACGTGGTTGAGACAAGGTTTCTGAATTCCTATATCATTTCCAACCAGCGGCACAATTCATGGGCAATTTTAAGGCAATGTTACGTGCACACAGTCTTTTCAAAAACTATTCAAACCTCCACCCAGTAAAATAATCATCATTTCATTTTCATCATTTCACAATTCTAAAATTTAGGTGAATTGTTAAATTGCCCATAGCTATGAATGTGAGTGTGAGTGGTTTATTTTCCCTGTGATGAATTGGTGACTTGTCCGGTGTGCCCCCCGCTTCTCGCCCCTATTGCCAAAATGACAATAAAAATTTCAATCACACACTAACTTTGCTTTTCAACCCACAAGCTCTAATACCGATGGGCGACGTCAATCACCTTCCCAATATGATATTATTTTACCCGATATTCATATAATATTGTATTACTGCTTCCTTAAGTGTCCGTGTGATAATAGAAAGACCCGACCCCCTCACCGCCAGTTTCAGAAATTCATTGAAAATAAATTATACATACAAGAGAGCAAGCTTCAAAGAATTCAGAAGAACATAAAGTTTCCTAAGGCACCACATGCTCATCAGGAGCAGTAACCATTCATGCCATCATTCACACACCAATGGAAAAGACATTGGGAGAAACTTGGGGTTCAGTATCTTGCTCAAGAAACCTTCCACAAGTGGACCACAGTGGCCGGGGTTTGAACCACTGACCTTCAGATAAGTGGACAACCGCTCTACCAACTGAGCCACCGTCGCCCCAGCTACAGGGTTACCATCAGCCAGGTGCCACCCTTCATTGACGTTTCACTCCATTATTCCCGTAACATCCCTACTGTTGGTGGAGCAACAGTAGGGATGTCTCCAGCTCCCTGCAGCTAACTCGTGATTTCCCAATGCCTGATCCTTCCTTTTCAGCAATAGCCAGAAGCTGCACTATTCATCCCTCCTCAAGAGGGGTTGTGTAAATTAACATACACAACCTCGGTATTCGACCTCTATAGGGTAGATGACAGCTGACCATCCCGCCTCTCTGCACTCAGCCGTCAGCTACTAGCGTAGAGGTCTGCAGAACTTCAGCCATCTTCCATAGGACACGGTCGTGGCGCCACCTTTACTGACCATGAGCCAGTGCCATTTCCAGCTGGGGTGGATGTGCTGCAGACATTGGTCAAAGGCAGAGCTGGCAATTTCCGTTGGTGCCATACCACAAACTCAGATTTTTTTGGACTTTGGGAGCATTTCAAAAGTGGATCTGATGAGGAGCTTAACCCGGCTCGAGGAATTTTCCACAACTAGGCCCAACTTATGCTTCTGGTGACAACTGCTTCCAAATCAGTCCAACCACCCTGCTGCCGTAGACTGAGCACTTTAATCTTCTATTGCTCGTCCTCTATCCTGGCCACTTCTGATATCACCTGCTCCCTTCTTTCTCTCCTTGTGGCTTCGGACCACATCTTGGGCGTCATTGACTGTGTCCTGCCAACGATCTCAAGGTGCTTCAGCTGGCTATTGACCTGGTAGACTGCTTCTTCGGCCCTCGACTGATTTCCGGTTTAAACCAGGACATTTTTCTTCTGAACAGATGATTCAAACAAGCCTCTCAGCTCTAAAACGAGCCTTGCCTTCTCCTGTCTGTAGTCCACGTTGATAGACTTCATTTGGTAGCTGAAGTGCAATTCTTCCCAAGAGGGCCTCGTGGAAGGCTTTGAGGTTGACCCAGCTATCTACGGATGTAACCGTTGACTTTGCTGTCCATTCGCTGTACTGTGGAGGTAGAGATTTCACACAACTTCAGGGAACATATGACTCGGGCAGTGTGAGTGACAAGGTGAACAGATAGCATCAGACATTAAACTTCCCTGGAAGATTGTTTCTGTCACTCAATTCCACGCCATCAGAGAGCTGCTTTCTTGAAGGAGTTAGCCACGTGCTTGTCAGTTAGATCAGCTGGATATAGTTTCCCTAGGCTCAGTACAGTTTGTTCCATCAATAGAGGATTCCATCCTCCATCCACTGTGAAAGCGAGGAGGTCGTTCTGGGCTCATTTCCTGATTGAGAGGCTTTGAGCATGGGAAGGCTTGATTCTCATCCTGGCCAATGCGAGGTGTACCTCCAATCTTTTAAGGAGCCGGGATGTACAAGCCGCTGTTCGAAGAAGACTTGTGACACCCTCCATACAACATTTGTCTCCCGCCGATAAGAATGATTTTGAATGCTGCTGTGAAAAGGAAGAGAAAAGCTGAGCATCCCATCGCGATGCCTTTTCTGAGTTGATGCCAACCAGTTGCAGCCTTCTGTGTAACATAGAAGATGTAGAAACTGTCAAAGTAGCTGGTATCAAGCTTGTTAGCTCTAAAGAACTGTGAATAAGAATGATTGCTTAGAATTAATGTGCCTGAGCATAATGGAAAAGAATGAGTTTATCATGCAGACGGATCACGTTAACCAACCGGCATTATATATATTATATTAAGATCATTTCAATTGGTAATGACTTGATTAAGAGGGGTATACTATTTCACATTAACAATTTCAATTTAACTGTTTGGCTGAGGTCAATTTGAGTCTCTGTTTCTTATTGAAAAAACGACTAACCGTTTCATAATGTGACCCAGTGAAGAAAAAGGGGCCGAGGATGGAGCCCAGGTGGCCAACAAATGATAAAGGGGCTACTGAGGAGGAGGCATTAACCATTACCATTGAGGAACTCCTACATGGACTTACTCAACAGAATTATGTAACTCAATACAATATCAGTTTAAAAAGTGTCAAAAAGTTTTCAAAAAAACTTGGGTTGAATAAAAACTAATGTTTTAGGTGAAAATAAGTATGTTTGTCAATTTACCAACTAAAAATGTAAAATCTTTAACCAATTTTAACATTTGATGTCCAGCTGGATACACAAGGAACACAAACACTGGTCTCCTGAGTAAAGAACTGTGTGCTTCCCATCCAACCATCTCAAACTCCTCAACCACCACATGGAAATGCTTCAAAATTAGATTAAATTATTAGATCAGCAAGACTGCCAAACTTATTGTGTGCTTCAAAGACCGCACAAAGAAATGGCCTTCAGATCATACTATCGTCTTATTCCAGCTGCACAGAATATTTACCTGTCAAATATTTATAACATTTAAATGTAAGTCATACCTCTTGTTTAATGTCATTTGTATAAGTGTGATAGAGTTGCATTCTGTGTAACCAATACTGTTTGTGTAACCCCAGCTGTCTGTTTTAATGCAGAATAAACTGTATAAAAAGAGGTTCTCTGCTGTGTTATCTTCAGTCATGACAACCGTCGAGATGTTTCTCACCAGATTGACAATCATCGCCTGTGAGTGAACGAGCTGTTTCTGTAAATAATCAATGATGTTAAATGTCCTTTATTGGCATAATTATAGATATATTTTTCATTTTCTGTATCTTTTAGTCCTGGCTGCTGCTTGCTGTTGGACAGCAGAAGGTAAATGATTTCAACTTCCGTAATATTTTCAAATTCCCGTTCCCAAACATCTAGCCTTTTTTCCATTTTGACTTTCAAACTTGATTTTATTATTATTATATAGTTGTTGTTGGTATTGTTGGTATAGTTGTTGTTGGTATTCATTCTGGAACCGACCATTCATTATTCCTAATCGTAGGTCAAAATTCATGATGAAATTATCCGACAAATTCAAAATAATAAAAGTAAATAAATACATAAAATATTAAATGCAGCTCATCACTAAATGGGAGCTTTGTATGTTAAGTATTGTATATATGGAACATCTTTTGATTTGAGACTTGGATATGCTCAACGGAGACAAATCCCACTCGTGCACTGAGCCCGAGGATCAAAGAGTAACCATGGGAACAGAAAAAAAATACACAAATAGTATGAGACGTCACTTCAGTGTTCACTGGGAGATTCAGGAAAAAAACAAATAAAACTATAACCAGTGAAAGCAACTAGTTGTTGTTTTACACTCTGTATCCCAACATGATTGAGAGATTGATGGAATGGATTCAACTAGTATCCAATAAGAATCTACTGAAATTTTAAAATTAGTGTCACTTAGTGTGTCTGAAGTGCTAATCGTGATCAACAGAAGAATATTACTTATTACTACTTAATAACACTTATGTTGTACTTTACTTTTCAGCAGGACATCAATATTATTTGACGTGTCCTGATGCCTACACTTACCTGAAGTGTCGTACGTATTCTTAAGGTTTCATATTTATTCCCAAAAACATCTCTCAACTCAAACTCTCTCAAGCTTCACATCCTTTCTTCCCTCTACAACCTTGTGTTGTTTCATTTTATCTTTGTGATCATTGTTTTTCATTTATTCAGCTGAAGGACAAGTGCTTGAAGTGCTGAAACTTGACTATGGTGTGAAAAGCGATGTTAACTGTGAAATTAAAAACCAGCCATCTCCGGTCTCTACCAGAGACTGTATACATCCAATGCTGCTTCTTCTGGCCAAGGTGGTGTAAGTAAACTATTTAAATTATCCTTGAATCCTTGAGTCCTTGAATTGGGTGAGCAAATGTAAAACTTTGATAAAGATGAAGGATTTACACAAACTTGCTAAAACTGCTACACTCACAGGTGGTAAACATTACATGTTGATAGCTGTCACCAACCACCAGGTCACAAACCATTACTGAGCTGCAAAATGTTTAATGACAAAAACTAAACAATTAAACAATTATGTCTTTACAATAATTTGACCAATACTAACGATATTTCTTTAGCTGTGATAAACTGGACCGCTGCTTAATGCCAAAGCCCAGTCCTGAACTGTTTACGTGTGATGCATCACCAGATAACTTCATTCAAACCACCTACAAGTGTAATCCCAGACAGCCCAGTGAGTATTATGTACAGCAGAGGACTGGCTGGTGTTCACCAACGTGATTCTGCAGACATCAGTAGATCAGATGTTTGGAGTTTAGGATCACACGTTAAGATCTAAACTTCTCCTGATGTTTTGACAGATGAGCGTACCCTCACTACATGTGAAGGAGAGCTGGCAGAGATAAAATGTGGTAAGAATGAATCTATTATCCTGTCTGTGTGGAAATATTAGGTCATCAGAAAAATACCATATATATTTCCGTATGGTGGTGTTTAGGAATTTGTTCAAAGATGTGTTCTTTGAACATGAATTCATTTAACGTGTATGTTATTATT
This sequence comes from Lophius americanus, assembly GCA_037951165.1. NCBI lineage: Eukaryota > Metazoa > Chordata > Actinopteri > Lophiiformes > Lophiidae > Lophius > Lophius americanus. Next base: position 806,916 of record JBBDHG010000262.1, on the reverse strand, counting down.
ATGCACTAGAAAATGTGTGATTTTCCCATATAGTAGAATCAGTCATAGAAAAGTCACCAAACAAGCAAGTTTCTTTAAATCCTGAGATGATTTTACACAGGAGGATTTTAATCCATACAAGTTATATCAGAATTAAACTGATTATATTTGGTTTTGTCTGCATTGACAAAATATGTTCAACTCTATCACCCTCAGAAACTGGAGTTATTAACATTGTGAAAGCCAACTTTGGACGTGTAGATTCTACCACCTGCGCCGACAAACCTTCACGTTTTACCTGCACAAGTTATGGAACGGAATTCATGATGAAATTACTGTGAGTATCACTTCCCAAGGTCTTGAATTCAGGCGGGGAATATAATATTCATTCCAAATTTAGTATTTTCTTCACTAGGTTTTAAAGGGTTTAAACTATTAAAACTATTTCACACTGTAAAAACTGCTGGCGTACAAATTAAATGGGTTTAAACAGACCACGAAAGCCACAGGGTTTTTTACACGCAACCGAGATGGGATAATATTTTCAACGCGGAAATTGGTTAAAATGATTGTTATTGAGTTAAAACAACCAAATTCTGAGTTATTAGTATTACATGGTGATATGCAGGGAAATGCAAATATTCCCTTTGTTCCACTTGTTTCTGAAGTCTTTCCTCTATATGTCTGACAACGGATGAATAACCCGTTCTGTATGAGGGTTGAAATAGCTGAGTCATGACCAAGGCCATGACAAATATCATTGACTTCATACAAATACATTTGTGAGAGTATCTGTTCTAGAAGATTCCTGGGTGTGACTCAAACCTGAGCGTGTCAGGATCTTCTCTGTTTAACAGATCTGTCTGTGATAAACCCATATGTTAAATTAAGACAACTGAGACCCCTCCAGTTATGCGATGATGGGAAGACAAGGTCTTTCTTCATCACATGGTTGTTGGTTAAAATTACACTGACTTTGTAACCTTCATGTCAACAGTTGAAGAAATGCAAGCTAACTAGGTAGATTGAAAATATATACCGGTATACTGTATATAGATGACTGAAGCAAAACTTTTATACCTGGCCGGTCCATCAACACATCCGTGTAAGTAATACTACAAACAATAAAAATGACTCACACTTTTAACCTTAAAACGGCCTCTATCTCTTGAAAAACCATGAATTAATTCACATTTTGAAATTGGTGAAAAGTTTCACACCAACAACAGAAACACAACTCCTTTTTATCCTATTTTTGTTTGTTGTACAAAAAGTACAGAAACGCTTGCTTACTGTATAAAAACAAAATCAAAACTTTTGTACACATAGCATCGTTTCATATTAAACCAAATCCTAATATTTCATAGAATTGGCCTCAAGAAATATTGGGTTACTGTGGTCCGAATAATATGGCTAATGTTTGCACTAGAACTATTGGAGAAATCAGTTACATCCCAAATATCATTGATGTAAAGCGTGATGAGTTTCAGACTCATCTCCGATCCCTTAACTGCTGGTTGCAAAAAAGAGAGGTTAGAATCATTCCTAGTATCTGTGCTGTACAATCATCATCATCATCATCATCGTCATTACCATTATTGTTTCAGTTTACCACATAGAATTCTATTTAACTTGTTGTTAGGGAAATAAAAACAAGCAAAAAAGAAACATGTTTAAAGTATTCCCAGTATCTGGACTGTACAGTAACGATAATTATCATAATTATCATCATTATTGTTCAATTTTACCACATACAATTCTATTTAGTTCATTCTAACACTAAAAATTACTTTTCCTTTTAATCCCCCCTCAGTTGTGAACGGAGGAAGGAGTGCTCGGTTCCGGCCATCACTATGTATCTGGGAGCATCCACTAGCTGCAATGATGTTCCCAAGTACCTTCTTGTGGATTATGTTTGCGTCTGATCAGTGAGTAAAATAAAAGATTCAATTGTCCACAATTTTGCAAACAGTTAAAAAATTTGATGTGTCATGTGATTCCTGAGGATGTTTTCTTGTTTTTTTTTAGGTGACTGACTTCTAATATTAGTGTCCAAGAGAGGAGCTACGATTCTGTCGTCAACAGTCACACATCAACAAGAATATAATTGCATGAATTAATAATAATAATAATAATAATAATAATACATTTAATTAAAAAAAATAATTGTTAAATAATATGTCCTGCTCGACTGTTTGATTTATCCTAGTTTGGCCTGTATTTCTTGTTGAGAAATGTTTGACACTTGATTGAACCTGTTTATTATATGACCCAGCAGCAGCATGTACAGTATATGCTAAATACTGATGAGAGACTCATCCTTGATAAGTGGGATTTTTGGGGGTATATTAAAGCTTGTGAGAACTTACTAAATATTATTATGTAACTTCATAAAACTTCGTATTAGACATAATAAAAGTCTAATACGGGTCAAAAACATACTTTACCAAAAGTTAGAGCTATTCTAATTAAAAATTACAATTTTCCATGAAATACAAAATTTGACTATGAATGAATTTAATTTCACCTCAATTTACGTACGAAAACCGATGCCTCCGCCTCATCGATGAATCAGTCAGCACCGTTATATTTCCTGTGCTTTACATTGGCTGTATTACGACCATCTTTGACAACAACAAACATGCTGATGTGTGACATCTGTCGTCTCCAAAGGGGGGTTTCCGCATTTTTAGAAAAACTCTCAGTTTCGACTGATTACTACCTATTAGTGAAGTTGATGGTAACATTACTGGAATTGCACCTGTGTGAGCAAACATATCCAGGCTGTGAGTAACAGCACTCCATGTCTGCTGAAGTTCAAACACCTGCTTAACAGCTTGAAGAATCAATATTACTTATTCAAACTTTACCGTTAAAAAACAATGTAAGCTTCATAAATATGAAATTATAGCACACTTGTAAATACAATTAAAGCATATCATTCAAACCATTTAACCATTAAAAATAGAAAACTATTATAAAATTAAATCAGAGCATACAATTGAAACTGTTAAACAAATTTAAACTTTAAAAATAATAAATATTAAAAAAGATAAAATACAATTAAGGCATATAATTCAAACCCTTAAACAACTTTTAACTTTAAAAATATTAAGCATTTTTTTAAGTACTGAATGATAGAATGAAAGTGGAGAACGTGGTTGAAACAAGGTTTCTGAATTCCTATATCATTTCCAACCAGCGGCACAATTCATGGGCAATTTTAAGGCAATGTTACGTGCACACAGTCTTTTCAAAAACTATTCAAACCTCCACCCAGTAAAATAATCATCATTTCATTTTCATCATTTCACATTTCTAAAATGTAGGTGAATTGTTAAATTGCCCATAGCTATGAATGTGGGTGTGAGTGGTTTGTTTTCCCTGTGATGAATTGGTGACTTGTCCGGTGTGTCCCCCGCTTCTCGCCCCTATTGCCAAAATGACAATAAAAATTTCAATCACACACTAACTTTGCTTTCCAACCCACAAGCTCTAATACCGATGCGCGACGTCAATCACCTTCCCAATATGATATTATTTTACCCGAAATTCATATAATATTGTATTACTGCGTCCTTAAGTGTCCGTGTGATCATAGAAAGACCCGACCCCCTCACCGCCAGTTTCAGAAATTAATTGAAAATAAATTATACATACAAGAGAGCAAGCTTCAAAGAATTCTTTAGGCAAATTTTTTAGGCAAATGGCCTAAATTGATATTCTGACTTTTTCGCATCAGTTTTGTGTGTGTTGGGTTCACATTAACAATAATTTATCACTACTTATACACTGTACAACAGTGTGAAATAAATTATGTTCCCTTGACCAATCCCCAAGAGCAGTGGAAAACTGCCTAGTTGGACAAAGTGTGAATTTTATCTTGTTGATATAAGGAAACCATCTCTGTTTGGTTAAGTCTGGGCAAACAATGCTAGAATTTTACCTTATATCTAAGCTAAACATAGGAACACAAACATTGTTGCCTTTGTAAATCCTGTTTAGTTCCCATCTAACCACTTCAAATTCCTCCATATTCAACTCAACATGCTCTTAATACTACTAAGATAGAGAGAGAAATCCAGACGTAAGGCCAGAAGGGTGAAGTGTGGGTCAAGTGATGAATGTGTTAAATCTTACAGTGAGATCAGGTCCAAAACACCGGATTTTATGCTTCATTTTACAATATCGGCCCTTTAGACGGCACTATGTGTTATTCTGACATTTTATATTGTACCTTCACTTGTATTTAACACTTTGTATGGAAAAAAAGTGAAGAAAGTTCAACTCAAACAAACTGTGCCAATGTGAAAAGTGCTTTAAAGATTCTACAATGTATGTAGGAAGTATTATGTCTCTTCTGTCATTCAGTCTACAGTCTGATGCTCCACCAGGTGTAGAAAATTTCAGAGTTTCAAATATTTTATAGCTTTTAAGTGTAAGTCATGCCTATTGGTTCATGCCTTTGTCTAAGAATGGTATAGATATACCCCGTATGCTGCTTCCGAGAGTGCCATCGGGACAGCTAAATGGTAAATGGACTGTACTCATACAGCGCTTTTCCAGTCTGCTTGACTACTAAAAGCGCTTTAATACACAAGTCATCATTCACCCATTCACACAAACATTCACACAGTGATGATAGGGCTGCCACGCAAGGCACGAGGTGCTCATAAGGAGCAGTAACCATTCATGCCATCATTCACACACCAATGGAAAAGACATTGGGAGAAACCTGGGGTTCAGTATCTTGCTTAAGAAACCTTCCACAATTGGACCACAGTGGCCGGGGTTTGAACCACTGACCTTCAGATAAGTGGACATCGCTCTACCAACTGAGCCACCTTCGCCCCAGCTACAGGGTTACCATCAGCCAGGTGCCACCCTTCATTGACGTTTCGCTCCATTATTCCCGTAACATCCCTACCGGTGGTGGAGCAACAGTAGGGATGTCTCCTGCTCCCTGCAGCTAACTCGTGTTTTCCCAATGCCTGATCCTTCCTCTTCAGCAATAGCCAGAAGCTGCACTATTCATCCCTCCTCAAGAGGGGTTGTGTAAATTAACATACACAACCTCGGTATTCGACCTCTATAGGGTAGATGACAGCTGACCATCCCGCCTCTCTGCACTCAGCCGTCAGCTCCTAGCCTAGAGGTCTGCAGAACTTCAGCCATCTTCCATAGGACACGGTCGTGGCGCCACCTTTACTGACCCTGAGCCAGTGCTGTTTCCAGCTGGAGAGGATGCGCTGCAGACATTGGTCAAAGGCAGAGCTGGCAATTTCCGTTGGTGCCATACCACAAACTCAGTTTTTTTGGACTTTGGGAGCATTTCAAAAGTGGACCTGATGAGGAGCTTAACCCGGCTCGAGGAATTTTCCAAATCTAGGCCCAACTTATGCTTCTGGTGACAACTGCTTCCAAATCAGTCCAACCAACCTGCTGCCGTTGACTGAGCACTTTAATCTTCTATTGCTCGTCCTCTATCCTGGCCACTTCTGATATCACCTGCTCCCTTCTTTCTCTCCTTGTGGCTTCGGACCACATCTTGGGCGTCATTGACTGTGTCCTGCCAACGATCTAAAGCTGCTTCAGCTGGCTGTTGGCCTGGTAGACTGCTTCTTCGGCCCTCGACTGATTTCCGGTTTAAACCAGGACATTTTTGTTCTGAACAGATGATTCAAACAAGCCTCTCAGCTCTAAAACTAGCCCTGCCTTCTCCTGTCTTTAGTCCACGTTGATAGACTTCATTGGTAGCTGAAGTGCAATTCTTCCCAAGAGGGCCTCGTGGAAGGCTTTGAGGTTGACCCAGCTATCTACGGATGTAACCGTTGACTTTGCTGTCCATTCGCCAAAAAGTGTCAAAAAGTGTCAAAAAGTTTTCAAAAAAACTTGGGTTGAATAAAAACTAATGTTTTAGGTGAAAATAAGTATGTTTGTCAATTTACCAACTAAAAATGTAAAATCTTTAACCAATTTTAACATTTTATGTCCAGCTGGATACACAAGGAACACAAACACTGGTCTCCTGAGTAAATAACTGTGTGCTTCCCATCCAACCATTTCAAATTCCTCAACCACCACATGGAAATGCTTCAAAATTAGATTAAATTATTAAATCAGCAAGACTGCCAAACTTATTGTGTGCTTCAAAGACCGCACAAAGAAATGGCATTTCAATGTTATAAATATGTATAATTGCATTCTGCATTCTGTGTAACAAATACTGTTTGCGTAACCCCAGCTGTCTGTTTTAATGAAGAAGAAACTGTATAAAAAGATGTTCTCTGCTGTGTTATCTTCAGTCGTGACAACTGACAAGATGCTTCTCAACAGACTGACAATCTTCGCCTGTGAGTGAACGACCTGTTTCTTGCAAAAGATTAATGATGTTAAGTGTCCTTTATTGGCATAATTATAGATATATTTTTCATTTTCTGTATCTTTTAGTCCTGGCTGCTGCTTTTTGTTGGACAGCAGAAGGTAAATTATTTCAATATCCATAATATTCTCAAATTTCCATTTTCCAAACATCTAGCCTCTCTTTCATTTTGATTTTAAAACTTTATTTTATTATTGATGTATAGTTGTATTTGGTTGTTTAACCTTTTTGTTGTGTATATCAATCTTTCCTTCAGTCATTTATAATGTAACTTCCTGTATGCAAGTTTTAGGTCATAATTCATGATGAAATTATCCGATGAAATCAAAATGATAAAGCCGGTCAAGACATGAAATATTAAATGCAGCTCATCATTAAATGGGAGCTGTGTATGTTAAATATTATGAAAAAATACTGAACAATTTTTTAGTTATGCCCGGGAAACACTCATCTAAGACACTTCCCACATATGCAATGAATCTGATGTCAATATGTAACCTTGGAAACAGAAAACTCCACTGTACTCCACTTTTACACACTCTGTCTGTGGAGGGGATAACAATCTGCATAAAATTTGAAATTGGTGTAACTCATTGTGGCTGAAAGTACTGATCATCATCAACGAAATAATTGACTCATCTATACTTTATTTTTCAGGAGAAGAGCTGTATCGTTTCATGTGTCCTGATAAATTCACTTACCTGAGCTGTCGTACGTATCCTTATAGTTAATTTAATATTCATTCCCCACACCTCCTTTACTCTCTCAAGCTTCACATCCTTTCTTCCCCCTCAGGTTTCTCACTTATTATCTTTGTGATTATTGTTTTTCATTTGTTCAGCTGAAGGACAAGTGATTGAATTCCTGAAAATTGACTATGGTGTGAATGACGATGCTAATTGTGACATTAGAGATCAGCCTGCTCCAGTCTCAACCAAAGACTGCATACATCCATTGCTGCTTCCACTGGCCAAGATAGTGTAAGTTCTGATTTTTTGTTATTTATATTTTTCTCAGTTAAGGATAGTAGAATACGGTTGGATCCAGGGGCGGTGTCAGTGGTGCACTGGCCCAAACTGAAATCCTATGTGCCACTGAAGTGTACCTGCCACTCCATGGACCTGAGTCTTGTGGTGTAACATAAATTCTGAATCTATGTCATGTGGGAGGAAAGATTGTAATGGAAAATTTACCCTTATTTGTGACTTTAAAGCAGTACTGCCAGAACTGCCAATTCCTTTGCACCATTTTCTCTTGTCTTTGGTTCGTTAGGGAGAAAGGTCTAATGGAGTTTTGTCAGAGTTTAGCTAGTTTCTTAAGTTTTGGCCTGGGTCCATCCAGAAGTCAACCTTTTTACCCACCTCACTCTTGTTTGCCACGTTTACACCTGTACCATAATTGTCACAGTTTACCCTTATCTTTCTAATTGTGTTTTTTTGTTGTTCTAGATTTCTAAATGATAAATACTATTTGGGGTAATCCAATTGCTAAAAGTACCGTTAAAACATAGTACGTATCTTATTTTTGTGTTACATTTCCACCCTCATAGAATGGGGCGTAACAAACTCACAGGTGGTAAACATTACATTTTGATATGTGTGATAAAAGGTGGTTCCCAACCATCAGGTCACAAACAAGTGCGGAACTTCAAATTGTTTCAGAACGAATAATTAAAAAAATAATCATGATATTTACTTTTCTAAAGCTGTGACAAACTGGGCCACTGCTTCCTACCAAAGCCCAGTTCAGAGCTGTTTACGTGTGATGCATCACCAGATAACTTCATTCAAATCACCTACAAGTGTAATCCCAGACAGCCCGGTGAGTATTACGTACAGCAGAGGACTGGCTGGTGTTCACCAACCTGATTCTGCAGATATCAGTAGATCAGATGTTTGGAGTTTAGGATCACATGATAAGATCTAAACTTCTCATGATGTTTTGACAGATGAGCGTACCCACATTACATGTGAAGGAGAGTTGGCAGAGATAAAATGTGGTAAGAATGTATCTCCAATTCTTATCCTGTCTTTGTGTAAATATTTGGTTATGAAAAAACATGACGTATCCCATTACGGTTGTGTTTAGGAAATGTAGAAAATGTGACTTTCTCATTTCGCAGGATCAGACATAGAAAGGTCACTAAAAAGCACGTTTCATTAAATACTGTAATGATTTGAGTCACAGGATGATTCTAATTTATAAATATAGATATATAATTCTACTTCTTTACAAGGCAAAGGTTTTCATGACTGGTCTACAATGTACGTGCAAAAGAAAATGCATGGGATATTATGTATTAAAAAAAAAAGAAGATTTAGTTATGGGGACGACAGTCCTCACATTAGAAAGATTCGAAAAAAGAAAGATTCCTTTATTAGTCACATAGAGTCATACACAGTACAACATAGTGAAATTACTTCTCTGCATTTGACCCATCCCTGAGGGAGCAGTGGGCAGCCCCTCGTGGAGCGCCCGGGGAGCTAAGGATTCAGGGTCTTGCTCAAGGACCCTACGACAAGTAGACCCTGGTGGGATTTGAACCGGCTACCTTCCGATCGGGAGACGGCCGCTCTACCCACTGAGCCACAGCCGCCCCTTAAAAGGCAGATGGATATTTCTGTGAATTGCATAAAATTGCAAAAGTTTTTGCTGGTATTTTAATAAACTATTTGTCTCATAAAGCTTTTATTTGTAAAGTAAGGACATTTTTTTGGGCTTATCCAACAAGTTAAATCACAATTAAACTGATTATATTTTACTTTTCTCTGCAATGATTTCTCTGTGTCACCTTTAGAAACTGGAGCTATTAACATTGTGAAAGCTAACTTTGGACGTGTTGATTCTACCACCTGCACCGACATACCTGCCCGTTATACCTGCACAAGTTATGTAACGGAGATCTTAATGAGAAAGCTGTAAGTATTACTTCAGAAGAGCTTGAGCTTAGACAGGGGGATAAGATATTTATACCAAATTGTGTTTTTTCTTTGCAAGATTTTAAAGAACATTACATTCTATTTCACACTGTAAAAACTCCTGGGATACAAAATAAAAGGGTTAAAAGCAACAATGAGAGCCACAGAGTAATTACACAATAGTATATGTGCTATAGAATTATAATAACTGCCTGAACTAGCAACCCCCCAACCCCCCTTAGTGGTACCTCTAATTCGCTGGTGGGACTATTATTGGTAGTATTTCCAAATATTAAAATATTTCAGAATATTTCCATAGTATTTGAGCTACAAAAAAAACAGTAAAAATTATAATTAGCAGCTCTGTTTCTATTATTGGTTGAAGTTCAAAATGAAAACTTTTCCTTTTAATCTCTTCTCAGTTGTGACGGGAAGACCGAGTGCTCGGTTCCGGCCATTGTTAAGTTCCTGGGAGAACCCACTCTGTGCAGTGATGTTCCAAAGTACCTTCTTGTGGATTATGTCTGTGGATGATTGGTAGGTAAAATAAAAGACATTGACTGTCCACAATTTTGCAAACAATTAAAGATTTTATGTGTCATGTTATTCTTGAGGACGTTTTCTTGTTTTTTTAGGAAACTGGCGAATTTTAGCGTCCCAGAGAGGAGCTTTGATTCTGTCATCAACAGCCACACATTAAACAAGAATATAACTATATGAATTAATAAAAAAGAAGATCTACACTTTGTGTTTTGTGTCTTCATTTAAGAATGCCACATCTGCCCCAGTAGTGTAGATTAAGTAAAGTTTATAACTTTGTTTCTTGTTTCAGGTCCTGCTCAACTGTTTGGTTGAACTCATTTTGAGTCACGATTCATTTCCTGTTGAAGAAAATGTGTGCTACCTGACTTGTAATATCCAATGGCTAAAGAGTGGAAAAGGGAGAGGAACTTTGCTTCAGAAATTAAAAAAGAAAATGAGTTTCTAGTTTGATTATTTCAGTTTCATTTAAGTCACTTTCGTTTCCCTTAAAAATCCTAAGGAGATGTAAGACGGTAAAAGAGGAGATATTGAAATTTGAGCAATTGGCAATTGTATTTTCTAACTCTGTTTCTTACTTGCAGCGATGAGAGTTTAGTCAGAGATAAATGAGATGTAAGGGAGATCTCTCCGTTGGTTCGTTTAAATCTCTTCATGACTCAGTGTTGCATACTTGGAGTTAAAAATGTTGCTTTATCAATTATCTACATTCTTACATTTTTAAATTTGATTTGTAAAGACAAGAAAAGCAATCATATTAACATCCCCACACAGTGTCAGGCCCTTTATGTACAAATAATAATCAATCAATAACAAATTTACTGGTTTGAATCTCTTACCCGACAGCAGCAGCCTTTTCCGTTTGGACCCAAACGAAACTATAGCATGGAGGACAATGTTGAAGACATCACAGCAAATGTCTGTTAAAATTAAGATGACAAAAGAAGTGATGAAGCAAGAGTTGATTAAAACTTTTCTGTATGGGCATCTGTGTAGCAACTTGGGAAACTTTTGACCAAAGAAAGACCCGCGCCACCATATGACATTATACCTGGATGGCACTGAAACGCAAACAGTGCTGGAAGGCACTGAAACGCAAACACTAAAAAAGGACTTATACCTGAGAATGTGTCAATCCCTCAAAATGAATTGATTATTTGGGAATAACTGAGTGCATGCAGGTACACTGGAGGGCATTTTCTGCTGAGGGGTCTAGCCATGTAAAAGTCACAAGTGTAAACTTAAAGTGCTAAACAGACAATGATTATTGTGATGGAAGTATTCTGTCCCTCCAGCTCTAGAGTTCTCATTGTTCCTTCTCACTCTTTCTCACGGGCCATTGATGTTAATTTTTGTATGTGTTTGTGTGTGTGTGTGTGTGTGTGTGTGTGTGTGTGTGTGTGTGTGTGTGTGCGTGTGTGTGCATGTATTCAGGCCAATCTCTGATAACTCAATTAAGGTACTGAATGATATAGTGGAAGTGGTGAAAGTTATTTAAAACAAGGCTTCTGAATTCCTATATCAATTCAATCAAATGCATTAAATTGAGCAGCAATTATTTAAAGCTCTTACTCCACAGTGATGTAGAGTGGCCATCAAGGGGAAAAAACAGAATGGCTGATTGTAGGGCCTCTAAGCGATGGCACTAAATGTGTGAAACAGAGCAGATGCCGTAATTAAAAAGCTTGAACTCTGGTCTGACGGCATCAACAAGAACGCCACTCAAATCTTCCCATCATGGCATTATTAAACGTTTTAAACACACTCATGTGAGAAATGTGGGAAATACCTCTGTGAACCAGCGGCAGAATTCTTGGGCAATTGTAAGAAAACGTGACGTGCACACCGTGCCTTAAAAAATGATTCCACCCTCTACCCAATAAAATAGTCATCATTTCAAATTTCTAAAATACAGGTGAATTGATAGCTATGAATGTGAGTAGTTTGTTTTCCCTGTGAGGAATTGGAGAATGTCCAGTGTGTACCACACATCTCGCCCCTATTGCCAAATTGAAATTGAAAATTAGGATGGGTCCCTGAGGGAGCAGTGGGCAGCCCCACATACTGGGTTCAGGGTCTTGTTGCTGTGTCTTCACTTGTGACATACATTGTGGCCTTGAGGCTTTTCATTGTGTGTCCAGATCATCTCCCTTTTTACAGATGCCTGGGCCCAGATTAGATGTTTGGATGAGTTTAGGATCAAATGATAAATTTTCCCTTCTCCTGATGTTTTGGGAGATGAGCTTACAATCATCGCATGTGAAGGAGAGATGGCAGAGATGAAATGTGGTGAGAATGTATCTCCAATTCTGCCTGTGTGGAAATATTTAGTTATTAAAAAGGAAGACATATCTTCACACATGGTGTTTGAGAATGTCTCTTGAGAATGTTCAAGAATGTCTCCTTTAAACTTATTTGTATTCAATAGTAATGCACAATTGTAAAAAAGTGTGTCAATGATTCCATACAGCAGGAAAGCCACCAACAAGTAATAGTAATCCTTTCTGTTTCACTACTCGGTCTGTAATAAACCCTTACATTCAAGTCAAGTCAAAATTTATTTATGAGCACATTTAAATAAAAAGTGGTTTGAACAAAGTTCTGAACAGGTACGACTAACAAAATAATAGCATGAATTAAAAGAAAAAAGACAGATCAAATAATGGGTTTAAAATAAAGTTAGATAAAAGGATGAAAAAACATAAAATAAGCATTAAAACAACATTTAATTGAGCAGATCAAATAGAAATGTCAACGCTCAACTTGAATTAAATACGTCGCTTTCAATGGTTTAACCTACTACTACTGTTATTACAACTATGACTCCTACTTCTACTACTACTATAACCATTACTGCAATTAATTAAACTGCATTAAACATTCAGCATCCACAATGCAGTTTCAACCGGAAATTGTTTTAGTTATTATTATTATTAATTTTCTTCCGTCTACATCTTTAAACTCCTTCATACTTTAAACTCTAGAAAGCTTTCAATTATTCAACCGTTGATCTCGTAAACCACGTGTAATACGAAAATTTCACATTCAAACCTTTTAAACTTTTGAAGATACTAAGTATTTCCTAACAAGAATTTCACCATTGAAATGGTTGGAGCATTTCCCAGAATGCCTAGAAATAATAGACCCTGAGTGTGGTTGGTGGTAACAATAGTCGGGTTGTACCCGTGTGTGCATATAACATTCCACATAAGTACTCCTATTATCACATGTCCATGTGATAATAGGAGTTACCGACCCACTCACTGCCAGTTTCAGAAATTAACTGAGAAGATAGTTTGCAATCAGTGTCACCTCATATTTATACCCCAGTAAAACAGGAAGTCATTGTTTACTGCCTCGGAGTTCCTACTCAAACAGGTGAACCTAAAAATATGAAATAGGACTTGAAATATGATTCAGTTACCTTTTACTCTCAGAATGGTACCAATAATTGTGGCGTACATTTCGAGAAAAGTGTTTTATTTATGTTAAGAATGTTATCTTTATTTGAATTATGTTACTTTATTTAAAGGTTACATTTTTGTCATGACTTTAAATTAAAGGTCATGGCCGATATTTGCTCCAGTCCCTGTGACCCTGAACAGGATGAGTGGTTATGGGTGAACCAATGAACAAATGAATGAATGATAGAGAAAGAAAGAAATCCTTTGTATCTCATTTTACTTATTTTTTGGAAGGGTGAAAATGTGTCTGTAGGACACTGCAATTATCCTGAGGGAACAAAATAATATCGATGAAAAGCTCCCAAAATTGATGGTTTTGAATATTTTAATTTTGCCACACAATTCATCATCTTCAGTCATTGGAATGAACTTTTTTGAAAAAGACTTCCTTGTGCCTGTAGTTGGTAGGGAGATGCTAATCTGAAAATTCCTCTGATCAAAGACAAGACCAAAGAACCTTTATAGGCCAATAGCCAAAATTGTTATTCTTGCTCTTGCATCAATTTCGTGTGTGAATGGGTTCACATTAGCAATAATAATACTTAATTTATCATTAAATATACACTGCAACATTGTAAAATTAATTCTGTGCATTTGTCCCATCCCTAAGAACAGTGGACAAATGGCCAGTTTGACAAAGTGTGAGTTTTAGCTTGTTGATATAAATAAAAATTCTCCGTTTGGTTAGGTCAGGTCACACAATGCTAGTATTTGATTTGATTTTAAAGACAAAAATGGGAACACAAACACTCACATCCTTGGTTAAATCCTGTGTAGATCCCATCCAACCACTATAAATGCCTCTGTATTCAACGTAACATGCTCCTAATACTACTATATTACTATATATTATATACTACTATGGCAGAGGGGGACATCCAGACGTAAGACCAGAAGGGTAAACAGAGGCCGGATGAATCTGAAATATGGATCAAGTGGTGAAAGTGTTGAATCTGACACGTTAAACAACCTGTTCTTCAGTAAGTAAATTATGTAACATCTCCTTCATATATGAAGTCCTAGAGAATTGATTTTGTTTGTATTTTTATTATTTTCATATGAATAAAAGCCAATAAATACATGAAATATCAAAACTGTCATCAACGTGACAGAAGAAGAAAAGCACAGATCAACTGATCGTCTCCTCAACTGTACTGCTTTTCTTTTTCATCCAAGATAGTAAATGAAAAGTTCTTATATTCTTTATGAAACTAGTCAAACCCATCAATGAGATTAAAATGTCTTTTCTGGGGGTTACATTTCCGAGACAAAAACAAGGAAACTGTACGACTATTAATAGACAGCTCAAAGAAACAACTTTCAAACACTACGAATGGCTGAATATGTAAAATAAGTCAAGGAATCATTTTAAACATGTCCTAAAAATTATTTTAATTAAATTTTTGAAGTAATCACATGACTTAATATTATCATTTGATACTTTTTTGATGATTGACCCTTTAACCAAATTGGAACCCAGATCTGTTTCTCCTTAAATTAAGATTATGGTTTGTACAAAAAAGACTGAACAAAATCACATTGAGCACATTTCTCAAATTATTTTTTAAATGCAGGACCTCGCCATAGATGTGCAATGAGTGTATTTAATTTTTCGCTCATTTGAAAATTAAAAAGCTTAAAAGTTAGTTTTTTTGAAGAAGGAAAAGGAGATATTTATAATAAATGCAACTAATGTGAAAGTCAAGTGTTTATAATGAGCATTGACAGCCTGTATTAAAACTTATTTAATCAAATTAATACACATTTTTTAATATGTTTTTCTTACTTACCTGTTTTACCCCTTCACATACACCAATTTTTGTTAAATTAAGTTGTTATGTTATTCGATTAACAAACTAAAAATATTTAATATTTAACCAATTTTAATATTTTATGTCACACTGTTTAGACAACGAAGACAAACACTAATATCCTGAGTAGAGTACTCTGTGGGTTCCATCCAACTATTTGAAATTCTTCAAAAATCCAAAACCACCACATGCAATACTTCAAAAATGAAATTAAAATATGATATCAGTTAGACTTTCAAACTTGTGTGCTTCAAAGATTGCACAAAAACCTTCAAAAACTATTGTATCTCATCTGGCTGTCAAATCACACTCTCATCTTATTCCAAATATTCCAAATAGTTGAGATTCAAATATTATAACATTTAAATGTTAGTCATGTCACCTTTTTGAAGCCATTTGTCTAAGACTGATAGAGCTGCCCTTTCTAGTGGAGAAGAAACTGTATAAAAAGCTGCTCTCTGCTGAGTTATCTTCAGTCATGACAACCGACAAGATGTTTCTCACCGGAGTGACAACCATCGCCTGTGAGTGAACGACTTGTTTAGTGACTAATCTTAATGACGTTAAATGTTTTTTATTTGAGTAATTATAGATATCTTGTTCTGTGTTTTAGTTCTGGCTGCTGTTTGCTGTTGGGCAGCAGAGGGTAAACATTTTCAATTTCCATAATATTGCCGAGTTCCTGTTCACATTCATCTAGCCTTTGTTTCATTTTGACTTTCAAACTGGATTTTATTATTTATGTATAGTTTTTGTTGGTTGTTCAACCTTTCTGTTGTGTTTTTTAATTGTTCCCTCATATCTTTCTTTCAGTCATTTATACGGTAACTTAATCTCTGTAACCTATCATTCATTATTCCTAATCATGGTCATAATTCACGTTAATAAATACAAAAATCATGAAATGCAGCTCATCACTAAATGGGATCAGTGTACGTTAAGTGTTGTGAAAAAATATGGAATTATTTTTTAGGTATGCCCCAGAAACCCTGGAAACATGGAAACAGAAAGAATATACATAAATTGCTTGAGACACCACTTCAGCTTTGGCTGGGAGCTTTCATGAATAAACTAGATGTGTTTTGAATTAGGGAATGGAATCAACTAGTATCCCCCTCTGTACTTCATCTGTGGAAGGTATAAAAATCTGCTGAAATTTTTAAATGGGTGTAACTCGGTGTTTTTAAAGTGCTGATCATCATCAACTGAATGATTGACGTATTCTATACTTTATTTTTCAGCAGGAGAGCTCTACCATCTGGCGTGTCCGGATGACTACTTTGACCTGCGTTGCCGTACGGATCCTTATAGTTTAACATTTATTCCCAAAACTTCCCTTACACTCTCAAATGTCACAACCTTTTTTCCCTCTCGAACCTTGTGTTGTCACTGTTTATTTTTGTGATCCATGTTTTGTGTTCGTTCAGCTGAAGGACAAGTATTGGAAATGCTGAATGTTGGCTATGGTGCTAAAAGTGATGCCAACTGTGACATTAGAGACCAGCCTGCTCCACTCTCAACCAAAGACTGTCTACATCCATGGCTGATTCCATTGGGCAATATCATGTAAGTTCACCATATTAGTTATTCATGTTGTTCCGAGTAAAGGGTTCTATAATATGGTTGGATCCAGTTTGTAGGGTCAGTGGTGCACCGGACCAAAACTCAAATATGTGGTGTAACTTCATAGATTCTGCATCCTCCCACATGACATACATGTGGGAGGATACACATGACATACATGTGGAAGGAAAGGTTAAATTGGAATTGAGATTGGTTTATCCAATCAGATTTCCCCACTGCGGTCTCTGAGGGAAATATCTGTGTCTGAACTTGGGCAAGCAACTTCCAGCCTGAATACCTCCACCAATTGAAGGGAGGAAAATGGGAGGACTTTGTTAATTGTCATATTTTTGAACCAATCAGATTTCGAAGTTGTCAATTAGTTGTCAAGAACTTAATTCATCCCGATAAATGTTACTGTATTATCAAATATGTGCTGGTTCTGTTGTCTAAGAAGATGTAGCTGCAGTGTAATTGAAGTTATTGGAGGGTAGCTAAAATACAGGTATATAGCGCTGAAGCCCAGGGGGAAAACCCACTGCCCACCACTGCTTGATTCTCCCCACAAGATAGGATGATAAGAGGTCAAGGAGGCACTTACTTACTTACAGGTGGTAAACTATACTTTTTGGTATGTGTTATAAAAAGCGGTTTGAACCACCAAGTCACAAACCACTACGGAAATGCAAAATGTTTCAGGAAAAAAAAAATAATAATAATCCTGACTTTGCAATAATTTGACCAATAATAATAATTTTTCCACAGCTGTGGTAAACTTGAACACTGCATCCTGCCAAAGCCCAGTCCCGATCTGTTTGCCTGCGGAGAATACCAGGATAACTTTGTTCAAGTCACCTACCAGTGTAATCCCAGACAGCCCAGTAAGTATTATGTACAGCAGAGGACTGGCTGGTGTTCACCAACGTGATTCTGCAGATATCAGTAGATCAGCTGTTTGGAGTTTAGGATCCAATTGTAAGATCTAAACTTCTCTTGATGTTTTGACAGATGAGCGTACCCACATTACATGTGAAGGAGAGATGGCCGAGATAAAATGTGGTAAGAATGAATCTTTAATCCTGTCTGTGTGAAAAAATGAGGTAATGAAAAAAGATGACATATCCACATCATGAAAAGTCACAAAACAAGCAAGTTTTATTAAATACCGCAATAATTTGATTCACAGGATGATTCTAATCGATGAATATAAATATGCATATAATTCAATTTCTTTACAAAACTGTGATTTCAAGGGTTTTTATTACTAGTCTACAACTGAAGTGCAGAAGAAAAATCAAGGGATATTATGTAGTAAAAAAGAATGTTTAGACAGTCCTCACATTAAAAGGCAGATATCTATTTTTGTGAATTGTATAAAATTGCAAAGATTTTTGCTGGTAAGTTTTTCGTTGTTAAATAAGGACATTGTATTGGGCTAATCCAAAAGGTTACATTACATTAAACTGATTATATTTAGTTTTGTCTGCATTGACACGCTTCCTTCATCTCTGTCACCCTCAGAAACTGGAGTTATAAACATTGTGAAAGCCAACTTTGGACGTGTTGATGCTACCACCTGTGCCGACAAACCTTCACGATTTACCTGCGCAAGTTATGGAACGGAACCCATATTGAGATTATTGTAAGTATCACCTCGCAAGATCTCGAATTGAGGCAGGGGGAAATGATATCCACACCCTATTGTGTTTTTTCATTACTAGATTTTAAAGGCCTTAAAGAAATCAAAGTATTTCACACTGTAAAAACTGCTGGGGTACAAGATAAATGGGTAAAAAGGGACCACTTTAGCCATGGGTTGTTTAAACAAAGCTGAGATGGGTTAATATTTTAGACGCAGAAATTGGTTAAAATCACTCTTGTTGAGTTAAAACAACCAAAAAGTGGCTAAAAATACAACCTCAAATTCTGAGTAATTAGTAGTGCATGGTGATAGGGAAATGAAAATAATGTTTTCATATTAAAACAAATCAAAAATTTTAATTAGGTCATAATATTATGGATAATTATTTGCAATAGAACTATTGAAGAAATAAGTTTCACCAATATCATTCATATAAGCGTAAATGTAGAATAATCTTTGTTAATTTTTTAGTGCTCTTATTTATCAACTTATTATTTAAAGTCTTACACTGAATTACTGATTTGAAACCAATTTTGTTTATATGTAAAGCATAAAAATAAATGAATGTTGAATAACAATAACAATAATAATTATAATTATCATCATCATTATTGTTTAATTTTCCCACATAGCATTCTATTGAATGTGTTTTTAACATTAAAAAAACTTTTTCCTTTTAATCTGCCCTCAGTTGTGACGGGAAGAAGGAGTGCTCGATTCTGGCCGTTGTTAAATTTCTGGGAGCACCCACTCACTGTGGTGATGTTCCAAAGTACCTTCTTGTGGATTATGTTTGCGTCTGATTGGTATGTAAAATAAAAGACATCAACTTTCCACAATTTTGCTAACAGTTTGACGTGTCATGTGATTCCTGAGGATGTTTTATTGTTATTTCAGGAGACTGACTTCGAATATTACCGTCAAAGAGAGGAGCTACGATTCTTTCTTCAACAGTTGCACTTCAAAAGAATATAACATCATGAATTAATAAAATAAATTAGCATCTACTCATTGTGTTTTTTGTCTTAATTTGCACCGGCAGTATTGATTAAATTTATTCAAAGAACTTGTTAAGTAACATAAAATGACTTACTAACCCTTTAATGTCCTGCTCAACTGTTTGATTTATCACATTTTGAGTCTCTATTGCTGATTGAGAAATGTTTTCCACTTGGTTGAACCTGTATATTATATGACCCTGCAGCAGCAGGTACAGTACTTACAGGTGTATAGCTTAAAAGTAAGCGGTCAATGATGGAACCCCTGGGAACGTCACAGAGGAGCCATCAACCATGATTATTGAGGAAGTCATATTCGAAAAGTAGGACTTCTTTGGTAAATTAAAGCTTGTGAAAACTTACCAAACATTATTATGTTACTTCATAGAACATAATCCAAGGAGGAAGGGAAAAGGCCTAGTCCAGTCTTGGCTCTATGGTCTACAAAATGTTCTCCCTCTTGGCTTCCTTCCAACCATTTTCATGGGGTCCCAGAAGGAAGAAGTATTGCTGGGCTAAATAGCCTGAGCCGGGTCCTTCTGCCTTCGTATGAAGACGTGTTTTTGTTTAAATCCGTCTTGGTTTAAGCTTGTCTAATACATGAGAATTTAGAAATTTGTACCAGATAGTTACTTTGGGCCAACACACATACGCAGACATTAGATTAATTCCTTTTTTTCATTGTTGAACTGGGTTTTCATTACGATATCTTGAAATAATCAGGTTAATTTTCCCTTTATTGATCAAATACAATCATAGAGAGGACAAAATAGTGAAATTATTTCACTGAATTTGACCCATCTCTGAGGGAGAAGTGGGCAGCCCCACATATTGGGTTCAGGGTGTTGTTGAGCTCCTGTTTTTGCTTGTGCTCCGTGAAGTAAGCGCTCCAGCTACTCACCAGACCTCCCAGTTACGACCAGACACTAATTTATGGTTTAGCTTGCGCTTGGTTAGGCAAGAAAAGGCTAATTTTAGTACTTAGGGACTCCTATAATCTTCCTGCACAACACAGACAAAAAAAAAATACCAGTAATGCCATGCTCTTAAAGTCCCAGACCTCGCTCGTCATTAAATAAGCTGCGGCTAAGTTACAGCGTTTTTCTCACATTATGACTTAAAATGCTTGAGAATTGCCATATTTCACAAATGAGATATGTTTCAAGATTGCAACCCCTTCATGATTAATCACTCAGATCTAATGTGGAGACATTCTCTCAAGCATGAATGAATCTGGATTTAAAAAACAGTTGCACTACAAAAAGTAATTTTTCTCTATCTGTGACAGGCTGGAACGCTGCTTTCTGCCAAAACTCGGTGCACATCTATCAGTGTGATACTACGCCAAACAACTTCCTTCAAAACACTTAGATGTGTAGTCCCAGACAACCTGGGTATTATTAAGTACAGCAAACCTGATTTTGCAGATTAGATGTTTGGATGAGTTTAGGATCAAATGATAAATTTTCCCTTCTCCTGATGTTTTGGGAGATGAGCTTACAATCATCGCATGTGAAGGAGAGATGGCAGAGATGAAATGTGGTGAGAATGTATCTCCAATTCTGCCTGTGTGGAAATATTTAGTTATTAAAAAGGAAGACATATCTTCACACATGGTGGTGTGGAGAAATCTGTTCAAGAATGTCTCCTTTAAACTTATTTGTATTCAATAGTAATGCACAATTGTAAAAAAGTGTGTCAATGATTCCATACAGCAGGAAAGCCACCAACAAGTAATAGTAATCCTTTCTGTTTAACTACTCAGGTCTGTAACAAACCCTTACATTCAAGTCAAGTCAAGTCAAAATTTATTTATGAGCACATTTAACCAAAAAATGGTTTGAACAAAGTGCTGAACAGATACGACTAACAAAATAATAGCATGAATTAAAAGAAAAAAGACAGATCAAATAATGGGTTTGAAATCAAGTTAGATAAAAGGATGAAAGAACATAAGATAAGCATTAAAACAACATTTAATTGAGCAGATCAAATAGAAATGTCAAAGCTCAACTTGAATTAAATACGTCGCTTTCAATGGTTTAACCTACTACTACTGTTATTATAACTATGACTCCTACTACTACTATAACCATTACTACAATTAATTAAACTGCATTAAACATTCAGCATCCACAATGCAGTTTCAACCGGAAATTGTTTTAGTTATTATTATTATTAATTTTCTTCCGTCTACATCTTTAAACTCCTTCATACTTTAAACTCTAGAAAGCTTTCAATTATTCAACCGTTGATCTCCTAAACCACTTGTGCTACGAAAATTTCACATTCAAACCTTTTAAACTTTTGAAGATACTAAGTATTTCCTAACAAGAAGTTCACGATTGAAATGGTTGGAGCATTTCCCAGAATGCCTAGAAATAATAGACCCTGAGTGTGGTTGGTGGTAACAATAGTCGGGTTGTACCCGTGTGTGCATATAACATTCCACATAAGTACTCCTATTATCACATGTCCATGTGATAATAGGAGTTACCGACCCACTCCCTGCCAGTTTCAGAAATTAACTGAGAAGATAGTTTGCAATCAGTGTCACCTCGTATTTATACCCCAGTAAAACGGGAAGTCATTGTTTACTGCCTCGGAGTTCCTACTCAAACAGGTGAACCTAAAAATATGAAATAGGACTTGAAATATGATTCAGTTACCGTTTACTCTCCGAATGGTACCAATACTTGTGGCGTACATTTCGAGAAAAGTGTTTTATTTATGTTAAGAATGTTATCTTTATTTGAATGTTACTTTATTTAAAGGTTACATTTTTGTCATGACTTTAAATTAAAGGTCATGGCCGATATTTGCTCCAGTCCCTGTGACCCTGAACAGGATGAGTGGTTATGGGTGAACAAATGAACAAATGAATGAATGATAGAGAAAGAAAGAAATCCTTTGTATCTCATTTTACTTATTTTTTGGAAGGGTGAAAATTTGTCTGTAGGACACTGCAATTATCCTGAGTGAACAAAATAATATCGATGAAAAGCTCCCAAAATTTAAGGTTTTGAATATTTTAATTTTGCCACACAATTCATCATCTTCAGTCATTGGAATGAACTTTTTTGAAAAAGACTTCCTTGTGCCTGTAGGTGGTAGGGAGATGCTAATCTGACAATTCCTCTGATCTAAGACAAGATCAAAGAACTTTTATAGGCCAATAGCCAAAATTGTAATTCTTCATTTAGCATCAATTTCGTGTGTGAAGGGCTTCACATTAGCAATAATAATACTTAATTTATCATTAATTATACGCTGCAACATTGTGAAATTAATTCTGTGCATTGGTCCCATCCCTAAGAGAAGTGGACAAATGCCCGGTTTGACAAAGTCTGAGTTTTGGCTTGTTGATATAAATAAAAAATCTCTGTTTGGTTAGGTCAGGGCACACGATGCTAGTCCCCCCGTTATGTTAATCAAATATATGTGTCACATTAAGTTTTTCTTTGTGAATTGAAAGCATTTGATTAAATAATCAAAAGAGTTTTGTCACATTTGAACAGATCATGTTGAGGTTACCTTAGATTTGTCTTCATTATCTTTATATCCTTGTTCAAATAAGGTGCATCATAGGGACTTCAAATAATAGTTAAGGTTCCTTAATGTGAGCAAGCATAACGTTGGCTAGCTTATGGGAAGGAAAGCTAACACTACATTCAGTAAACATCATTTTCACTTCACTTGAACTGTGAAAATGAATTATACATTAAACTAGAACATCATCCAGATTTCAGGTGTCATCTGCAACCCCGTGAGTAAGCTCACTATTTTAATCCCGATGTTAAAGCTAAAGCCATTTGTCTCAGTAATTGTTGTGTATTATGTACTGCTTTTCTTTTTCATCCATGATAGTAAATGAAAAGTTCTTATATTTTTTATGACACTAGTCAAACTCATCAATGAGATTAAAATGTCTTTTCTCAGGATTACATTTCCAAGAGAGAAACAAGGAAACTGTACGACTATTAATGGACAGCTCAAAGAAACAACTTTCAAACACTAGGAATGGCTGGATATCATCATTTTAAACATGTCCTAAAAATTATTTTAATGAAATTTTTTAAGTAATCGCATGACTTAATAGTATTATTTGATACTTTTTTTGATGCTTGACCCTTTAACCCGTTAGAACCCAGATCTGTTTCTCCTTAAATGAATATTATGGTTTGTACAAAAGAGATTAAACAAAATCACATTGAACACATTTCTCAAATTGTTTTTTAAATGCAGGACCTTGCCATAGATGTGCAATGAGTGTATTCAATTTTTCGCTCATTTGAAAATTAAAAAGCTTAAAAGTTTGTTTTTTTGAATAAGGAAACCAACTTTTCCCCATTTATATCGTATATAACAAAAAAGTAAGCAGCCAAAGGAGAGATTTATAATAAATGCAACTAATGTGAAAGTCTGTTTATAATGAGCAGTGACAGCCTGTATTAAAACGTATTTAATGAAATTAATACACATTTTTTAATGTGTTTTTCTTACTTACCTGTGTTACCCATTCACATATACCGATTTCTGTATCCAAACTTTGATGCTAATATTTCAAAAGAAATAAAGATTATTTCTACGAAGATACCACTCTAAGAGCTCAAGATTCTGCTGATTTCAAATTAAAAACTGACAACCATCCTTATTCATGGAAATTAACTTTCTTAACAAACTAAGCCTGTTGGTGGTGGGGAGATGCAAATCCAATATTTCTAAACAAAATTATGAAAAAATAACATTATATATATATATAATGTGGGAAAAAAAGGAAAGGAACATTGTTTGGTCACATCTGGGACTACAAACCTATTTGACTTGAAGAAAAACTAATGCATTTGGTTAAATTAAGTATGTTATTCGATTAACAAACTAAAAATATTTAATATTTAACCAATTTTAATATTTTATGTCACACTGTTTAGACAACGAAGACAAACACTAATATCCTGAGTAGAGTACTCTGTGGGTTCCATCCAACTATTTGAAATTCTTCAAAAATCCAAAACCACCACATGCAATACTTCAAAAATAAAATTAAAATATGAAATCAGTTAGACTTTCAAACTTGTGTGCTTTAAAGATTGCACAAAAACCTTCAAAAACTATTGTATCTCATCTGGCTGTCAAATCACACTCTCATCTTATTCCAAATATTCCAAATAGTTGAGATTCAAATATTATAACATTTAAATGTTAGTCATGTCACCTTTTTGAAGCCATTTGTCTAAGACTGATAGAGCTGCCCTTTCTAGTGGAGAAGAAACTGTATAAAAAGCTGCTCTCTGCTGAGTTATCTTCAGTCATGACAACCGACAAGATGTTTCTCACCGGAGTGACAACCATCGCCTGTGAGTGAACGACTTGTTTAGTGACTAATCTTAATGACGTTAAATGTTTTTCATTTGAGTAATTATAGATATCTTGTTCTGTGTTTTAGTTCTGGCTGCTGCTTGCTGTTGGACGGCACAAGGTAAATAATTTAATTTTCTGTAATATTGTCGAGTTCCCGTTCACAATCATCTAGCCTTTGTTTCATTTTAACTTTCAAACTTGATTTTATTATTTATATATAGTTGTTGTATGTTGTAAAAGCTTTCTGTTGTGTTTATTAATGTTCCCTCATATCTTTCTTTCAGTCATTTATACGGTAACTTAATCTCTGTAACCTACCATTCATTATTCCTAATCATGGTCATAATTCAGGATGAAATTATCCGAAGAATCCAAAATGACAAAGTTAATAAATACATAAATTATGAAATGCAGCTGATCACTAAATGGGATCAGTGTGCGTTAAGTGTTGTGAAAAAATATGGAATAATTTTTTAGGTATGCCCCAGAAACCCTGGAAACATGGAAACAGAAAGAATATACATTAATTTCTTAAGACACCTCAGACACTTCAACATTGGCTGGAGTGTCTGAGGTGGAGTGTTTAAAAATCTGCTGGAATCTTAAAACTGGTGTAAATCGTTGTCATTAAAGTGCTGATCATCACCAACTGAATATTTGACGTATTTATTCTTAATTTTTCAGCAGGAGAGCTCTACCATCTGGCGTGTCCGGAGGACTACTTTGACCTGCGTTGCCGTACGGATCCTTATAGTTTACCATTTATTCCCAAAACTTCCCTTACACTCTCAAACGTCATAACCTTTTCTCCCTCTCGAACCTTGTGTTGTCACTTTATATCTTTGTGATCAATGTTTTGTGTTCGTTCAGCTGAAGGACAAGTATTGGAAATGCTGAATGTTGGCTATGGTCTGAAAACTGATGCCAACTGTGACATTAGAGACCAGCCTGCTCCACTCTCAACCAAAGACTGCCTACATCCATGGCTGATTCCAGTGGGCAATTTCATGTAAGTTCACTATTTTCGATATTCATGTTGTTCCGAGTAAAGGGTACATCCACTGCTCCTCTGAGTGATCTTTTGAATAAATTAAATTTTTTTCGAAAAAAACGGACAGGAGAGCCTGCCAGCACTGGTCTACCTGCCAATTGAAAAGAGAACACACCTGTATACTGGAAGTGAAACGGACAAATGTCCTCTACGACCGGGTCATTGGGCCATTTTTGAAATATAGGAAGGAGGACAGATTCAGAGGAGGAAGGCCTTTGCTGAGTCTTATTTTGAAGTAACTTAAATATCTGTCGATTATTGCCTGCTTTTGATGGTTGCTGGTGTTCTGGCGTGAATAAGCTCCAGATTCAGTAGTCTAATGGTACCAGTATGCCCGACGGCACATTTCATTATCCCAGCAGCTTGTCTGAGAGAAACAATGAAGGATCATACTTACTGACATTTAATGGTGCTGTTGCTGTCTTTGTGGTCTCATGACAAACATGTGAGTTTTTTGAGAGTTAATTATTTAGTTATGAGAGTTACCTCAGATATGTGATCTATTTGTGATAGATGATGATGTAGTCTGACAACTCAGTAGCTGCGTTGTAACTCTGAAGTTATTGGAGGACATCTCAATTACAGGAGTATAGTGCTGAAGGCCCAAGTGGAAAACCCATGCCCCGCCACTGCTTGATTTTCACAATAAGATAGGATGATAAGAGATCAAGGATGCACACAAACTCACCAAAACTGCTACGCTCACAGGTGGTAAACATTACATCTTGATATGTTATAAAAAGTGGTTACCAATCCCCAGTTCACAAACTAGCACGGAGCTGCAGAATGTTTCAGGACAAAAAAGTAAAAATGAATCATGACTTTACAATAATTTGAACAATGATAATAATTTTTCCTCAGCTGTGAAAAACTGGAACGCTGCATCCTGCCAAAGCCCAGTCCTGAATTGTTTGCTTGCGGTGAATACCAGGATAACTTTGTTCAAGTCACCTACAAGTGTAATCCCAGGCAGCCCAGTGAGTATTACTGACAGCAAAGGACTGGCTGGTGTACATCAAAATGATTCTGCAGATATCAGTAAATCAGATGTTTGGAGTTTAGTATCACAGTAAAAGATCTAACCTTCCCCTGATGTTTTGGCAGATGAGCGTACCCTCACTACATGTGAAGGAGAGATGGCAGAGATAAAATGTGGTAAGAATATATCTATAATCCTGTCTGTGTGGAAATATTTGGTTAAGAAAAAGATGACATATCCTTACATGTTTAGGAATCTGTTGAAAAAATGTCTTCTTTAAACTTAATACTTGAATATGATAAGACATAGAAAAGTCACAAAACAAGCTACTAGTCTACAACAGGATTTGAAGAAGAAAATGCCTGGGATATTATGTATTTAAAAAAAGAACGTTTAGTGATGGTGAAGAGAGTCCTAACAATAAAATTCAGTTAGATATTCTTATTCTTCACGCTACCTTCATCTCTGTCACCCTCAGAAACTGGAGTAATTAATATTGTGAAAGCCAACTTTGGACGTGTTGATGCTACCACCTGCACCGACAAACCTTCACGTTTTACCTGCGCAAGTTATGGAACGGAACCCATAATGAGATTACTGTAAGTATCACCTCGCAAGATCTTGAATTAAGGCAAGGATATTAAATTTATAACATATTATTTATTCTTTCCTAGATTTTAAAGGGCTTAAACAATTTAAAGTATTTCACACTGTAAAAACTGCTGAGGGAAAAAAATAAATGGGTTAAAAGGATCATGTTAGCCACGGGTTGTTTAAACAAAGATAAGATGGGTTCATATTTTCAACACAGAAATTGGTTAAAATGACTCTTGTTGAATTAAAACAACCAGAAATTACTTACTTTTACTTTGTAATATTCATGTCAACATTTGATGAAAAGCAAGATAACTAGGTATGTTGAAAATATTAACAGGTATATGTATTTGACTAAAGAATTCTTTTTATATCTGGCTAGCCTATTAACACATCCATGTAGTTAGTAATATTACAAAAAATAAAGATTATTCACACTATTAACCTTCAAAACTACCTCTATCTCTTGAAAATCCTAAGTGAATTACACATTTTCAGTTAGTATTAAGTTTCACACAAACAACAGAAACAATTCTCCTTTGTTCTTGTATCAAGATAAAAAAAGATTTGCACTCCTTCATTAAAACAAAGACAAAACTTTTGTAAACAGTCAGGGAGTGACAATAATATTGCCACAAATGTAATTTGCTTTGTTTTATACTAAACGAAATCACAAAGGAAAATATTGTTTTTGCAATAGAACTAGTGAAGAAACATGTAACAACACAAATATCATTGATGCAAAGCGTAAATGTAGTATAATCTTGGTTTATTTATTAGTGCTCTTATTTTTTAACTTATTATTTAAAGTCTCCTGTCTTACACTGAATTACTGATGTGAAACCAATTTAATTTTCATGTGTAGCATAAAAATGGAAAATAAAGGAATATTGAATAATAATTATCATCATCATTATCATTATTGTTTAATTTTACCACATAAGTTCTTTTAACATTAAAAAAACTTTTCCTTTTAATTTCCCCTCAGCTGTGACGGGAAGAACGAGTGCTCAATTCTGGCATTAGATCTCTTTCTGGGAGCACCCACTCAGTGCAGTGATGTCCACAAGTACCTTCTAGTGGATTACGTTTGCGTCTGATTGGTGAGTAAAATAAAAGACATCAACTGTCCACAATTTGGCAAACTGTTAAAATATTTGATTTGTCATGTGAATCCTGAGGATGTTTTCTTATTATTTTAGGAGACTGACTTCTAATATTAGCGTCCCAGAGAGGAGCTCCGATTCCGTCTTCAACAGTTGCATTTCAACAAGAATATAACTGGATGAATTAATAAAAACAATTTGCATCTCCACATTGTGTTTTTTGTCTTCATCTGCACCAGCAGTATTGATTAAATGAAGTCAATTAAATTGTTAACTAATATGAAATGAGTTACTAACCCTTTAATGTCCTGCACAACTATTTGTTTGAGCACATTTTGGCCTGTATTTCTTATTGAGAAATGTTTGCCACTTGATTGAACCTGTTCATTATATGACCCAGCAGCAGCACGTATAGTATATGCTAAAAAGTAAGGTGTCAAGGACTGAACGCTAGGGAACACCAAAGAGGAGCCATTAATCATGACAATTGAGAAAGTCATTCTCGACAAGTAAGATTTTTTTTTTGGCATATTAAAGCTTAGAAAAACCTACACAACTTTACTATGTAACTTCATAAAACTAAAAAGTCTAATTCGGGTCAGAAAGTATTTTAAAAACATTAAAATACCTAAATACAAATTATTATTTTCCATGAAATACAAATTTTGACCATTAAATTTAATTTACTAATTAACTTTTTTTTTACGTTTTAAATACAACCAAACAATTTGTCATTTGTGGTACATTTAGAGGTGCCTATTACATTAAAATAAACGCTTCAAAGAAATAAAATGTGAAATTTAATCAGTTTTCCACATTTGTTTTCGTCAACATAAAGGATTAACTTAGCCCAGAAAAATTTTTTCTAAATATTCTTCATGATTTGGATATAAAAATCATTCAAAAGAACAAACATTATTTCTTTGAAAAGTGAAAAAACTAAAGGTTCTGTATATTTGAAATAGAAAACTGAAAACTGGCCTCAGTCATGGAAATAAACTTTTCTGATAAACACTGCCTCTAGTTAT